>OU383773.1:119475290-119980290 GCA_910950805.1 Acrocephalus scirpaceus scirpaceus
CATTTTTCGTTTCAGTTGTACCCAATTTCATTCATTCAGTGAACTCTAGTAACTGTAAAAGTAACTAACGATTTCCTTCCAGTTTCTACAGAGCACACACTCTTTTCAATCAACTTCAAGGTTATAAAATGGTCATCAGGTTATCAGACTATGTGGATATGATCATCATTGAAAGTACCAGAATAAAAAAGACCTGGCAAGAGAAAGAATGGAATTTATCAAAGCTATTACTGTTTGGCGCTTTAATAAGACAACAAGCTAATACAGTCATCACTGCAGGACTTGAATTATTTGAATTTTTTAATATGTTTTAAGCAATGAACAAAGACTAAGGCCAAGTCTGGGAAGTAAAAAAAAAGCTAAGATTGTACATAAAATTCTGGTTTTAAGCAAAAAAGCATTAATTTAGTGGAGGTACTCTTTTCATGTTAAATTTTGAATGTGTGTAGATTTTTGACATTTTTCGTGACATTTGTCCAACAAGCTTTGCATGTTGACTGTGTTATAAAAGTATCATCTCTACCTCCATTTTGAACTTGTCACTTGGTAGCTTACATCAATGGTTCCTATTTATTTGGATATACAGAATGGTCAATCCACTCATGCCATGGGTAGCTGATTTTAGAGACATCAGTCACTTCACATTATTTCCCCTTCCCAGCCTGAAAAACCTGGCAGTAGGAAGTCTGGAAGGTCACTTTGTCAGATTTCTCACTAAAGAGACTGTTGTCAGCACCTGAGATTACTGTGGCTATGTCTAAACATGGAATTCTCATCCTTCCAAACCAGGATACCTGTTCAAGAGTTGCATTTCTCTGTTGTGGTAAAAATGTTACTCCTAATGTCAGACATAAACCTCCCAACAGCCCTTTTTCTATTTAACATCTTTGTAACTCCACACCTTACAGAGAAGCTATTTCTTAATTTTGATCTCCTTTGTTGCACTTTACTAGACCTGTTTTGAGACTTGCAAAAGGGAGGGAGCAGATATGACCTGCATGCAGTGTTGAAAATGTAGTTACACTATAGACTTGTACAATGGCATTAACATTTTCTGGTTTGTTCCTTATTATTTTCTTAAAAGTTTCAGACATTTCCATCAGTTCCTTGCAATAAAAGGTCCCATGCAACTCTATGACTGCTCTGAACCTTCATGAAACCATCGTCTACACTATTCACTCTGACAAGAATCACTTCACATCGATAATGTTTCAAGTCCAGAGACTAAAGGCTATGTAAATCACAATGCACTAAGAGAGGCCAAGATTAAAAAAGACTGCTGATGATTAAACGAAGTCATTTATTGTATTTTAATCATTTCCAGCAGAGCTTCTCTATCAGTCATGAATATCTGCCATTACTATGTAAAAAACATGCTAAGTTGCATACTTTTCCTTACAATTTTCCTTGACATCTAAAATAAGACTAAACTTCCCACTATGAAATGTTGAAAATTCGCCTCCAATTTATCTTTTTGAAGCTCCAGAACTGTTATACAATGCTCAGCACTTAAATGAACAGATAAGTATTTAAAAAGCTGAGTAGGCCGGGAAATACAGATAGATACTGCCTTATACTCACCTTGAAAAGTCAGCACACAGTTAACAGTTGATCCTTCCACATAATTTTCTGGCATAGGTGACCAAAGAAACGTGTAATAATCTCTTGCAGTACTCCAACCAACCTAAAATTAAATAAACCACAACAAAAAAAGAATAAAAAAATAAATAATAATAAAAAAATAAAATTTAAAAAAAAAAACGAAAGAGAAAATATTAAATAAAAGAATTTGATATACACATTTAAGATATCATGGTCTGGCCTTTACAACATACTGTAATACGCATATTTCTGCTTCAAAATGCAATCAAAAGATACTTAACAACGTTTACAAATCAGGAATATTTTAACAAGTATGTCAAAAATTTAGCATTAATTTTATTAAGCTTGTTACCTAAGGCAGTAAATGGGTCTAAGGCAATAAAAGGGTCTATATAAAGTAAAACACCAGACAGTTTTCACTATATGTTAAACTACTATTTGGTACATTAGTTTTTTTCTATAAAGACACACATTTCTATATTAAAAATACAAAAATATTAATTCTTGATTTTATAGTGAAATTTTCTTAGTGTAGGTTCTATCAATGTTGACTCTTGCATCCACAGTCCAACTGGTTCATCAGAAAACAAAAAGGAGAGGGAAAAAAAACCTTTCTATGCTACTGAAAAGATCACAATTGACACTTGAATTTTTTTGACAATTTCTGCAATTCTAAAGACCAGCATTTCACTGGAATGCCAATTCTCTCATACACACATGCTACATCTGCAAAGAAAAAAAACTGATCTGCATGAAAACAGAACTCAGCTAAGTAGGTGTAGTCTTCCTGCTAACTTCAATAAACCTCTGCTTTCAGAGCTTTCCTAGGAGTGCAATTCCCTACAGTGATGAGTCACTGGCACAGGCTGGTCAGAGAAGCTGTAGATGCACCATCTCTGAAAGTGTTCAATGTCAGGCTGGATGGAGCTCTGAGCAACCAGGTCTAATGGGAGGGGTCCCTGCCCTCGGCAGGAAGGTTGAAACTACATCTTCTTTAACATCCCTTCCAACCCAGGCCATTCTGTGAGCCTATGTATTCTACCCTCTGAAGACATATATCCCAACAGGCTTGAAATACATGCAACTAAACCAGAAAGCCAAAGAAACTACTGTAAAGCAATGGATATTAGTAATAGCATAATAGTAAAGGAAAAGAAGAAATGTATTTGATTTATTCCACCGATGAAAAAAAAAATACCAAAACCTTGTCAAATGCTAGGTGTCATACAGTTTATCAGTAACTGGGTATACTGTCATGGAAGAATTAAGATATGGAAAGGGAATAAATTGTTTCCCAATTTTTATCAGGTAAAACAGTGTTTCAAAAGTAAGAAGAAAAAAACAAATACCCACACACAAAAATCACATAACCACCAAAAAAATACTAAACTACCAATCATGATTTTCCTTGCCTTCAGCAGGCAACACTTCCAAACTCCAAGTTTAGAAGTCTTCCTTTATAAAGAATATACTGCAGTAGTGTATTTTAAAAGCATTAATAGCTGGGGTTTTAAAGGAATTTTCAATTTAAAATAAAAAAAAAGGAGAACATGTTTAGAAAGGCAAAGAGAACATCAGAGGTGAAGGTAATTCAGTAGCAAAGCTGCAATTATATATGTATACATATAGACATACATTTAATGTAGGCAAATTAATGCATAGCATTAATAAAAAAACATCTGAATAGATAATTCCATACATAGCCATTTACTTCTTCACTTTATATTAAGAAGTATGGAAAAACTAATGTTGAAGATGATGGAGCCATTTTTCTATTCTCAAAAAAACACAGAATAACAACAGTGAAACCAAATGAAATTCTCATTTTCAGTCAGTTCTTCATGGCAACATTCACTAAAGAGAAGCAATGCAGATGCTCTACACATCCACTAGAACGGGATCCCCTGCTACATCTTAGGCCTATTCTTAGCAAAGAAGATATCCACGATACCTCCTATCATGCAGCTTTTAAAGATGTCGAAATGAGACTTCTTGGGTTGTTATTCCCACACTGTTAAATACCTCAGAAATAACAAGGAAAACTCTTCCAGTAACTTGAAGGTGGTAGAAGCAATTTTTTCTCGGTAAAAGTTCACAGGAAAAACATTTTGCAAGTTTTCACATTAATCATTGTCCTCAAATCCAACTCAGATGTTACTACCCCTTTTTTTCCTGACATTTTACTTTCAAAAATAGAAGCACATACCATTATTTGGTGTCCTAAACTAAAGCACACAGCTTTCTAAATGTAATTCTTTGTGAGTGAAAAGTCAACATCATCATTTTCATTTTAGAACAGAAACTAAATTATCATGTCCAGAACAAATACTGTATAGAACTGAAATGGTCTTTTCATCTTACTCTGGTTTTCATTTCTGTTAAAAACAAAAATATACACACACTGCTACTAATGCTATCTCCTGACTAAAACGACATTGTTCCTTCTGATTATTAACACTGGAATGTAGAGAAGAAACAAAATCCAGTGAACATAAACACAAAAATGGTCCCTATAGGAGATCAAATCAATTCTCATGCAGTTTATTCCTGCAATTTTATCTTTTTATATTTTTCCTAGATATCACACATTGATTTGTAAATTTAGTGATTTATTCTGAAACCAAAAGTTATTTTTATCAGTATTCTACCTGTAACAGTAATCAACTAAAGGATTTTTTGAGGTCATTTAAAACTTTAGGCATACTGATACAAACAAAAAGAATAATTATGTAGAAAACAAATACATCTCCTGGTCTGTTTCTCAGCAGGTGCCGTATTTTTAAGTATAACTGTAATCCGTGGACTGATGGTAAAAGGAGAACTGTGACATATCAAGGGCTAAAAGGCAATACCCTGGGAAGTTTACCCCACAAGTATTTTCTGTAACAATTCCCCACATTTCCTGTCATCCATCATCTCTTTCCCTTGGCAAGGTTCCCTGTCTTACACTCTTATGATCATGACCGTTCCATTCTTTCTCAATGTGCACACACAAGTCATCAGAGGTGTGCATTGCCCAATAGCTCGTCACTGCACAGAATTTCAGAAAATGGGGGTTTTCCCTGCTACACGTTGCACATGTCAAAATGTGACAATGCAGAGAAGGAAGTATGAACAAATGTCATCTTCCTCACAGCTTACTACATTTTAACAGGGGAAGGTGAGTATTCTGCAGCATAGCAAATTAACTTAGTAACATTTTTCAACATCCTTCCTACATAATAATAAATATCATTAAATTCCACAGGGTTATTTCTTAGATGGCACAAACAAGGAGCAAAGCCACATAATGACATGCTGAGAATAAAATAAAAACAAATTTAAGTGATACATGTTTTAGGTGTAGGGTGTAAATCTTTAAAAAAAAAGAAATCTGTTTTTTTATCAACAGGTTTTAATAAACTTTTACTTTAGTACTTTGTATATTTTGTCAATATTCTGTTTAATAAGCCTAATATGGGGTACACAGTGGTTCCAAACTACCATATACACAGTCATAAGCTTCTCTATGGCAACAGCATATACCATCACAGATATAAGACTACAGCACACACTGGATGGCTCAGTAATGATTTAAATGTTATCTTTGACATCAATATTTCTTTCAGTTCAGAATGAAAACCAATAGTTGTCTAAAGACAGGATTAAAACTATATGAATAAAATTTAACACTGCTTAAGGTAAAGTAAATAAAAAACTGAGAAACTAAAACTAGTGGCAAAAGCTACAAAGGAAATCAACAAAAAGTGAAAAATATGAAGAGAAGATGGGAATATTTGTCAGCAGCCCTATAGTGAGTGTATATGATAAATAAAACCCTGTAGCTTTGGAAGCAAAACAAACAGCATCCTCAGCAACATCAGGCATATTAGCTTGGAAAAACAGTTTCATTTCTAATGGCCGGAATCAGAATAGCTAGACAATTTGTCTTACTGCTGATCATACCAACATAACCTCCTACAAATAATACAGACTATCTTCCAGGTTAGTCTCTGAAAAGGGAGAGGGGGCCAGATTCCCCACAAGAACCCATTCAATGTGAACATCTTACCTGTACTACACTAACAGAAGGAATATGGCTATTTAAATTGTCAGGCCTGTAAGAACAAGAGTCTGGCCATTTAAGCTGCCAAAACAGCTGATATGACTACCACTGAGCACCTCTTTTCATGGAAACATTATAGAAAACAAACAAATGCTTGTAAGAAAGATGTGAAAATTTCATTTCTGCATTTGAAATTCAAAACAATGAATAAAAGCCTTTGAGAGAAATTACGTCCACTATAAAAATACATTTAAAATAAGCCTTCAATAATACTGTATCGTTTTTCATTTCCTTCATTTACTAAGCAAGTTCTAAAAATTTATAAAAATTACAATCATTTATGAAGCTGCAAGCATCTTTATTTACATTAATAATTAGAATTTAACAGCTCCTAAAAGATGGTAACAAGGGGAAAGATGTGAAAACCCACACTTAATTCCTGTTGAAGACTCATGTGAAGTTAACAGTTCTATTTTGGTATGAAGAACATATTCTTATGTACCAAAATGTGAAACCAAAGTTTGAAATTAACTTTACATATCAGTTGAAAAAACCAACCAACCAACCATACACAAAAAAAACCCAACAAAAACCAAACCAACAAACAAAAACCCCATAACCAACAAAAAGTCAACTAAAAACATAAAACCAAGTTCCATCAAAGTGCTAATGATGATGCACAGTAGTACTTTCTTACTATCGGAAATCTTAAATAAATGAGAATTTTCTATAGGACAGACTGAGAAACTTTCTCTAAGCCAGGAAGAAGAGAACAGGAACAATTTATTAGTCCAACTTAAAAACCTGAAACAGGCCATGGCAGCCATTACAACATCCACATTCAAGCACACAAACACTGCAAATTATAGAACTCCAACAAAAAACCTTCTGAAATTCAGAGGAGAAAAATGAAGAATGACCTGTCAAACTACACTCACTACACTTCACTCGTTGTGAAGCCTGAACTCAGATTCATCATCAGCCATCTCCATTCACTGACTGCTGATACTGTTATTTTTTAAGGAATTCATTGAAAACTCTGAAAATATTTTGCTAGGAGTTCAAAACTCAAAAAATAGAAACATTCTTATTTCTCAGTCAAAAGAGCACATAAGACTTACATGATGCAACTTCCCTAAAGCAACAGAGTTTACAACTGAGTTAGACATAAAGCATCAGCTAGTCAACACACTCTTCTATATTCTCTAATTTAATTCTTTCAAACTCCACTCTGAAATATATTTTTAAATTAGATAGCTGTGCATAAATGCAAACATTCTTGCTTCCCTTCCAGAAGTTAACCAAGAGATTAACAATCCAGAAATCAAATCCTATTTTCACCTTCCCAGCCATGTTTTTAAAACATAACGCATCACTTGTGCCACAAAAACGTCATACCTTGATTAGGTTATTATGTACAATGTATAACTGAAACCTCACTTTATTTAATTTTTCCTCCATAAAATGGAAAGCTTTAATAGGCCATTACAGAGTAATCCACTCAAGATACCTCTATCTCCTACTTTCAAGCAAAAAGACTTATTTCAATTTAGGACATCATAAACACTTCTCAGTTATATAAACCAACTCAGCAGCCATAGTGGAAATGCTGAAGTCTGGTAAAGGTTAGAAGTCCAGCACCAAGTACTTTGCAATTTGGCTGGGCAAGCAGGGACAACTCAGCTGTCCCATAATACTCACACTAGACAGGTTTTTCTTCTACTAACAAATAGACATGTAGTCATCACAAAAGTTTTTGTTTCTTCTATGCTGCCTCACAGATACAAGCTCCTTTCTTGCTGCAATGTCACATCACACAGTGAGATTAGCTTTCCCATATTTACATTTCACCCAGTATGTTTTAACAGGATAGCTTGAAGAAAATTTGCCAAGTAGAAAAATAAACGGGGGGATGAGGGAGGGAACATAAATAGGGAGTGCTTATATGTATAGCAATAATGAGTTATCCAATATCTACCTGAGGGAAAATAATAACCATTTTATTTCACTGTATCTCCTTCAAATCTCATCTGTTTCATCCTACACAGAATGTAAGCTTTTCTAAGGCGAAAGCTCTACCTTACAACTCCACTGTGTTTCCAGTGTAAAAATTATTTCCAGCTTTGTTTTCATTTCTTGAGTTTCACATGAACATGAAAAATAAATTTTTTTCTTTTTTTCCATTTTGTGTAATTTCTTTCCTCTCATAATCACTCGGTAAAGTCAGTCAGTTCAATCTGGAGACAAAGCGCCTTAAAGAAAGACCATCAGCATGGGAGACTCACTGGGCATTTTGTCCCCTGGCCTCGGAAAGCTGTTACACAGCTGAAAGAACAGCAGTGTTCATTCTGCCACATTAACAGTGCCTGACCCATCTACACAACATCAACAAGCCAAAGAAGCAAACCCAGGAAAACACTTGTTTAGCTGAACCAACTTGGGCATAATCAGTGCACCTCTACTGTAGACACCTAATTATAATTCAATTTTAAAAAATCACACAAAAAAACCTTACCACAAAATTTATCAGAGTAAAAATTAGGCCTCTTTCTAATTTAAAAGGTAAATTAAATAGCTGAGAAAGAAATTTGGCAAAGCACCCTAAGTACAGAAAGAAGACAATGTGCTACCTCTGAAAGAAGCAAAATTATAGACAGTAAATAAAGTTCTGGATGTATCTTACACAGTCTAATTACTACTGACAACAGTAAATCAGCAGCCTTTCCATGTTTCACGTGTTAAGTGACACTTACTTTGCCCCAAACCACAGACGTCTGAACAAAACACTATTGGGACCAGTATCATAGGAAGAGATTTCTCCAAGCAGACTTGGTTTGGGCCATAACCCTGAGTAAAGTACTATTACTTGAAGTCACAGCAATGCCTGTTCTACTGTAGTATATAATCTAAAATAGGCAGCTACAAACACCAAGTTCTTCTAAAACAACTAGCAGATAGGAAAATGAAAACATCTGGGTGCAGTGAAGCTCATACCAGCCAAAATCACTGAGAGTTAACGCTGACTGTTAACACTGACATACCATTGATGCAATGTACTTTTGAACACAGGCATCATCAGCAAAAAATGGTATCTAGATAGCAGTTCTGAAAGAATCAAACTGTACAAAAAATTTCAGAACATGGACATAAGGAAAAGTACTTATTTAAGCATTAAGTACACTGTAGTAACATTCAGGCATAGCCATTTCAAAATAAGTAAGCAAAGTCAAACTTTGGGGGTTTTAGTATGTCTGTGATCACCTTACACCACATGCAACTTTGACTTAGCCAAGATGCTTAAGCCTTCACTTCAGACATGACCTTGCTACTCACACTGGGATTAAAATCAGTTATACAACAGGAGCCCCAAGGTTGAGACATTCTTGGGTAGAAGACAGCTGCAAAGTACTCTAGATTCTTTACAGAAGGCTGTAATCTCAAAATGTTCTCTCAGTCCCAGACCTGAAGAAGTCCACCTCTGCTGAATGTTACAAACACATACATTAATTTGGACTACTGCAAACATATGGTATTTGTTGCAATATCAAGGTACTATCAGGATCCTAAGTTATGATCACCTCTTGTTGGTTATATTTCTACCTCATATTTCAGAGGAATGTGTCAAAATGACACTGACAGAGTGCCTAGACCATAGGATAAACTTCCTCTATTAGGTATAAATCAAAATAAATATGAAAACTATGAATTCTCTAAAAGTACATCTGTTACATATATAAATTACTGTCCAAAGGAATGTATGACAGATCAAAGAGTAACAAAGCTACTGTTTACTTTAGAAAATAAGCATGAAAATATATTAAAAAAGAGGAGATGGGGTTTAACTGAACTATTCCTCTGCTATCACATCTCATGAGAACTATCAATTAGCAAAATCTTTTATTTCAAAATTGTTACCAGCTACTGGCTACTTTGTTAGGCCAATTCTACAACACCAAATAGTTTTAGAAAATTAATGACACTTGGAAAAAAAAGTTAAAATTTCTTGTCAAAGGTAACATCACATAAACCCAGATTATCCCTCTCTTCATCTCATATAGGAAGAGCAAGTAAGGTTGTCAGGACTTTCTTTTTTAAGCCAAGCACTATTTACTTGTCTTTCCAAAGACAATAAACCAGAAACCAACAGAATCCCTCTAATTCACAGATATAGCAATTCTCAAAAACATTCTGAATTCCAATAGTTCTTTTCCCAGCTATTTTAACAACAGGACATACTGTGCACTGCACATTCCTGTATCTATTATGACCAGCTGTGCAGTGATGATTCCATGCCAGAAAAATGGTATTTCTATATGCATGTGGCAAATAATACATCCAGATGCTTGTTGTCCTTCAGAATGTAATCTGTATACGTGGAAGTAATTGTTGCTTAAGTTATCAATCTACAACAAAATCAGGATGTTGAAATGATTCACACAAGCTGTACTATTATTTGTAGTCCAAAGAAGACTAAATAACCCTGAGTACTATACAAAGATATAGCTATACTGCCTTGATAAAACACAAAAAAGCTGTTTCTTAAGTCTCTACCAAATACAGTCTTAGACTGTGTTACAAAAGTTTTTGACCACCAATAATTTAATTCTGAGATTTTCTATAAACAAGGACATTGAAAAGACAGAAACTAAGTTGCACATAAACACAGGCACTGCACTGATGCACAAACAGTAGCTCAGATATGGCCTTGTAAACATTGCGGACTCTCTCTGAGAAAGAGATACCTTTTGTGTTCAAGTAAGTTACTAAAATCTTCCCAATTCTGGTTACTCAGTTGTTCCATATGTTAGGTTACCAGAACATCAGCTCACCATTTTTAAGGTGTGGATATTAAAAACGTGGAAATTATGAAAGAAAATATTTCCTTTTCTTCACTAGGGGTACCCTGAGACAGTCAATATCAAAGCATGCCTACAACTTGTCAATATCCTAGAAGAACAGTAATGAAGATTACTTAGAAAAACGTATCAACCAGAATTGAGGAACAAACTTTTGATGGAATGGTTAAGTAAGGACACAGCAAGACCAAAGTCACTAGTTGAACATATGTAAGACTGATTACATGCTGATATTGCAGGTCATTCCAGCATGTTTGTCTCAGCTAAATCCTATCTTCAGAAATGCAAAGTATTATGATATACCCCACAAACATCTACACCTTTAAGACTACTCTCTTGATGTGATATCTTTATAATGCCCATAAGAGCCCTTCCTTGCGCCTTTGAGATGTAGAGTAAACATGCCTCCCTTGTATACTGAACATCTGACAGTCCTATTTCCATACATATGCTCCAAAGAAGCAGGCGTTGCTTCCTAGAAACCAAGCACATTTTTCAAACACTTCTGCAAATCTGGACATTATGTATTAATAAAGCAAAAAATATCACTCAGCCATATGATTATCTTATTTTATAGTCATAAGATGCAGACTTCTCTCGCCGGAAATTAGGACTACCTACAGCCAGGCCAGTTTTGCAACCAGATGTAGTGCACACATTCCTTATTTTTCCTCGTTTAGATTTGTGTTACATTAAAGGCCTCCCTGGATTCTGATTAACCAGAGATGAGCAGAAACAACTAAAGAGGTCTTGGATCACTCTAGGAATACAGACCTCCTATGAAATCCATCACGGATGGTTAAGTCTTCTCACCTTTGACTCCATACTAGGAACCATCAGGTTATGCTGCACACAAACCCTCAGTAGAGAGAAAGCTGATCTCAAATTATAGTTCTCAAAAAACTGCATGAACAGGAACTCAGGCTCAGGATGTCCATGCCAAATACTAGATCAGTACTTGTCTGAAAAAATGCCTTTTTTTTCTTGGTAACACACAAGGATATAACTGATCAAGACCTTTTAGCACTTGATTACAGATGGCTCCCCAGAATATCATAAAAGCCAAAAAACATGTAGCAGCAATGACAGACAACAGATTTGAAGACTGAGTCTAAACCTGCGTTTGACTCTTCTGTACAGAACAAGTAAGAAAAATAAACACAAAACCAATAAAAAAAATGCATATGCAGAACTTCTGCTCTAAAGGATTACATCTTCATTATTGTATTTCCTACATCTCCCAGTTTTTGCCAGACATCCAACCCCAGAATTAAGTGTATGCATTTAGATACATCTAGCTTGTAAAAAAACTGGTATATCTGAAATAATTCTCCTAGATGCAATGTAACTTTTTCAGTTTATGAATACTGGGTCGTCATTTTTCTAAACAATACAAAATTACTTGCCTAGGAACAGTTTAAAACCTGTTACTGCCACCACAAAGAGCTTTAGCAACTTACACTGGGAATAAAAAAATTTTCACAGTTCACCTACAGCATATGCAGAGAAGTTGGTAGAGTCCTAACTTATACAACTTCAAGTAAGCTACTATTAAGAAGAGAACTCTAAAAAAGTTTGAAAAAAAAGTTTCAATTGTCATTCCATATTAAGCAGCCATGCCAATAAAGCAGGCATAGCTCTTCACACACACACCTTCCCAGTCCCCTTATTTCCATCACAGTGACACCAGCACAGCTGCCCATTGCACCACACTGTGATCAAAATGAAGAACCAAATCAGTTATGAAATAAGATGGTAAAAGCTGGGGGAGGAGAGGCTGTATTTTCCTAGCAGATCACCCCACTGACCCATTTCACTCTGCAGCTGCACTAACAGATGGGCAAGCAAAACAAAAGCACTAATATATATATATAAAACACAAATATTTACTCAAGACATCATTGTTGCTGAAGAAATGCACTTGCATCCTAAATAAAAACCATTCACTTGAAAAGGTATCTGATTTTTTACCTAAGATTTTTTTTAGTTGAATAAAAAAATTATCTAGTAGAGCAAACAAGACAGAATACTGCTGAAGCCACTGACCCCTACAACTCAATAAATCAACATTAGAAACAAAACCAACCACGTTCACAGAGTGCAAGAAGAATCTTATTTATTTACTACACTAATCTGAAATTACCACTGTTTGTTTGGATTTTTTGCTGAGGTTTTTCTATTTTTTTTAACTAGGTGCCTTTTTCCTCTGTCCACTATTCACTATTACAACACTAGTTACCTTCTGTGCAATTTCAGGCAAAGGTTAAATGACACCAGCTCAAACAGATTTGTTTTCTAAGCAACTTATGCACTTCAAAAAGCCAATGTGAACTTTATTCGCTCTACAGGAACAGTCTGTGAATCGACACTTTTGAGTTCTCTCACAGAAACCCCACTTTCATTGCATACTAGGCAATACTGAAGGTCATTAATTATTGTTCTCATAATTAGTCAAGCTTTGCTTTTGTCCTTTTTTTTTTTTCAATCACAGGCTCACTTTACTAACCCTGCATTGTATCCTTCAAAAGTATTTCAGTGACATAAACTATAAAACCCCTTCCTGCTTTTATCAGGTTTCAAGCCACCTCCAGGTGCTTTGTTATTTGTTTATGAACAATCAATTCTCTAGAAGTCACTCATTTTCACACTCAGATCACAGTACAGTACAACTTCTATTATCTATCCCAAGATGACTACATTTTCATAGTTTATTTTACTGCAAACATTACACATACATATTTGTAGACAAATACAGTTAGACAGCTGGCTCCATTTAACTCAGCGTACTGTAACTATACTAAGTGTATTCATAACACTTAGTTTAAGCTGATATAACCACTAAACCCCATTTTTATTATTTTCCCATCTTGCAATTCTTCCTTCCCTTGTACTGAGAAGAATCACGCAAACTGGAAATTCAGTTGGGGAATTCCATTTTAAAAATCTAGTCCATTTTCCATTTTAAAAATACTGGTCTTAACCTCAATCAATTCCCTGATTTGATTCACCACAGAAGATCTCATTTCACATAAAGAGGAAGAACAAGAAACAAGCCACCCTGCATAAAAGATGTTTCTTTAAACAGTAGCACTACCTTATGCCAGCTCAACATGTCCCTCAAATGACTGCCAAAGTATTACCTGCCTCTGTTAAAGTAAAATAAAGTAGAATAAGATCAACAGTTTATGAAATCTATCATCACAGTCAAGATGAAATCACATACTTGTACATTGCACACAGCATTTTGTGTAATCACTGAAAAACTGTTTCCCAACTTCTTTTCTTTCACCTAATTAGTAATTCTAGAGTCCTATCTGATTGCCTCTCTCACTTAGGCCAACAGACAAAACCATTACATTTCAATAATTTCAAGATGCTTACACGCAATATAAACAAAACAGTCTATAAAGTTTTGATAAAGAGGGTTTTTTTACATTTCACGAATACCATTTACTAAACATTCAAGTGTTTTCTCAGTTAGATAATTTGTCAAAACTTTGCAAATAAGACACATACACATTTTTAAAATGTGTATTTTAAAAACTTCTTACTAGGGAAATGTGCCTGTTTGTAAGCTAACACCTCCCTGGCACAATTTAGTGACTGTACAGTCACTGCACATTGCATTAAAAACACTTCTGCTTTGTTACAGAGCACAGTATTTCTACATTGCAGAGGAGTAATTTAGCTTGAATAAAGACTCAGGATCTGCAGATTACAACAAAGTCGATCATTTACATTCTTAAACAGTGAACTGAGTTCTACGGGAAAAGTGCTCCAACAACAAATTAGTCTGACACCCTTCTCCCCTCCCCAGTGCCAAAGCATCACTTCATTAAAGCCTGAAACAAAACTATTAAATAAAATTCATATAAGGAATTTAAGCATCATCTATTAGGAGCTATACTGGCAAAGAAAGACAAATCTCTAGGGTCTTAAACAGAGTAAGATTAATCACTTATTAATAAGATTAATCAATTTCTAATCCCATAAATGGAACTTTCCTAACCTTTGATAATATCTCCAAATATCTTTTTTCCAAGGATCTGTTTTGAATAATTTTAGTGATCTATATTGTTCAGCCTATTCTAGCAATAAAAATTAGTCAGGGATGTGGGTCAGGTTATCTCCAGATTAGTTTTCATCCTTGTAGTTTTCATTCTTTGCACACACATTTCACACACAGTATCACATTCTTCACCCAGTCCTGTTCCCAATGTCACTCTATAACCACACATCTCTTCTCAAATCATTTCCATTTAATTCTGAGCACATTAAACCTTCTCTTCACTCCAGCAGACTTCCAGCTGGACTCACTCCTCTAGTTTTAGTCTCCAGTTTGGTCTTTGTTACAACAGGAACCAATACATCACTTAAGTGATGTTCGACTTAAAGTTTATTGTTGTTGAGATTTATTTTTTTAACTTGCGAGAGAGCAAGCAAACATTTGAAAAATAACAATAGAACAAGCAAAACTTACCTTGAAAATACCAACCCAGTCTTTCTGATGAGGATGGATAAACTGGGTCAGAGTGTAGTGACATTCAAGATGTGTGTTTGGAAGGTAACTTTTCGCGACATTTTGAAAAATCACATGCGCAAAATTGGAGGTCTGCAAAGTGCTGGCTGAAGATGGAACTTCTTGAAAGGATGACATGATTATCTGTAACAAAATTGTAGAAGCTGTTAATTGAACACAGTGGAAAAACTAGTTAAGTTACAAAAATTAATCTAGTTGAAATATATATGACAGAAAAAACTAACAATTAGTTCCCCGTTCTGAAAACAGAGAGCCATAGACTAAATTCACCAAAGTGCACTGCCTCAGCATCTCTCCAAAACAACCACCTCAGAATAAAAAGAGCAGTCATTTCAGCAATGACATCAAGATGAAGAGAAAACACTACTTAGCTGAATGCCCCCAGTATTATATCTCAGAGTCATCAAGTGGAAGATAAAAGCAGTGGTGTGAAAACAAAACAGGGTTCTAACTTAATGAAAGATTCTTAATGGTTCTAGACATGCTAGAGAAGGAGAAACAGAAGTTCTGTAGTTTCCCTGCTTTAAACCTTTCTCAAATCTGCACATAGCTCAGTGCTATTCACAGCACTTTTACATGTTTTTTCCTCCCCTCTCAGTAAAAGTATCAAAGTTCCATTTTAAGACTTTTTTTTAAAAAATAAGAAAGTTTATGTAAACAGGAGAGTTTTGTTTGGGCTGGCTTTTTTCCCTACTTCTTCTGGAGTTTTCCTGCCCCCATTTAGCAGTCTGTGGGCATCTTTTACTATTCTCACTGTAACATACACTGTGTGTTTAGCTTCATTACCATAAACAATGGCCTGCATTGATACCAGGAACATTGAGGTAGGCATGAAGTTGGAGGGATTAACACTAATCAGTTGGACTGCAAAAGCTTTTAACCATACTTCCATTCACCACCTCATTCAGGATACACAATGCTGCAAACTACAGTAACACAAGGTGCTTCACAAGCAGAACAAGAAAATCCCTTCCTCAAATTCAGCAATATCTGCCAAAAATAGAATATACACAGCTAAGAAGTTTCAAGTGTCTGACTCTATTGTACAATCACAATTTTGTCAAAACATTTGATATTAGGAAGATTAGAGCCTCATGTATCTGACATTTCTGGAAAGATGAGTTATCCTGTTCTTGCAATTGCTATTGAAAGTAATTTTATACCGACCAAGCACATTCACACCTTGAAAGAGGTAACTGCCAAGTGTGTGACATATTACTTTCATTGAAGACACATGTGAAAACCAAAACAAGACAGGCCACTGCAAGCCTCAAGTAGTTCAAATACGAAAAGCTGTTCATGTACCTCCTAGAGCCTTTTAAAATATCACCAGTTAAAAAATAAGTAGCAAAGACCTTGTGCTTTCTGAAACAAAATGCACTCTGAAATAAACAGATATCCATCATCCAAAACAAGGAAAAGATAAATACAGGAGGTTTTTTTAAGTTTTAAGCTATCAATATTTTTAAGCTTATTACCACTCAATTTAGAGTAGCACATGAAGTGTATACAGGCAGCCATGACATTATTTTAACGTATCAGATGTTAAATAAAAAACAGTCTTGTACACTAACCAACACAGGTTACAAGACAAAACACCAAGCTTGTGATGATTAACAGATATAAAAGGAAAAGAACTTCCACAAGCAAGAAACTGAGTAAAAATCAAAACACAGTTTTCTAGAGACAACAGGGTACACAATAAATTCCATCAGTTATGTAGCTTCAGAAATGTTACAGCACAATAAAATCTTGAAAACTCTCACTCATCTCAAAACAGAGGATTAGGTTACATTCAAGGCATTTCTCAATTTCACTCTGAACTATAAATGGTATGTATCAGCAATTTCTATAGTTCTAAAAGTAAAATAATAGCCTTAGTTATTTTTGATTGCAACAAATATATTCATTTTTTAGTGATTTAGTAAATTAGCCAAATAACGTTGAGACATGAAATAGCGTGTTTAATTTTCATTAGCTAGAATAAGTACAAAAAGAGAAAACAAAACATTAATAACAAAACCACAGCAATTTTTTTCAATAATTCTATTTTTTAAAAAAAGGCACCAACCCTAACCAAAAGGGGAAAAAAATACCCATTTCTGCACACTGGTTGTCAGCTGCCACAGCTGAAAACTAGCCCTAGTGGAACCAGTAAAGGTAGACTGGTTTCCAACCCCAAAGCAGAACTGTTCACAGATCTAACTTGTGCGGACCAGCACAATCATCTGGGATTACTGTTGCCTAGCAGGAAAATCCCCGGAGCTTAGGTGATGCTCAGATCTACTTACAGTTCAAGGATAGTTACGAGGATGCTAGGAATTTGCTTAACTCACAACTACCGGCTGGGAAACGCGAGAGGAGGAGGAAGAGCTACGCACAGGCTTCATTACTGACATGACAAGCGCTTCCCACGGGAAGGCTGAACGACGTGTTTGGCTTTGCGCAGCGGAAAGGACGGCGAAAAGGAGGAAAAGCTTGTCGGGCAGGAAAAACAAAAGCAGGACGAGCCGCACCACTCCAGTCAGCTCCTCCTGTAGTCCTCCAGCTGCGGTCCCGGGCCCCCGACACCACCGGCCCCCACCCGCGCCGCCTCCTGCCCCTTCCCCGCCACCTGCCCAACGCGGTCACCTTGGCACCGGGCCTTCTTCTTCCTCCGCGGGCAGGGGAGCCCCGCCGGCTCCCGCAGCCCGGCCCCGCCGCTCCCCTGCCAACCACGGCCGGCCCGAACAGCTGGCGGGGGCCGGTGGCGCAGAACCGCAGCCGCACGGCCCGGCCGCCCCGGCCGAGCCCAGAAGCAGCCAGAACCCGGCGAGAAGGAGCGTGTCAGCCCTGCTCGGGCCCCCCCAGCCGGCCCCGGACACCTCTTACCTAGGCAGGCGCGGAGGGCGCCGAGGACATCAACATGGGGCCTTGGCCACCAACGCCGCGCAGCTCCGCCCGTCCGCTGGCGTCACTTCCAGCCCGACCCTGCGCGCACGGGGCGGGCCCCGACACGGATCCGGTTGGAGAGCGGAGAGTCTCCCGGCAGTATTCGCCTCCCACGGGCACACGCCGAGAGCTGCGAGCAAGGCGCTGTACGCGGTGTGTCCCCGACCGGGCTGCTGTCACCTCCGTACAGCGCTCCCGCGGTGTCCTCCTGCCTTGTCCGTGATTACAACATCCCCTCTGTCGCACCCGCTTACCCCGAATTAATCATCTCCTCTTCCGTCTGACGTCAGGACACAGGCGTGCCGTCACCCTGTAGGTCACCGCTAATCTGCCAGCCTTTGCAGGTCTCCCCAGGGCACGGAGGGGTGAGATAAGAACGACTGTAAATGCTTACACAGGGTTCTGCCTGGGTACCTTGTGGGTCTCCATAAAAGAGCGTTCCGTCACACACAACACCGACTCAGAGAACCAGGGAAGCACAGAATCGTTTATGTTGGAAAGGACCTTTGAGCTCATTGCGTCCAACCTTTGACCAATCACCACCTTGTCACTTAGACCGTAGCACTCAATGCCACGTTTCTTGAACACCTCTAGGGGCTGGTGACTCCACCACCTTAACCACTTTAGTTGCCACAAGTTTATACGCGATTAATACCTTTTATCGTATCTGATAGTTTTAAAACAATCTAGATTTAAATTGTTTGGCCATTAAGGCTTTTCTGATTATGCTGGCAACTATTTCAGAAACTCAATTTTGATCCAAAAGCAGCTCATAGAGCACTTACCAGAGCCGCGGTGCTGAGTAAAAGCAAGCAGTGATGAGCACCCATCACTGCTACGCAGGATTTGTCCCAGTGCACCCAGTGTTGGTTGCCGCTACAATCTGTCTTAGAGATCATCTTAAATTCCTTGCTGCTACCATTTCTTATGTGTTTTAAACAAACAAGGTAGGAGAGAGATAGTATTAGTATAAATAAGATGATTAATCATTAGAATTATTGAGTTAGGTTTCTGACAAGTTCACCTGTTTTTTCATGGTCAATCCTAACAGAAATGAAACTAAGCTGGAGCATAGAAATGGTCTTTAATTAATTAATTATGGTTATTCATTATACTTGCCCTTTTTGTTTCTGAAAATAGTCTTATGTCTTAAGGTGTGTCACAGATTACTAAATTTTTCCTTTAATTTGTAACCACAATGAATAATCTCTTATGTCATCCATACATTCCATGATTCCCTGGAAAGCAATAAATTCCTTTCATAGTACTAACTGATCATTTTAGAAGACAAAAGGAGTGTATGTAGAGCAATCTCTCCTCTAAGACCAGACAAACTTTTGTAGTGGAAAATGAAACCAGTATCTTGTTTAGCAATAAATATTTGTAATGAGATAGGAAGAGCTGATTCTTCTTTTTTCAGTCCTCCATTTCTTCTCCTTGCTGCATTTTGCTGTCTGTGATGTGATAAAGAGCTGTGTAAGAGTCACAAGACACTGTTTTCATGTGGGCTGGAACTTAGGAAGGACTCGGGGTTTACAGTCACCAGCTGGGGAATATCAGCGTTGGTAGCAGATAAGGAGTACTTAGGAGACTAAGTAGTTTTGCTTTCATTTAACGGCATTATAATGCAGGTTTATGGGAATATGATGGAAAATTTGAAATAAAGATTTTGTTTTGCAGCTAACAAAGTTTTTACAAGTGAATGCCTGCAAAACAACCAACCAACCAACCAACCCATCTCGGTTTCCTAATTTATAAAAAAATACATTTCCCCAGTTCTGAGATTTTTAAGAAACTTGAGGTATTTCTATGTTCACTTAATAAATGTTCATTCAGTCAATAAAGGTAGTTATGGTTTACTCATAATTCAGTATTCAGTTATTATTTCTATTGCTTAATGCATATGGAAGAGGTAAAAAAACCTACATATGTTGGCATTCACAGTAACAGTGTAAATATTAGGAAAAAAAACCCAAGAATAATCTTGTCCTTTTTGTACTTATATCCACAAATTTCAGGAAAATGTATTTTTAAACTTTTAAACTTGCTATCTTAACCACATAATGGTGGTTATAATATATATATAAAATACAAAAGTATTTCTGATTAAAATAAATATGGGGTTTAATGTGTTCTCATGTATGCTTTTGCATGCTAGGTTTAGATGCCAATCCTATCTCTCTAGAATTTATAGATATTTTACAGAAAGATGCTGCAGAGCTTTTTCTAATTATGTTATTGCCCTGTGAAGAAATTAAATACTTCACTGAAATGGACAAATGGTGCACAGTGATCCCAGAATCAAGAATCAATATCCTTGTACAAAGATCTGAATCAAGAAAAATGTGACTGGAACTGGTGATATTTGCACATGGCTGAAAATTAATGGTTGAATGCCCTGAATTTGCTAGACAGATACTATTTCCTGAAATTCATCCATGTGATATAAATCTTTTTGGAAACTTGCTCTTGAGCAGAAAAAAAACCCAAAAATGGCAAACAAAACCAAAAACCCCCACCAACACTATTTTTCTATCCTTACATTCTCTGCAGAATATTAAAAAAAAAAAAAAAAAAAAAAAGGCTTGATATCAGCATTTCTAACAAACCCTTACTCTTGTGAGATTCTCTTAACACTAACACACTAATTCAATCAGAAAAGCTTATTACGGGTATGGCGACAATAATCCCATCTCCTTCTGACTTGACTTTCAGCTTTCTGACTCCACTGATTTCAGTAATAGGAAACTAGTTTTGTTCAAGCCAGTATTCTACCACAGATGGTACAGTTTTCGTGTGTACCAGAATGTACTTTATAAACACGTAGTATCAATGTTTAGCCAGTATTTGTGCATATTTAAAAGAAAAAGAAACTATTGATGTCAAGTATCTTTTTAATGGTACTATCTATCTATCTATATGAATGTATATATGTACATATATAGATATATGTATATGTATACTCAAAACCATGTTTGTTGGAAGGGATGTCCAGAGCAGTTCAAAGGAGCACATTCCTCAGGGCCTTGCCCAGTCACATTTCAGATGTCTCCACAGTTGGACACATTCCACTGTCACCTAAAGAACCTCTTTCAGTGATTGAAAACACCCTTTATAAAAAAGTTTCTTTGTATCAAATTGGGATTTCCCATGTTGCAGTTTTGTCTCTCGCCTCTTGTCCTTTCACTGTGCACCTCTGAAGAGAATTCTGTTCCATCTTCTCTACACCTTCTGCTTAGCCGGTTGTAGATAACAATAGGCCCTGAGGCCTTCTCTTCTACAGGCTGAAAAAAATCCCTGTTCTCTCTCTTTTTGTGTCTACAGGCACAATCTCCAAGGAATATATGTCAAATACATTTTACTAGGGTATCGACTTTGAAATAAAAAGCTGGCAGAACCCTTTTTTAAGGGTCTTTATTTCTGAAGTGCATAAATATGAGGACAAATATACAATGGCAAATTACAGTTGTGGTTGCGATAGAAATATTAAATAAAGTAAAAAGTGTGTGTGAATTCAGTAACTGGATTTGAACATTAGTAGATTCCAAAGAAGTTTGAAATTCAGTTTGGGATGCAAAAATTTGCTATAGCCTCTCCTCAGGCATGAGATGAATGAGGAATAAAAACTGTAATGATGAGGAATAAAAGCATGCAGTTAACCAGAACTGCCAAAGGAAATGGGGAGCAATTACAGACTCCCAGGGAAGAGAGTCTTGGGTGTTTGCAAACTTTTTTTTTTTTTTTAACTACACTATTATCTTCAACCTGTGAGCTCCTTCAGTAATTTAGAGCCTTGAAATTAAAAAATGGATCCCTGTCACATCTATTTAACCTTGGATATAGGTGAACTTTTATTCAGATCCAAAGCCTAACATTTTTTTTCTTTCATTTGTTTACTTTCTGTACTACTGTAGTCTGGACCAAACCCATGATGAGTTTTTGAACCATCCCTGAACTCCTCCCCTCTGAGGCCCATCTTTGCTTTGCATGAGTGACAGAAAAATTATATATTTCTAGGTTTTATAAGTACTTGATGTTGTGGCTATTCAATCTATTGGCATGACATGATGATATTGATGAAGTGTGGTAAGGAAATGCTTCAGTTCTAGTGATTTGATTTCATTTTGGTTCGACTCCTATTTCAACACTTCCAAGTTTTAAAAGTATGGGCCATGTGAGATGTAAAATATATATATATTGATGTCACTAATCGGAAGCTCTTTCTGGTCATGTTATAAAGCACACTTAATCAACTTCTTTAAGATCATGTACAGAAAGCTATTAACTATACTCTTAAAACAGTTAAATAGTTGTAAATAATATTTTATGTTATGGCTGACAACACTGAATTGCCCAGCATTTAAAGGAACCTAATCCCAGGGCATGCAGTCTTAGCCTTCCAGTAAGATGGTGTGGCAAAACTTTGGAACATATTAGAAATCCCATACTATTGCTAATGTTTCCTATTAAGGAGAAAGTTTCTCTCTGTGTATTTTGGATTTCTTTTCCAACACTTAATTTCAGCTGATGAAGAAAAGCTATTCAAAAGCTGCCAGGATTTTTAAATCTGTAGAGTGAGATTGATTAAATTTGTGGGTTTTCCCAAAAGAGTATAGGTGAGAGCAGACATGTAAATTTTGTATGTGTGTGCATGTATGTGTGTGACAGAGGAAAGAGCAGGAGCTTACTTCTAAGGTGTGAGACTTGGCAGCACTGCACTGTACAATGGGCACAAGAAACCACACATCTGTAAATGACTGCATTTGAATTGCTGTTATTTCACTGTTGGGTTGCTGTATTGTTAAAGTGAAAAGGAATGTTTTTAATAAATGCAAATAATGAATTAAATGCTTGCACATACTGAGGCTTTACCCTCTGGTGTGTAATTAATATATGTGCACTGGAGACCCAGGTCTGGGGGGAGTGTTTCATTTCTTATTTATGATGTTTGCAAGGGGTTTTTTTCCCTCCAGCATACCTCTTACTGGCATACACAGAACGGCATGTAAATGACCACTGAGTAGGTGTCACTGAAATCTTAGCAGATATAGAACAGGTAAATACCTTTGTTTGGTATGCTTTAGTAGATTTACAGTTTCTCTCAGCCTTTTATCTTTTCTATCTGAAAGTAATAGGAAGCTCCCAAATGACCAACATTTTGTTTTCAGAGGCAGGAAAACTGCATGTGGCAGGAAACAAACAAGCAATGAGATTTAAAAGTTCTTGTACTGCGGAGCACAGCACTTAACCCTGACGGACTGAAAGTAGAAAGGCAGTTTCCACAGCAGCCTACAGCATGCTTCTTGTATCCCCTTCTGGGTCCCCCTCCAGCACTGGCTGCCACCACTGACAGAGCACAGAAGTGTCTGTATACTGTATCTGCATGAAGCTTGGCAGCTTTCCTATTTTTTCATAATGGTATACATTTTTCTGAGGGGGTCAAAAGATGTCTGTGTCCTCATACTAATGCTGTCTCCGGCTTCTCCAGCCTGGCTCAGATACTCGTTGTGTCTCCACCATTATAGTGGTATGTCTTGCTCCTTGGTTCCCTGAGCAGCTGTGCTCGAACTGGGGGGCTTGGTGCAGCTTCACAGTTCCCTGCTGAGACAAGGACCACCTGAGTGATGCAGGAATTCTTTGTCAGCCCTGACTTGGCACCAAGGAAATGATCTGTCGGGTCCTGCAGTGCAATTGTGAGAGGCTGTGCTTGGCCTGGGTCTCGACACAGGAGATCGACTCAGCTGCTTTCCCCATAGCCCCTCATTCAGCTTGGAGACGGGTCTAAAGCTTGTGTGTAGCTTTTTGTATAGAAAACTTCTTGGTCAACAGATCTTGAGCCTCACCTTCTCCTACTGCTTGAGTTCTGAAACTCTTACATTATGAGTTCTCAAATTCTACGAAAAAAGTAATGACCATATTGCTACATACATTACATACAAATCAATTACTTAGAAACACAGTACTAAAATGAAAATTTGTCTTTAATTCAACCCCCAATGATTTATTATTCTATTGTGCCTATTAACAGTGTACAGAGAAGAATATGTTGGATTTGCTATGCAAATTTACATAAAGAAAGTAACGTCACCTTTCTGGTGTTATTTGATCAGCACTATTCAGAAATGCAAATATATTCTAATCACACAAGTTTCATATCTTTTCTTATTTCACAAATTTATTTCCTTGTATAAGGAATATTTTTAAAAGGCAGAATGCTGTAGAGCTAACATTTCTAGAACTTTCTACAAAAAGAAACATATTTATTAAATGGCTCTCCCTTTTGCTAATATATATTTTACAATATGTTGTAGCCAAGTTAGCATACTTTGTTTTCCAAAGTGTGGCTGCATGTTGTTGTGCCTTGGAACTGGAAATGTTCAATCAAAGTAAAATTTACATTATTAATATGGATAACAACTCTTTTGAAACCACAGTAAGGTTACAGCTATGACATATGGCTTTAGTTCACTACATGGCAAAAGATCTGTTGGGCCTGTAATAAGTGTTTTGTACACAAACACCATGGTAAAAATCTGTTTTTACAGTGTTTATTTCCATTATCTTTGCTAGGATATTTCAGTGGGCAACATTTGGTCTGCATATCTGCATATTTTGAATATACTGTGCCTGTGCTGAAGGAGACTTTTTAAGGCTTTATGAAACTGCCTGCTTAGATGCTACCACTGAGGCCTGACTGAACTTATCAACAGTATCTGTTACTTATACAGCCTGTAAGTAGTGCAGCTTTTCCATAAAACTGGGTGACAGATGAGACTGAAAAACACTAAGTTATCTTACCAGATTTGAGACCTTCACCCATCATAATCCACGCGTTGCTATCTTTATTTTAGCATATCCGGAATCCAGACATTTTTCTGCCTGACAGAAGAGATGCCAAAAGCAAATTCATTCTGCAGTTCTCTCTCTCCTTCCCAGACCTTTGTTGACTTGTGTTCCCCATTCTGCTGCAATTAGTCAACTGCCAAGGGAGAATTCATTGAACATTCTTCCTAGTTGTTTTCTAAATTAAAATACAGTTATTCTTAGTTTTTGTTACATTAATCACAGGTCTGCTGAGGCCAAATCAACTAGTTTGTCAGTGGGAATTTGCACAAGCTTTCAAGTGGGATGGATTTTCTCCCACAAAAGAGCAAAAAGTCTTATGAATTGCACCCATTGCATGTCTAGCATCACCCTGATTTTCCATTTACATATTGCTTTTTGATCATTTCACACTAAATATTTCACTTAGAAATAATTTATATCACAACTGTACTTGGCCTTCAGTGTTATTAGGTAGCATGGAATATATTCAGTGATGGTATGAAAGTTATTTCCAATAGGGCTTATGAGGAACAGCTGAGCAAGTATGGCCTCCTGACCTCAAAGTGTTTGTTTACTGGGAACTATACTCCAGTTCTCTACATTTAATCTGTCTTGGACCAAGCTGACATTCCCCTACTAGATTTATTGTATCTCTAGAGGCTATTAGAAGCACAACATTGTCACTATTTATCTAATAAGATGATAATAGCATTATATTAGTCTAGTGATAATGGTACATTTGTTTTCATTTTTAATAGTAACAAACCAAAGTTTGATTTCATGTTTAGTGAAGTTAATGTGTTACTAGGGGGAAAAAACATTCAAAAAGTACCTTTTTTCAAACAAATCAGTAATGGAAAGTATTTTTATTCCATCTTATTTGTAAATCAAAGCATTGGTTTGTGTACAGGATTAGACATGCTATGTCAATTTTACAGAAATAATAATAATGAGAAAATCTGACTCAGAAAACTGGGTTTCCTATGTTAACAACTCTGGATTTTGGAAGTTTGTTATGATGTTTTTTCTTGTGCATCTTTTCCTAGAATTTATCAGATATCAAAAGGCAGGCATGACAGACCAAATTTGCACTTCAATTATCCTTACTTATAATCAAGGTGTCCAGAGTAAATTCATTTCTTATTATTGCTGGTAGCTCTTAAGACAACAAAAATCACATTCTTTTAAAAATTCAGTAGGGAAATGCATGAATATATAACAGAAATTTAAACCAAAATTAATAATAAACAAACTGTTCCATACATATGCATTGTCTGTGGTGAAATTATAGTGCTAGACTTAAAACAAAGGTGCAATTTGTATTTAAAACTCTTAAATTTTACATAGAGTGAAATAATTTAAAATTTTCAGTAGGGATGAAGTGTAGAAAGTAAGTTGGTTCTTTTATGTTGATTTGTATTACTTTAGTAAGTGTCACTCTATCAAAAGTTAATTAATTGCTCTCTTGATCTGCAGTGGGTTATGCTCCTGATTACTATTTCTTCTAGCAAGCTAGTGATAAGGAATGCACCTTGCTCCTTCAGGGACCTTATGTTGCTTCCTCTAAAATCAGGAACAAACTCTTAAGAATGTTGATAGGAGCAGGATTACCTCCCACAGGGTGAAGTCAAGACTTTGCTCAGAAGCATACCATATAAAAACAAACTTTCTCAATCTTTCCTCCCTACTTTGGTGTAGGGAAACCCAAGGACTGAGCTAGTACCAGGTTTCCTCTTTCTATATCAATATGGAGGTTAGCTCAGGATTTTATCAGACTAATGTGAGGTGGATGCTTTTAGCATGATACCCATATGTTGGTTGGAAAAAGCCTATTTTTTCTGTGTTTTGTATGCATGCATCTTTTCTTGGGAAACAATTACCTAATCCTTACTCAGACTCCTTAAGTTTGAGGTCAACATACTGTGTAGCTTTTCCACGTTGCTTTTCCCAGTTGCCCTACTATGTTCACTTTCTTTTCCTACATCAGTACCCAATAACTGGCAGAAGGGCATTAAGTGACTGTTTTGTGCAATTCACACACAGATCATTATGTTCTATATGTAGTGCATTGCAGGTAGAAATAAAAATAAAATCACCATTACTGATACCAACTATTTATCATACGTTGCAATATTTCTTTTGGATTTTGTTTCCTACTTCAGCTGCTTTTGCAGAATCTGCCTATCTAAATTTGAACCAAAGTCATTATTCTCTTTGCATTTCTGTCACGTGAAAGAAGCTTGTAAAAGAAGGTATTTAGTAAACACTGCTAGATTCTAAATCCATTTAGAAATGCTAAACATATCTTTCAGTTAAAACACAAAAATGAAATCAACCTGAAATTGCTATGGGATGCTCTACTGGTAATTTACACTTAAATTTTTTTGTGTCAGTTCTCCAGCTCTTCTGTCAGTTTCTTGTGTCTATTCATGGTACAACATATATGCAGTCACCCACATAAAACATCCTACTTATTTGTAAAAGACAAAGTAGTAGCGGTTGAAGTTACTAATAACTAGAACTGCAACCTATTCCATTTAGCAAAATGCTTAAGAAGACCAGCTCTTTAAGTGAATTTTTTTCAGGGACTTTGGAAAATCCACACTATATTCCATGAAATTCAGCTAGATAAAGTATCTCTATTGCATCCTCCTTGCGTGGGAATTTGAACAGGACAATTGGATTCTTCTAGGAAATGAGTACTTGAATCTTTTCGGCCAGCTCTCCAGGAAACTCAGTCAGCACAGTTTAGCCTAAACATCCTTATGGGATTTATCAGAGCTAAGAGGAGGACAAAAACTCTTGTGCTTAACTGACCTTGGTATCAATTAGTACAAATAAGTATGCATTGCTACCCTGTGGTAGCAACATTCATCTGATGTCCCGGTGAGATGCAACTGCTTTCCAAACTACAGTACAAATGCTTCTGACAAAACTGACACTACCTCTTCATACCAAAACAAAGTTTCTATGTTTCCCCAGGGCACTGCATTCCCACAGAAGCCTGGAAGCTGTGCCCCCTTAGATTTATGCAATATTCCAAACTTTGTACATATTTAGCTCAAGGTTGATTACTAAAATGCATACTACTGCAGGATATATCATATGATTCAGCAAGAAATAAAGCAGGTCCACTTACACAAGAGCTTTTCTTTCTGTAGGCAAAAATAACCACTTGCATGGCTGCTCATTATCTAATCAATTGCCTGCATTCCAGTTCATTATCTAGCAAAATGTGCACAGCTAAGAAATGAATGAGAATCCCAATTCAAATATTTACAAAAGTGAAGAATGCTATATTATGTTATACTCAAGGTCCCTCTAGCCTAGTAGTCTGTCTCCAGAAATGACCAGTCAGAAAGGAAATACTTTGGGATATTCTCTGGCATGGTTTCCCAGCTCCAACTATTTGCAGGTCAGGCCTTCCTGAGCACCTACAGTGTGCTTCGATTGCATTTTCAAATATTATAACAGCTTTCTGATGCAGACAAATAAATTCAACAAATATAAGATGAAAGGTTAGAAGGAGGAATGGAACATGATAGGTTTGGCTACCAATTCATTTTGATTCATGTTTCAAATGTACTGTTGCATGCACTATAGTTTCTTTTGGTTACACTAAGTAGTGTTAATGCTGAATTTAAATAATACTCTGCAATGAGGGTCCCATTTTACAAGCACCTTAGGCTTGTAACTCTTGCTAAATTCAGTGGAAATTTAGTTATCATCCCAGACTATCAAGCTTGATGTCCCTAAAAGGATATCTCCTAAAAATAATGGAAAACAAAGAAAAAAACCCCAACCAACCCCCCCCCCCAAAACCCCCACCCCAAAACAAAAACAAAAAACAAACAAAAAACCCCAAGACAACAAAAAACACTCCAAACCTCTGAGAAAATGTAATTATTTCATGCCAATGGAGTTAAAGTCAAGGGCAGGCTCTTAAATGAATCTAGATACCCTTAGCATGTTTTGGCACAATGTATGTATTTCCCTTTGCTTTCAGAGGTTCCTTATAATTATACCTTATAAATAAGGGAAAAAAAAACCACTTAAATGTAAGAAAATTACTATAAATGTGCTGTGTTCTTAGGGTTGTGGAGATTTTTTAATTCTTTGCTTTGTCCTTTTATGTTGAGATCTTTAAAGAAAACTAAGATGGCCATATTTTCAACACTAAGAAGGAAAGGAGTAGCCTTAACATTTTTTTTCTGTTTATTTACATGTTTGATTACATTTCTTTACATGTCCAGTAACTTAGTGGGCACCATGTACCAACATTTAGAAAACCACCTCCCTATTTATGTAGAATTGCAGCTGCTTTCTGAATTACAAATGCTCTGACAAGTTCTCATGTTTTAATATTCATGTTCCAATACCACAAATCAGGATGTCCACCTGAGGTATACACATACTTCCTACAGGGTAAGAAAATGAATCTCAGTCATTTAAAACACGAAGATCTAGATTTACTATGTCTCTAAGCATTATTTGGGTACTGTATAAGTAAATATACATGATTTTTTTGTTTTATTATGTAAAACTGGGAACTTCATTTGTCTTCCCATGAGTAATAATTTGGTTTTACAGTACCAACACCCAGTGGTTTAGGAGCTGATTTAAGCCTGGCCCATTCAGTCCATCCAGAGTGAGGACTGAGTGTGCCACTGGAAGTATTTCTTGAGCAGACAGAAAAACACATAGCTGTAGGTTAACAACACTTCTATTTGCATGCCTGAGAGGGCCATAAACTGTAATGCAAGGATGGGGATAAACAGTGGGGGTGCGTTTGAATCTTGCTCATTTCACAGGTCCAGTATAGGAAGCTGTCAAAAGCCTGAACTGACTGGATTGAGTGGGAGGATCTCCAGGCATACCTAGGTTTGAGTAGCAACAATGACTTATAGGGGTTTGGCAGCTAAAAAATCAGTTCTTAAAATATTATCTATATTATCTATATCTATCAAGTGGGCAAAGGCACACTTGTTAATTCGTCTGTGGCATGTTCGCAGTGTAATCACTGATTTCTGGAAAGCTTTTCTGGGAGTTAAAGATAAAAAATATCCAGTGAATTTATTTTTATAGACAATTTTAGGCTTGACTCACATTACTTGAAAACATTTTAGTTTAAAAAGTAGAGGTTGTATGCACTCAAATGAGGTATATATCTCCATTCTTAACTCAAGGAAAAAATAACAACTTGTAGAACCAAGCTATACAAATAACAGTTTCTTTGCATTTTAACTAGTTAATTTCTGAAGTCACCACATACAAATCTTTATGAAACCCACTACTAGGCGTGAGTAAGGAGACCATGCTGTTTTGTTTGAAAAATAACCAACATTTATATCCTGGGTTTTAATGTAAGTAAAAGCTTTCATAGCCATTTACTTAAACCAAATATTTTTTTTTAAGTTAACAAAGCTTTTTTCCTTCATTTTATGGATGAAAAATGTAATTAGGTACACAAAGAAATAAACACACAAACCAAAATTAACTAGCAAGACTTAGTGAGATAAACTTCTACAAAGGCAAAGTTACTTTTAACAGAAGGAACTGTAGTATATGCCTACTAAAAGTTCAAACATCTCTAGAGGGCATTTTGAAGAAAATAAAAAACACAAAAATTCTATTTATTTCATTTTCTCCCTTCTGAAAATGCTCTGCAGTATGGTAGTCCCACAAGCGCTTCCTTCTCATACTGGCTACCTTGGTACAAAACTACTAATATGTGTTCTGTCAGTGTTCATAATGCAAGCAGAGATTCCATTTAACCTAGTCTCATGGAATTTTATCTGTTTGCAAAAGTACATTCTGCACAAAAGCAATGTAAAAGCTATAGTATGATAGTAGTTGTTTCTGTAACAAGCCTTTATACACAAGTGTGTTGGCAAAGTAATATAAGGCTAAGTCTACTACATTTTTATGAATAGGACTATCCTTTTTCCACTTTCTCATACTTCTTTTTGGGAGTAATTATAGTGTATTTTTATTATGTTGGTACTAAGTTTATTCTTCTCATGAACCTTTTAAACAAAGAATGCATTATTTATACCTACACAAACAAAATCACCTTAGACATGAGAAGAGCGTAGAGAAAGATGAACTATAGAGGTAAAGCTGCATCTTGTAATGAGAGTTATAATAAGAATTCAAGGACCACAATGAGTACAACATTAGACTCTTTGCACATTTCTCTACACTTAGCTTCCTTTCCCACTGCCCCCCCCACCAAAAAAAAAACCACCCTGAAATCACTTTTCTAACTCAGTTCAGACTTGATAGGAGTCTAGACCAAATTGGTAATGGGTCAATGAAAATGTAAGGTGGTGAAGAAGTAGGCTGGAATGCAAAAAACCTGCATGTTTTCTAAGTACTGTGTGATTACATGTAAAAATGAGGTTTCAAAGACTTCCAAAGACCTTTTTTGCACCATACCTCAGTACAAATTTCTACCAATATAGCTGCTCAATGAGGAGTCACACCTCTTCTCATCACATAAACAAAATCAAGTACAAGATAGTAGTCAACCTCTTCCCCACTGAGGAGACGGGTAAACATAGCTCAGTAGCTTTATTCACTTGGCAGTCTTCAAATGGCCCAGTGAAAGAGATGAGTGAGCTTACAAAAATATTGGTATATTTGAGTCTACAGAGCTCCCAAAATTTTGCAAAGTGTTAGCAAGTGGAGGAGTTTCTGCGTTTGTATCTCTTTCCATTGCTTTAATTACAGTGTTTTCTCTTTTTTTTCTCACATCATATTCTGTCTCAATGGTCAGCTGAGAGGCAATGAGAGAAAGAAGCAACTGCGTGAAGGTATGAGAGCAGCCTACTGAGTGGTAGCACTCTCCCATGTCACAGTAAAGCTATTATATGACCACAGCTGTCTTCACTGCCCAGAAAATTCCTCTACATTGAGCTAGGTTGATTTAACTAGATTTAACTGTATTGCTTTATATGGGTAAATATAAAAATATATATTATGGTACTGATAGGATAGCCAAGCTCATATATACTTAGCCTATTCTTTCTGTGCTAACATATAATTGAGTGAAGACACTTTGTGGTGAGACCTGAGATCTGTGCCTCATGACTACACTCCCAGAAATCTGTAAATGATACTACATAACAGCTACAAAAAAACCTCTGACCTAATGACTGGGGAAGTGCCCAGCATCCTGGCACAACAAAGTAAAGCAAGTTTTGCTGCCAGGAAAAGAAATTAATTATTTTGTTCCAAAGAGATGAGCATGGCAGTTGCAGGACTAGAGCTGAAGCTTTGCTCTGACAAGGCAGCACCCGCCTGCTTCCAGCCTGCCCTCCCTCAGAGTGTGATGTGCTTCCTCACACACCCACCTGAAGCTCTCCCAGAGTTGCCAGTGGGCTCTCCAGATGGCAACTGTCTCTTGCAAATTTTATTGATGTTGATAAACCCTGTGATAGGCCTTTGGGAAGTGCACTCTGGGCATGATTGTATTGGCTTTGTGTGGCGAAATTTTGGCGGTGGGTGCTATAGGCCTGGCTTCTGTGAGTAGATGCCCCTGCAGCCCATGGTGACCCTGGTGGGACAAGCTGTCCACAGTGGAGCAGAGATCCACCTGCAGCTCATGGAGGAACCCACGCTGGAGCAGGGGGATGTGCCCAAAGGAGTCTGTGACCCCATGGGAAGCCTGGAGTGGGTTTGCTGGCAGGATCTGTCACCCCACAGGGGGACCCACGGTGGAACAGTCTGTTCTCGAGGGACTGTATCCCATGGATGGGATCCTACAATGGAAGTTTGTGAAGATCTGCAGCCCAGGGGAAGGACTCATACTGGAGAAGACCAGGGAGGAATGTCTCCCATGGGAGGAACCCCACGCTGGAGCAGCGGAAGAGTGTGAGTTCTCCCCCGGGGGAGGCAGAAGCGGCAGCGACAACCGATTGCAGACTCCATTCCCCAAACCACTGTGTCTCTGAGGGAGGAGGAGGCAGAAAAATCGGGAGTGAAGTTGAGCCCGGGAGGAAGGAAGGGGTGAGGACGAAGTGTTTTAAGACTTGGTTTTTACTTCTCATTATCCTACTTTAATGTCATCGGTAACAAATCGATTCCCCCAAGCTGAGCCTGTTTTGCCCAAGACAATAACTGGTGAGTGCTCTCTCCTCATCCTTATCTCGACCCACGAGTCTCTCGTTGTATTTTCTCCCCACTGTCCAGCTGAGGAGGGGCAGTGATGGAGCGGCTTTGGGGGGCGCTTGGCGCCCAGCCGGGGTAAAGCCCACACAACGACGAAGCCAGTCATAGAATCACAGATTGGTTTGGCTTGGAAGGGGGCCTTGAAGATCATCTAATTCCAACCCTCAATAAACGCCAACTCTTATTCGCCACCTGACTCGACAAAACAATGCAAGGCGGCTTTTTCCCTCGCCCCGAGGGCACCGTCTCGCAACACAAGCTGCCTCCGCCAAAACGCCGCCGCTCCGTTCCTCTCCCGCTTCAGACAAGCCTCCGCCCCCGGCAGCAAATCAGGAAGACGAAGCGGCAGCGGGCAGGCACAGGCAAGCAGAGCTGGAAAGAAACGCCTCCCCGGGAGCCGCGGGCAGCGGGACACGATGTCCCACCGCCCCAATGAGGTGCACCAGCGCCGGCCCGGCCCCCGCCCCGCCCCGCGCTCCGGCCCCATCCGTCACGGGCGGGTGGGCGGGGCCGGCCGCCCGCAGGGAGGATGCAGCGCACTCCCATTGGCTGTGCCCCCCCGAGCGCCCTCCGTGGTTGGCTGCGGCGGCTGCCGCTCGCGGCGCGCGGGCGGTGGCGGCGGGCGGCGGCGGGCCGGAGGTCACTCGGCACGGGGGCGCAGCATGGCCGCAGCGGTGGTGCGCAGGGGACCTGCGGGCTGGTGGCGCTGGCACCGGCGGGTGATGGGTAAGGACGTGCCCCTTCCCTCGGCTCCAGTGGCCCCGCTCGGCCGGCCAGGCGGGGAAATGCCGGGCCTCTCCCGGGGCGCGCAGCTGTCGCGCTGCCCTTGGCGGCCGCGGGCCCTCCGAGCCCTGTGCAGCTCCGGAGCCGCCTTCCTGTGCGGCATCCCCGGTGACGGACCCCCCCCCCCCGGGCGGTCACGGCTGGCACGGCGCGCTACCGCTGCCGCCTTATTCAGGGCTCCACCGGAGCTGCTTGGCTTAATAAATGTTTTCACTCATTTGCTTAAAATAGCGTGCCTGGAAATCATCAGAGCCCGCAAATGCGTCCTGTGGCAGCAGTGACATGTCTGCGGTACCTGTTACCTAGGTTTGGGCTGTTCAGCCCTCTCGGTCATTGCATCCGATTATTTTCTTTAAACTGAAGGGAGATCCAGCGGCACTTCCTGCAGGCACTGGTGCTCACCTGTGGTTGGTTCATGGGCAGTGGAAGGAGCAAGCACTGCCGATGTCCTGTTGGTGCAAGCAAAGGAAGAATGTATTTGTAGAACTGGACCTAGACATTTCCCCTTTCCAGAGTCCTGAAAAATCACACAGCTGTTCCAAAGTAATCTAATTGCTGAAGTAAATGATTAAAAATAAACCTTCAGTAGTATTTTCTGTTGTCTTTCAGTGTCATTTTGATTGCCGTCTGTTGGTCGTTTATGTCACTCTGTGGTTAGACTCCCAACACATAGGTGAAGGTTTTTAACTAGAAAAGTAGAAGAAATAGATTCTTTTAAATGGTGTATGGTTCTAAAATCCTGACCTGTAATGAAGTGGTTCAGGAATTACTAAATTACTTTTAAGTAGGTAACTTTAAAAGTTTGTAACCTGCCTTTAAACCTCACTTAAAGTAAAGAATGAAAAACGTTTGACAATTTTGAGGTTATCTTGCTCCTTTTGCTCCACTTTCTCTTCTCCACTTATGCTTTTTTTTTTTGTAGTTGTGGTTCTGATGTTGTGATCCGTAATAACTCGGGTGCAGCAGGCATGTTGGTCTCATGCTGGTAAAGTTAAATACAGGGGACCTGTTTGTGTTTAGTACCTTTTGTGATATCGCAATTGAAAGCAATAGCTTTCAAGGATTGTTGAACCTTCAGTGCATGGTAACTGCCAGGTATTTCTGTAAGAGCTTTGAAATCCACTGTCATGGTCAATTTCCAAACGATCATGTTTAATGTAGGGCAGGTGGTGGGGATCTTGTTTCTTGGTGGTGAGCATAGGTTTGAAAAGCAACTTTGGCCCTTAAAGTTGAAAAATACAGTTTGTCTTTGCCTGAAGACTTGAGCAAGAAACTGTGACTCAATCTAAGGAGAAATTGTGACTCTTCCAAGAAAGTTCCATAGAACTGAATTTCACCCACAGCATTTAAGCTGTGGCTTAGTCAGTAGTGACTGTGCTGAAAGTACTCTTGACTCTGAGAAATGTTTATGGGATGAAGGTCTAAGCATTAAGCCTTCTTAACTGCTAAGCTCTATTGCTTAGTTATGTGTCGCGGCTTCCCCATCTCTAATGCATTTACTAAGGTTGCCATTCTTGTCTTTAGTTTTGATTAGTCTGATGGTTGGGTTTTGCGTAGTGATTTCATCATCTGTCTGGAGTGAAATGCCATCCTAGTGAAGGAATTCTGCCAGCTTTGAGAGCTGTCCAGCGTCACAGCTTGGTTGGCAAGCAGGCTGTCTTCCTTCTCTTGTTGAGTGCTCCTTGGTTAGTTGTTCAGTTGCTCTTTGCAGCTGGTGCAGACCATGATGGTTTGATTTCTCTGTATGTTTGTACTAGAGGTTGTTAAATTGTCTAGGAGGAAAATAAAGATCTGAGGGCAGATTTTGGAGGAGCATCTTGGATATGTATGTTTGTGTATTAGCCAGTTGGACAGAGACTATGTAGTCTTGTGTTCTGCATCTGGCAGGCACTGACAAAGGTGCTTCATGGGGAGGGTTTATATGACCTGACTAAAAATGTATTCTTGATGGATATGAAGTAATCCCTCCTGGGGACTGCTGGGGGGTTGAAGAGGGGGTTAGTGAATTACAGTGGCTGAGAAAAGAAGATTTTCTGGTGAATGAACAGTACCCTGTTAGAGAACAAAAATGTCCTTACAAGTAGTTTTGTTGGAGTGGAGGGGACCCATGCAATTAATAGTTAAATAGTACTTTTGCTGGTTAAACAGTACTTTTGCTGGTGCAGGAGCTCTGTTTGAACTGTTGAATGACTCTGTGCTCTGGTGCAGAGGAGCATTGATTAACTAAGCAAGGATTATGACAGAAGACCTGCTGCTCAGAAGTCCAGCACATTACTTAATTAAGGGATCAAGTGTACACTTGATATTGTTTTTAGATGAGAAGTACTTACTGTATGGTTTTCTCTGTAATGTATGAGCAAACTTTTAATGAGGTATAGGTACAGATAAGAAAAATTATATATAAGAAGACTCTGAGTGTTACAAGAGACCATCTTTGGTTTTGATCAGCAGACCTGTACACAGGCAAGAAAAAGCAAGTGGTATGTTTTCAACATAAAACTGGCCAAATTTAGAGTATTGTAATCTTCTTAAATTATTATTTTGGCAGAGTGCACTTCTCCAAATCATTGCATAACCTTTAAAAGTCAGCGACCCCGGGGCAATTTAAATTCCATTGACAAAAGTTCTAGGAGCAGATGGATTCTACCCATGTACAGCTGCCTCTCTAACTTCTATATTTCCTCATCTAATTCCCTCCCAGGATCTAGTTTCAGTAGAGGTTTTATAAATTACATAGAGAAGTCTGCACAAAACACAGAAGCTCACTCTGATCCTTTCTTTCAAAGTAGGAAGGAGAAAAGGGATGATGTCGTCTGTTGTGCTTGTACCAGAACTTCAGATGCTAAATCAGTGGGAAAATCTTTCATTTGTAGCTCATATAGAATTGTCATCATGTTTCCTTCTCCTTGTCAAGTGACTTCATGTGTATTTTCTCATAAAGCCCCAAGCAAAACTAGCAACTTAAGTAGCTGAATTTATTCTGGGCATCTTCCCATGATCCTGTTAAATCTCACATATTGGAAAAGAGGTGAAGTTTCATTGATCCCGAGAGATCAAGAATATTAATATGAACTGCAACTGATCTGATTAGGAAGCTCTTATGGTGCGGGATTGTGTGGACTCTTACACTTGTGCCATTTGGTGAATATGGTTCAAAATAAATTAAAAAAGGCCAAGAATTAAGTAATATAGTTGAAATTATATTTTGGGAGTTACTTGTTTCTCAGTCCTGTTCTTGGCCAGTTAGACTCCAAGTACAAGCATATTGGATTTTTTCCAGGTCCGCTGTCTGTGGTTCTACTCAGCTTTTAGTCCCTTTTTATTTGAATACAAAGAGATGTCCTCAGTTCTGCATATTATAGTGTTTGTGCAGTCAAGTATTTGCAATGAAATTAGGGCAGCACTGGAGCTGGAATTCATTCTTGAAACTGTAAGACTTGTTACTTTGAGAGCTAGTGTAAAATGAAATTTAAACATCTGAAATGACCTAAACATGTCATCTTTCAGGTTAAAAAGGAAACTCCTTTCAGTATCATTATATAATGCTTGAAAAGACAAGTTTTAGGTCATTGACAGGCCAGGTATTCTAAAGACAGGATTGCAATCTGTGCATTTCTGAAGTTACTCTTCTAACAGTTGCATTTTGTTCAAAAAGAGGCATTCAAGAGATTCATAAACTCTTGCTGATTTTTTTGATTAAATTGTTTTTAAGGTAAAATTCTTGTGGAATTGCAGATTAGGTAAAGTTTTTCTACTCTAGGCTGACTTTTCAAAGCAAAAAATCTGTATTTTATCTGTATTGATCATAAGCCCCAAATTTGGTGAGAGTGTCAAAATTGGTTCTCCTCATCAACTGAGTTTTCATAGGCATGAGGATCTGCAAGCAGATATTACCTGAAGAGAGTAATGAAGAATATTCTGGGAAAAGCCCGATTTCTTTTGAGTCAGTATAGCTGTAGCTGGTTTTGCTCACAATTAGCTTGATTTACAGATTAATTTGCATTGCTGGTTCTGTTCCCAGGGAAGGAGAATTAGTTGCACATGGTGTCAGTGATTATTTTAAAAGTAGATTCTGTTGCTCCTACTTCTGATGTTCTGCCCTCTCTTAGAAGTTGAGTATGGACTGGGCATTTTTCCAGCCATGTGATTGCAGCAGGTTACTGTGGATTTTATGGTTGAAGTAAAATGGGCTCAATACCACAATGACAGTTTCAGCAAATGCTTATACAGTTGATGGAATTAGTTAGCATATGCGATGTGAGTTTGCAGAATATCAGTCATCAGATGTTTGAATTACACAGTTATTTCAAAACTGAGTTTGTGCTACATATCAGATGCTAAAAAACATATGCAAACTAGACATCACATTCCATGAAATCACCTGTGGAAGTTCATCTAATGGGAAAACATGAAAGTTCTTGTCTTTTAAAACATCTTCTTGGCAAATCCCCACTGTCTTAAGTAGTCATTAAAAATATGCCATGCATCTAAATGTAGTTGGTTCAAATTTAATTGAAATCATCTCTATTAGATCTGTAAACTAATTTAATCAGTTCTCTAAACCAGTTTTCCTGTGTTTGAGTACCTGGAGATCTGAAGATTTTTCAAAACTGTTAATCAAATCATTTAATTTTGAAGTGTCTTATATAACATTGGGCTGTGAAAAGTTAAACCAAAATAAAGTCAGAAATTGACTCAGGAATCAGAGTACTTCTTTAACAGGTCCCAATTCGCATGGATTTAAATATGTTTTAGTACATAACTGAAAGTGGTCTCTGATTCGTGAACTGAGACAAAAAAATCAACAGAGACAGACAAAAGGAGAAATAATAGAATACAATGACACAAAACTTAATAATACTGGTCAGCAAGTTGTCTTGTATCACAGCCTAACTTTTGCCTCACCTTTCTGGGGATACTGCAAAATGTCAGTTTTTAAGAGAGGCCTTATGATAGAAGAATGTGTTCATTTCACGGATGTTTACCTTGTGAAGAGCTGCCATAGAGGCACAATAAAAGTGCATGTTGGCAATAGGCATGTCACTGCAGTCTAATTACCTGCTGAAGTCTTATTATTAAGATGTGATGACAGTCATGAGAAGTCATCAAAGCAAAGCAGTCTTGTGTGACATTGTAGAAGCAAAAAGCAGGCAGGCTGCAGAGAAGGAGTGAAAGTAGCATGGCCAAAATGTCCTTCTCAATTCTCAACATGAAGGTCAAGGCAAAATTATATCTCTTGAGGTGGCCACGTTCTGAAGCAGCTGAGATCTCAGATGTGATGGATGAATCAGTGAGATTCAAGCAGATCATGGATGAGTGTTTTAGGCTGTTGTGAGTGACAAACATCACTGCTGGTGTCAGCACTGATAGCAGAAAAAGGTACCAAGAAAGTTTTCTGAAGATCTTCAGTTTGAGTTGGTGGTTAGATGTCCGTGAGATAGTGTGAGAAAAGAGGAGATCAGGATGAAAGTGAGGATTCTACAAGAATGAATCTAGATATGGTAGTCAGAATTATTTTTCTGTTAAGGTTACTTGAGATTCACAGAAACAAAACCAAGGTTTGGAAGGAAGGCTTCCAAAAGCCTTAAATCTTTAAAGCCAGCTTAGATTGCTCATGGTATTTTAAGATTGCTAGAAGGATGGAGGTTCCACAACTTCTCTGCATTGTCTGTTACAGTGCAGAACCTTTTTTCCACATCAGGGATGCTTTTCCTATTTCCAGTCAGAATCTCCCTTCCTGTAGCTTTTGGCCATTGCCTCATGTTCTGTTGTAGTGCACATCTGTGAAGAGTTCAGCTTCATTTGCTCTGTAACTCTGCTTTCCTCTAGGTAGTGGAAGACCGCAGCCTTTGCTTGTCCCAAGCTCAGCAAAGACAGTTCTCTTAGCCTCTGCTCATAGGCCATGTTCTCCTGCTCCTTGGTCACATTACTTGATGTTTGCTGGGCTGTCTGCAGTTTGATCACATCTCTTGTGTGTTTGCTGTGTAGAAGAATGACTGGTTTCTCCTGGGTCTACTCTTGCTAATGCAGTGCAGAATGTCATTAACCTTTTGCTGCAAGGATGCACTACTGACTCGTGCTCAACTTGCAGTTGATGGGAATCTACAGGTTCTGCAGAGCTGCCAGCTGTCTAGCCAGCAGCCTGCAATGACATCTCCTGCCCCAAGTACAAGACATATTTGTCTTTGTTGAACTGTTTGAGGCCTATTTCTCCAGTCTTTCAGAATAGTAGCCTTGCCCTGCCATTTTTCAGAAATTCCCCCCAGTTTGGTGTCACACATGGTGTTGCTGAGGGTGCTTATATTTAATCATCACTCACTGATGAAACTTTTAAACAAAGCTTCAGCATTGACCCGTGAGGAACATCATGTGTAACTGGACTATTGCTAGTCTTTGAACTACTGACGACTGTTATTTGAGCCAAACACTCCAGACAGGATTTCTTCCTTCAGGCAGTTTTGCAGTCCAGTCCATACTTTCCCTACATTTGGCTACTGGGATACGAGAGGAGGCTGTTCTGAAAGCTTTACTAAAGTCAAGGAGAATAAGATCTACTGGTATTTGGGGCTAGGGAAAGAAAGATGTTTAAAACCAGGGCTTGAAGCTCCTCAGGAAGTGGGAGGCTTTGGGCTAACTAAAGAAGCAATTTTAGTTTAGTGCAAGTGATGGACTGGGGAAGACTGACTCATAGAAACAATGAGAAGAAGACTCCAAGATGATTGTTATGGCTGATGATGCTAGTTTAGGTTCTTTGTTCATTTGTTCCCTGGTTTTGACATGTAGCACTTCTTAAAAAAGCAATGGGCTTTTTTCCTGACTTATCTCAGTTTTCACTAAGCATTTTCCCAGTGCACATTTATTTTAAATTCTGCTACTTCTCTAGCTATGTAATTGCTGCAGGCATCTGTGGAAACTGTCTCAGACCAAAGTTCTCTCAACAAACCTGATTTATTAAATGTGGCACTTCCAAAACAGTGCTGCAGATGAAAGAGCATGACCATTGCTGGCTAAGAAGGAGCTTAAAGTCAGAAAGACTTTAAAATGATTAATCAAGTGTTATTGGCCTAGAGAGGATTCTTTGCTAAGCATTGAGACCTCTTAGAGTCTCGATCCAGCTTAGGCACATTTTCTGTATGTGCACTTTAGAGCTACAGTATTTCTGTAGTTAGTTAGCCTTGTTTCTGTCTGCTTAGTTGACACATACTTTAGTGTTTATTCTGCGTAACTTTTTCCTTTGCCGTAAAGGAGAAAGTATTTTATGTAATTGGCAAAGAAATGTAGTGACTGTCAAATTGTGCTGACTTTAGATTAGGAGTGTTTAGAGTGATGAGATAGTGATTACAGTAGATGAATGCTTGCAAGGCTTTTCCTGTCCAGAATTTGATGCTCACTAACTACTGGAAAAAGGTAACTGACTGAAACTGTAGTGTTTTTCACAGGTTGTAGGTTAGACTTTATAGGTATATATATATATAGCCATAGGTATAGCCTAACCTTTGTAGGTTAGGCTCTGTCTTGGTAATATGGTAAATAGAATACAGAGGTTACTCCTGCAAAGACTTCATAAATTTTTATACTATATTTTGTTCTAGTTTTCAGTATTTAAACTGTGGTTGCATGGCTTAAAGGATTTGCCATGATTTACTATTGCAAGATCAGAAGAATCTGTGAGGAGCTGCATGAAGTAAAGTGGCAGCCTCTGTCCGTTTCTAGAGAACATGTGCTATATCCCATGGCTGCAAGCAAAATTGCAAATAAAAGACTCTGTAAAATATATATAAAATTGGACTTTGCATATCCAGTTTAGAATTTAGACACATAATAAAACACAGACAACCCTGTATATTTTAAGTCTTCATTTGAGCTCTTCTCAGATCTTAGTTTTAAGTACTGTATTTTTTTGAAATGCCCACATTTTCCTAATTACAATAATTTTCTTTGACGTGTAGAAAAATCATTGTGGGATGGTATTTGTGGCCCAATGTGCACTATAATTTAAGGTTTAAATTATGTAAAATAGGATTCACATTTGCACTGGTTTTAAGCATAAAGCTGTTAAAATAATTGAAAACAGATTACGTGGTAGTTTTTATTATGTGATTGTTGTATGTTAATCTAAAATACAAATATATTGATCCTTATTGTTTTGAAATCAGTGTGTTCTAGGACTATGGCTTCCAAAACCCCAGTTGGATTTGTTGGGCTGGGTAACATGGGAAATCCAATGGCAAAAAACCTGGTAAAACATGGATATCCAGTTATTGTGTATGATGTCTTCCCAGAAGCTTGCAAAGAATTTCAAGACTTGGGTGCTCAGGTATAGTAATAAACTTTCTTTATTCCAGCAATAACTGTGTGTGTTGAGTGGTTCCTGCATGCAGTGCAATGCAACTAAATCATCTGGTTTTTCTTGGTTAAGATCAAATCAGAACTGAAACAGCGCAATGAATACAATCTGAATCTGTGAGGTTTCAGTTACAGCAAAGGTATGATTCTATCCCAAGTAATTTTCCTGTTGTTAGCCAGAATTGCTACCTTGTCAGACTTCTCTAGTTGTCTTTTTTCCCCCCACTTTTTATGAGAGTAGGTTGATGGCCTGTTCTTTCACCTCCTGCTTTCTCCCGCTTCCTTCTCCCCCAGGTCTAGATGGCCAGTGGGCTGCTTTTCATCTGGTTCCTACTTTGACCTTTTCAGGTTAAATGACCCTAGTTAAAAATTCCTGCTGGCATAGCTGTACGGGTTATAGGGACATATGAGCTTTCCTGCTGCTTCAAGGTGTAGTCCTCAGGGGCAGGGGAAAAATCTAATTATTTAAGTTCTTATTCTCTTGGAGGCAAGGAAGGATATGGTGAGAGAAGAGGAAGGAATGAAAAGGAAAAAGGAGGAAAGGAAATTGATTACATTAGGGCGCTTTACCTTCCTGCAATATACCCTGCAAAATCTTGGCCCTGTTCCAGCCAGTCCTATTGCTTTTCTTAATCTGTTAATACCCTCAGAACCCCATTCTCTCAGGTGGTTGTGTCATTTCTATGTGTCTGTAACACATTTGAATGGTTTTGACATACTTCAAAGCTGTCACAATTTAGACAGTTGTGGGCAGATGAATACGTGCTTAAAACACAGAAAAAAGGACTGCAGTATAAAAATAAACTTCTCATGTAACAATGTAGAGGATAGAAGGGAATTTTCCAGTAGTGGCAAGGAAATTGTAGGTAGATCTAGATAGAGGAACTGTGTGCCTTGAAAGTCTAAACTGTTAAAGCTAATTGTAGCTGTTTTAAATAATGAGGTTACACTGAGATTCCTAAAAGATAAAATGATACCACACACCTGTTAGTAATTAATTGCAGCTCCCCTTGAATAATTACAGTCTTGGCCTTAAGTGGGAAAGTAAGCTTTTCACTTCTTTTCCTAGCTCCTGTTGCTATTTTGTTAAAGCAGCCAAGACCCTCAGGCATGAAACAGACCTGTCTTGAGTCAGACTGGGCGAATGGAAGAGACTGTTTTGAACTATTGGTTGTATTTTTAATTTGTGTTCTGCAGTGGGATCTCTTTTTTGTGGCTGCCCATGTTGACAGCATTTTGCCTTTGTAATAGAATCCTTGGCATTCACTGCAAGACTTAACATGTGATAATAAAGGTGAACTGTAATGCCTTTAAAAATAAAGTCCAAAGTATGTTTTAAGATCATAAATCACTAAGAGAATACATGGGTAGGCTTAAATACAAATAAAACACACTTAAAGAAAATATGTGAACATAACTTCCTCTCCTTGATCTATAGGTGTAAATCCTACTCCAACACTTTTTTCAGGAGTTGAAAACTTGTGGGTCCGTGGGGCCTTGTAGAAACTGCTGTAGAAGGAACATTGGGCTCTAAGGGCTGCTTTCTCTTTGGTCTGGCTGTAAGGGTAAAACCATCAGGAGTGTAACTGGGGTGAAATGACCCCAAGAGACAGTAAACCTAGTCAAATGTCCATTGTTTAAAGCCAGTGCTGCTACCAAGGCATATGGTGGATGTGGGATGTTTGACATAAATCTGCACAATCTGCGATTCCATTTCTTTAGCCACTGAAGCAAACAACTGGGACACGGTACGTGTCGGAAAACGGCCACCCGCCTGCTCATGGTGAACAGTCAGAGGAAGACTGGCTGAGCATGAGCATATGGAACCACTTGGGCTGAAACTTGGAGAACTTTGGAAGGCTCACACAGTGGAGTAACTATGTGTCACCCTTCAGTTTACAGGTCTTTGTATCTAGATCCTATCTCAGATTTAGAACACTGAGAATGTTACTGCAGTCACTTGATGCATAAAGCATCATAAAAATAGAGTTTTCTTTAGTGTACAGTAAGAATGGCATTTCAGGCAAGTAATAATTAATTGACTTACTGGAAATATAAGTGGAACAAAATAGGGAAGCAGTTTGGAACAAATACAAGCAGATTCACATATTGAAGGGCAGTACCAACAACCAGCAGTATGCAGAAAAGTCTCTCCTATCCAGTTGCGTACTGCAAAAGTTTGCTTGAACTAAACACGTATCAGAACATGTACAGGCCTCGGTGGACTGCTTCTCTTGAGCTAGTATAGTCTGTGTTGGTAGTCAACAATTACTGTTTGGTCTGTTTTCTAAAGTTACGCACATATTCTTAATGATTTCAAATGCTTAATGTTTTACAATAGCTTTCAAATCATTCAGCTTTGTTTCTGAGATAGAAAGTCCCAAATAAAATAAAGGTTTTATATGCTGCTTATTGAACCAGGTAGGTAGATTTTTTCAGGCAATATTATTCATATTTGTTAACAGTACCAAAAGGCCAAGAGTGTGTATTCCCACTTTTAGTTCCCACTTTGTTTTGCTGCTTACTTCAAGGTAGCAGAAAGCTTTTCCTTTGTGTGGTTGTAAAAGTACTGTCCCAGTCTGTGTACATTTTTAATCTCATTTTTTTCGTGTAAAAGTCACCTTAGTATTTTGAAAGACGTGGATGGAATAAATGAATTTCTGTTTAGGTGACTACTGTACTATATGTTCTTTGTACCTGTGTTGTTTAAGAATTGTTTAAAACTGTAACCAAAGCCCAGCTATCTTCTATCCATGTAGCCAAGTAGAAATTTGAGACTTATGTACTAGTTCAGTTGTGTGCCCAATATAGTATGTTTTTCAACTTCTGGTTGAAAAATGCAAATGGGCCTTCAGCTGATACCCTCCAAATCTCTAAGAATACTGGAGATCATAATTTCAAATAAGAAGACGTCTATAGATTCAGGTTCTAATTCCACACTTCCTCTCTCCACCTCTAATAATATACATTGAAACTGAACCAAACCAGAGATACTCAGAACTAAAGACAAAGGTGTCACACTTCGGTTTTAAAGAGATAGGAGACAAGAGATTCTCTTGTCTCCAGGGAGGCAAGTCATAAAATCAGCTAATCACATATAGGTTTGCTGCTTATAATTGCCTCATTTATTCCTGCTAACCTTTGTTCTTTAGACTAGAGCATGTTTCCTTTTGTAACTGTGTTGTATGCCAGGTGTTTTGTCCGGTATTAACTTACTCTTTCAAAACAAAATCTGCATGTTTCTCAGTCCCATCTATGCCAGTTTCTTTGCATTTTTTTCCCCAAGAGCCTTGTTCAGTGACTATAGACAGTCTTCCTTTCTTTTATTCAGAGGTCGAATAAAAAATAAAGAAGTTTCTTATACAGTATCCCAGAAATCCTTCAAGGTGTAATTCAGCATTTATTACAAATGACTGAAATTAGATTTCATCCTTGTGGGCTAAAGATAAAAGAATAAGCTATATGTTTGGTGCTATTTTCCCTGGGCTATAAATGTGTTAACAATGCAGTTTTAAAGAAATCAATTAATTCAGACCAGTACTGAACAGAAATCTTAGTGGTAAATGCCTTCCAAGTGAAACTCACAACTTAACTGTCAATATTTCATTTGTTGTGTATGTATCTTAAATACTGCCTGCCTCTGAAAGTGACTTCAGAAAGGTAATATACCTTTCAAGTTAGATATGGTTATTTAACAACTAATACCTAATAATATATGTTGAAAATTGTTCAGAATTTTTCATGAAGGATGCTTGAGCTGATTATTTTCTGTTTTAAAAATGCCAAATGTAGTATTGTGAGGTTTATCTGATTTCTTTTAAGATAAGTCTTAGAAGTGCATCAAGTATTTTTTTTCGTTTTTCCTCAGTCCTTGTCTCTTTCAATGCTGTGTATAAGACAAGGAAGAAAGTGAGTTTTTTGTGATCCTTTCATGTTGTCCCTCCTTAGAAACATTGTAGAGCAATATTTTCTATAGATGCAAGGTTTGTAGTGAATTGAAGATTCATGAATGGGTTGATGAAAGCATATTCCCTTTGGCAGATGTTGTGGAGGAACTTCCATGATAGGAGATCCTTTTCATTTTTTTAATTTTTCTGTCACTGGATCCAAATAACCCATATTTTCATTAGGAGAGCAGTTTTTCTTGTGTTTTAATTTTTTAACCTAATTTTTTAGTTGTGTTTTAATTTTTTAGTTGTGACCAGTGAATACTAAAACCAAACTTATCAAACATGTCTGACATCTCCTTCTCAGGAAGTGTGTAAGCTTATATTGTGTGGGTTTTTTTTCTTTAAAAGGTAACAGAATCCCCAGCAGATGTAGCAGAAAGAGCAGACAGAATTATTACCATGCTGCCTTCTAGTCCCCATGCAGAAGAAGTTTACACAGGAGGAAATGGAATTCTAAAGTAAGACTTTTTTGTAGTTTGAAGAATTTCCACTCGTACTCAAGGTTTGTCTGATGATTACTGTTGTAACTATTCCTGTGCCTTTGGGGCACTTAATTCAATGTTCTCTGTTCTGTCACTATTGATATTTCTAATTATATGAGTTCTCTCATATAGTGCTTGCTTTTGAATGGATTTGGCTAAAGTCTTAATTTTATTTTCAGTAGAATAATAATTCTTGTGCATTTCAGGCAACTTAACTATTATCTGCCTTTTCAGTTGCATGGTTCTTTTGTCATAATGTACAACTACACTCAAGTGCAACTAGAATATTTGCTGGCAACAATTATTTGCTCAAGTACTACTTTCTTTAACTTGAAATCCTATAAATTAAATGTTCTGAAGATACACCATTGTGTCTTATGGTGTTAAAGTTTATTAACATAGACTAGCTGACAAGACTTTCTTGATTTCTACTCTTATTATCTGTTTATTACACAAAAAAACCCCTAAAGATTTTGTTTAATGTGAAACAGTGTTTTTTAACTTTTGTGGAGGGTTTTCCACTGAGCCTTAAATCCATAGTCTGCAGAATTCTAACGCTCAGAGTTTTTGAACTTGCCAAATCAAAAAATAAATATAATTTAAAGGCTGTTCTGGCTACATGTACACTGCTCCTGGCAGGCTGACTAAGGATAAGGATCCCACCTCTGAGGATCATGTAGGCTCTTACAGCTATCCAGGTTAATAAGATAGAGGAAGAAACATACAGAAGACAAAAGTACAGTAGATTATCAAAAAAAAGATGATGGCTTTTTAGGTATCAATTGTACAATATTAAGATGCAGTGATAAGTAAATGGAAGTAGAAGAGAGGGATTTCTGTTGTTCGTGCTATATAGGAATAATAGTTGCTTCTTTCCCTTACTGTCTGTAGTTTAATTCCTCATAAAGTAGCACTGAGCAGATCTAAGTATCTGTAGCTTAGACCCTTCAGGGAAGATGGGTAATTGGATCAGCCCCACAAAGCTCGGGAAGCAGCTGTGGGAGAACTGTACCCATGATGGCAGCGATCTGAAGAACGATTGGCAGTACTTAGTGATACAGTACCGCCAGTTAATCTCTTGAGTACATAGATGTGGAAAATCCAGAAGGGAACAGAGGATGTGGAAAGCAGTCCTATGCTGCTACATTTTTTCAGCCTCTATATTAAGAGAAGAAAGTGTAGTTTGACAGTAGTGAATAATTGTGGCTCTTAGTGATCTGGTCCTTGCTGACTGGTTTGATTTTCATAATTTTCTAAAGCTTTTAAAGCTTTACAGAAGAAAACATTAGTAACATGAAGTGTTTAAAGGTTGAGTTAGTCATCTCCCTGTGTTACCAAGGAGCCTGTGCCACTGTGCCGCCTTCTGAACATAAGGGGAGAGGATGTAATACTTCGTCTGTTGCACTGGTTTTTGTTTGCATGTTTGCATTTGTCTGTTCAAACTATCTGCAGCACCACAACGGATGAGTTTTGTGTATGTGGCACTGTTTGAGTCTGGAGTTCCAGCAGGGTCACAATGTATGTATATGTTGAGAGACCATTTCGAGCAATCTGGGTAATTCAATTAAGTGAAGTCCACCGTACTGCCAACAGCATGCAAGGTGCAGTAGACCTCTTTATCTGTCATGAGTAGCTTTAAATGGGACACCTTTCTGTGACTGAAAAATTCTGGTGTTTGATTTCATGGTGATTGCTGATCAGGTGGACTTGAAATCGTGGTGCAGTTCAATGGAAAGAGGGATAAAAACCTTTTTTGTTGTGGAGGGCAATAAAAAAGTTCAAATTTTTTAAATTTCAAAAATTTTCTCCTATTTTTTAATCAGACAGACAGCTTTCTGTGATCTACAGTTTGAAATACCAATCTGCCTAAATGTACTGGCTATCAGTGGGAAAACATTTTTCTCCATGCTTCACTTCAAATTTTCATTGGGCTTTTGTGGTTTTAGTTATGGTCTTTATGTAGAACAAATTATGGAATGATTAAAAGAATGCAATCAGACCATTCTGATAAGAACTTAAAATACTGTATCTATAAAAAGAACATTTTATTGTTACATATTAAATAATAGGCTGTATCAACAGTTGCTTACAATGTATCTTAGATGATCTGTATATTTTTTGCTGCTCAACTTGTGTAAGGGAAGATTTTCCTACTGCAACCTTTTTGTGTAATTTTTTTTTCAATAGTGTTTAAGAAGAACATGCTTTTTTGCGTTCATCTGTTATTGGGCTTTGAGTGGTTCAAAACTGCAGTATGCATACTCAGCACAATAAGGTTTAAAACTTCATGTTTACTAGTGTACCAAAAAATGTCTGCACATTTTCATGATGATGAAAGCCAGTGCCATGGTAATAGTTGCAAATATCTTCTGAAAATAATGTTAATAATAATAATATTAATAAATCTTTGTTTTAGGAAAGTGAAGAAGGGCTCATTGCTAATAGATTCCAGCACTATAGATCCAGCAGTTTCAAAAGAATTAGCCAAAGCTGCTGAAAAAATGGGAGCGGTTTTCATGGATGCCCCAGTTTCTGGAGGTAAGCCTTTATTAGCAGTTTACCTCATACTGGACAAGTTGTCTCTTTGTTTGCAGTTTCAGTCACCAATTTGTACTTTTGTTGCTATAGGTTGCTTTTCTTTGCTATATGTATGTTGTTGTTGAATTGCATTACAGATATGTATGTTATTACAGGAGTGTTTTTAGGATTTAGGGATATACTTTTGTGTTACACTTGGAGAAACAGCTTTCTTGGGATATGGTACAGTGGTCCTTTTAATTTAACTTCTTTCATAAAGTTGCATTTTTATGCAGTTATTCACATTCCTTCAGCCTGTTTCTTCCTGTTAGGGAAAAACTGGTTGTCGTTAAGCAGTTCTGTTGCTTTTTCATTAATTAAAAAGGAGATAATGAAGTGAGGTATATAAAATTCCTTTATCAAAAGAAAACAGAGATTTGTCTGGTTTTATAACAATTGAAGAATGTGGGTGATAGTTGTCTATTCTTAAAAGTTGCTAACTATTGGTCTCTGAGTATTTAGTGTCTTGTAAGAAATAATATAGAGCAGGGAAGACTCATTTTTTGGACAGAGGAGAGCAGAAACATCAAATTAATATTTTGAAAACAAAACCATAACTGATAGTTTCTATTGTTGAATTCTTCTTCAAAACGCCTAGTATTAGAAGGTGAGGAAACCTCATTTTATGTGGGAAAATCTTGAGGTTTTTACCATCCAGTCTAAAAATTAATGTAACTGGCACTTTGAGAATTCTTTATTTTCCTGATGAGTGTCAGTGATGAGCAAAAACTGACAATCTTTTTAATTTTCAACTGTGAACTAAGGCAGGATTTGGCTACATATTAGAAGCCAAAATGTTCATCCAAATTCTATTATGACCAGAAAGAAGGCAGATCCAGGTAGGTGATGTTGAATAATATAATGGAGAAGACAAGATTCTTGCTTCCCAGCCAAAATGTTAAGTTCTATTTTATAAAGCTAGGTAACTAATCAGCCTGGAAAGAAAAATCACAGAAAAATTGTATTGTGGGCAGATTATGTATCTCTCAGATCCTTTTTATAAGCACAGCATGGCTTTCTGCTTATCACTTAGGCAATCCTGACCTACTTCTATGTTGTTCTTTTCAATCCCTCTCTGCCAAGTATGTTATTTTCCTGAGGGAATTATTTACCTTTTAGAAGTGTCTGTAATTTATTTTTACCTTTAAGTTTTCGGTATAAGGCTGACTATAACTACAAAGAAGAAAAGGAAATGTTTGATTCTGAAAGAACTTCAGCTGTTTAGGAGGTTTTGTTCCTTGAAAAAATGGTAAGGCAAAGACGGAGTTAATATGATATATAGTTGGTAGTATGAATACAGATGGCTTTTTTGGTATTAGTGGTTTATCTGAATACAAATAACATGGTGACTAGTGTCAGTTACAGGTTGAGGGATATCCTGAATAAGGGGGAAAGAATAGACTTAACTTTCTAGTCCTTAATGTATTCGTGAAGCCCAAGGACTGCTTTGTATAAACCATGTTTAAAATGGGCACTTGCTAGAAATGTGGAGAAGTTGTCTCTTGGAAAAAAACCTTTAATATTATGCTTTGTTATTTCCATCTTTCAGTACCTAACACATCAAGTCTTTGGGGTATTTTTATATGTCCTGACTGCATTGTTGGCCTTCAGACAAAACACTAAATGGAGAAGTATGCTTGGCTGTCTAGAAATTGGCAGGCACTATGCTGTTGCTGTGCAATGCAAGAGAGTTGGCAGGAGTTTCAAGGAGAGCGTTTGTGGGACATAGGGAGAAGGAAGAGAAAGCAGCATGCCTGAGCTGTCCTCTTTAGAGCTGTCTGTTTACTAGCTGTTACTGGCGGACAACTCCACTGTGTTTTTAGGTATTTGGGTGATGCCTGATGTTAACGTTTATATGCACTGTGAACAAGTTCACAAACTGAGTAATATTTTGAAAATTGCTTGGTCTGTAAACCGTAGGGAGAGAGAGCAGTGATTTTAATCCTGTCCTGACATTGCAAATGAAGATTCTTTGGGCATAGCATTAGGGTCAGATTTTAGTGGCTTCTTTGCAGCCTTGTCCCCAAAAGATTCTTTCTCTTGATCTTTTTCAGATGGGCCTGCATGCCAGCTTACTAGTGCTGTCTTCTTCATATGATTGGCCTACAGCATTTACTTGCAGCTTACAGTCAGGACCCATTAAGTAGAAGTTGATGAACCAAGTCACTATAGTATTATTTTGTATTAAGTGACTTCAGAAAATACTTCTCATCCCCATAGTTGCATGCAGATTATGCTGCTAATGCTGTCTAGAGATAGCAATCGCTTTAGACTGGGATTAGGATCTCTTGCAGGTCCACATGAGAAAGTTGTGTCATGGTTCCCAGTGCTGCCCTGGTTTGTGACCTCGTTGTGAGCATGGGACAAATGGGGAAACGTCTTCAAAATCCATGTTTACTTAAACTTTTTGGATTTTTTTAATCTAGACAGGAAAATTATCTCTTTGCAAATATTGGATTCTTCATCTTTGTATGTATAAAAGTATTTTAAAGCACACATTATCACAGAAGCGTATTTAAAACTGACTTCTGTTGGCACAAGATACTACTGGCTAAATACAGGATCTAAATTTAGCTTTCAGGAATTGTGTCAAATTTGTCATCCCACTGATTTCAGCAGAAGTATGATACAGAATCTTACCTCGTAATCCAGAGCTAACTTCTCTAGTGGCTTCAGTGACACTGCTGTAATAGTTTTCTCTCTTTAAATCAGTGTACAAGATATTAATTTCCTAAAGTATATTGGCTGTTTTTTTATTTCTAATCTGATTCTATGTTGTAAGTATTATTAGTGTTCAACCTAACCTAAGATACAACCTTTTCATTAGATCTTCCTCCTCACTGTATTCCTTAGACAAAAGAGTAGTCAGTTAAAAAGTTAGACTGCTAATTGTTAATAACAGCTGTCATATAGAGAACTGTAGTCATACTGAAATGGTGATAAAGAGTAGAATAAAAGATTTTGTTTTTAGAAACTGTGTGTTGGAAGTGGCCAGAAGAGGTTGCTGTTTCTATGCCAGCTGTCATTTCAAACTGTTTCATCTTGTAGTATTGCTTACGTAAACATCAGCTAATCATTAAGTAATGGAAACAGTAGTAGTAACACTGACAAGTTAAGACTTAAGGTCACTGATAATGTAAAGTATAATGTGAGTCCTTGATGGTGCATTGGAGACTTATTCCCTGTATGGCCAGATCTCTACTTAATATGGAGTAAAGAAAAAGAAATTATTAGAAACATTCTGGAGATATTTTATTTTATTTATTTTATTTCAAAGAGCAATGTATTTCAGGCTACCAGCTTTTTTTTTTTTTTTCCCTTTTCCTAGAAAAGGCACCTTCCTAAAATAGAAGAAGTGAATTGTGTGTTTCTCTTACGTAAACATTGAAGGCACTTAGTGCTGTGCCTTTTTCACGGAAAGCAGAGGAGTTAAAACTTTATGCACACCAATTTTTGCAAAGATGCTTTGAAAGACACTTTCAGACTAGACTAAATAATAGGAATTAGGAATGGGTAGCTCAAACATTGCATGTCTTAGCTTGTAAATTCTGTTGTAATAAAGATGGATCATCAATATCTTTGCCAGAATTAAACTGATTTAATAGATCTGTCTATTGTTGGGGAGCCTTTGTAGAGCTACTTGAACTGGTTTCATTAAGTTGTGTCTGCTTTGTTTCTTTAGCTTTGTGCACCTTTAGAGAAATGCAATCTTATGACTTTATGGGAGTGGAAGAGTAGATGGGTTAATTCAATGGCTCTAATTGAATAAACACAAGGAATAAAATAAGGAATGTCCTGAATTCAGTGGTACAGAGGTTTGGCTTTCTGGTCTGGTAATGCCGTGATTTGATCTGTTAGGATCCTTGGAACACTATAAAGATGGAGCAGGTTCAGGTTCATGAATTTAGAACTAATAATTCTGACCTACCCCACTCAATAGCAGGTGTTCTTGTTGGAAAAGGAAAAACATCTAAAGGCATAGTAGTATTTGCTCCATAATTGTTTCTGGATTTATGTTTTTATGCTTTATTTTTAAAGCCTAAATGTGTGTGCTCAGAATGACCAAAATGTTCTCTGTGTTCCTGGTACTGAGCATAACACTTTTGCCTCACTTACTTTTCTCTTCCTCAGTCACTACATGCCTTGTGTAATTTTTTTCTTTCCTGACATCTTTCTTAATTTCTGTTTACATTTTTTGCTGAATGCATTTGATCATATTAATTTTTTGCAAAGTCTGTGATCTAGGGATGGCAGTAGAAATTACAATGTACAGCCTTAATACTAAAGGTAGTGTGAAAAATATTACTGAGTCATTCTGAAATTTAGATGAGGGAAAATAATGCAGGAAGTAAGTGATGACAAAAAAGGGAAGAATTGGCTGAAATGAAGATGAAGAAGTATTTCAAAATCTGAGATGCTTTAAAAGCTTCTGATTTCTAATAACTTATGGTTTAAATTATATAACAATACTTGTTTGTTAAAATAAAGCTAGTTTAATAGATCTCTTTTGTTGGAGAGAAGAGACAACTGAAGATCTTGAAAATCTTACACATTGGTAAAATGTGTATTTTGGCACAGGGAGTGGAGGAAGTATAAACCCTGTGCAAATATCACTATGTTGGCAGCAGCTGCTTTTTCAGAAGAGTTAGGTAGTGTATTTGCTTATGTGCTGACTTTGCAAGGCAATTTTTCTTCTGTAAGTCTATTATGCCTTTTGCATTCTCTATAAAATAAAATAAAAGGTAGCAGAAGGTAAGGTGGAATAAACAGATTTATTGAGAGTATCATCTAAAAATGTTCACTGGGGTGGAGACAACTAACCTACAATGACTAAAAGAGTGGAATTAATGATTTTATTAAAGCACATTGTATATTTTGGCAATAAAATTGTGTGTAGTCTGGCCAAATAGTGACCAATGTGCAGAGAAACATATCTGTCTCCATTTATTCGAAGGTGTAAAGATGAGTTATTCAGGCTGGCTCAATGGGATATAACTAGGAATAATAGGCTGGAAATCATTAAGGAAAGAAAAATGCGTGCCGTGTCTACCAGGAAAAATGTCCTAACGACATTCTTCATACACTGTGGAATAATTTCCAAAGGAGACGGTTGAAGCCAAATATCTCAACACGCTTTAAACTGTACTGGGCAAAGTGCTAGGAACTATTCTGTAGGGAAAAATCTATGACTGGAAGGAGGATGGCTGCATGATCTAATCGGTCTTTTCCATCTCCAGTGCCTACACTTCTGTTGTGTTCTCACACATGGTGTTCAAAAACAGTTAAAGGAAAACTGTCCAGATGGAAGTTAGAAATCCCTGTGGCACTCTTTGAAAAAGAGTTAAGGAATAAAGGAATAACTGCAGAGTTAGAGCCAACATTCCTGCTCTCAGTAAAAATGGTTCTAATATTCACGACTGCATGTGAGCTGTTACCACATTCCTAATAACTGCTCTGTTTGTTTGTGGTTACTTTAATGCTAGTATCTACCTCTTCTGTCAAATGTTCTGAGATACCCAGAGTAAGAAAAATCTATAAATGCCAGCCTGTCATAAGTCCTAGGGAATAAAAGTTAATTTAATTTCATTTTTTAATTTTTGTTTGCTTCTCCTAGAGAATGTTTAAAGTTAAGGGGTTGCAGGTGGTGTTTGGGAATGTTTCTGGAATGAAGTGATGACTTTGAAGCTTTCTACAAAGTTTGTTTTGCTTTTAAACATTCATGGGCTTCTTTTTCTCTCTTTTTGTTCTTTCAATGGAGTGCCTTGTTCAAAGTGTGTATTTTTCATGTAGTCAAAAAACCCTAGCATGATTCCTGTGCTTTAGGGACAGTGGGAATGATGAGCACCAGACCTTAGTAATCTCCTGACTCCACATGAGTCTTAATTCTGCACTATGCTAGATGTGGATGGTGCAGATGTCAGTAGTGAGGCCAGCACCAGGCATGCCAGAGCAGGAAGTTCGAACTGGAAGGCACGGCACAGAGTAGACTGGGAGTGCCCTGTGCCTGTGCAGTGGCCATCAGCATGGGGACAGCCCCACCCACTATGAGCTTTGGAGGTGCTGCTGGAGAAAATGCAGTTTTCTCTGAATCTTAATAAAAAGCAGTTGTACTTGTAATTCAGTGTTGTCTTAAACAGATTTTTTCAGTCTGTGTGTGGAATTCTTGTTTTTTGGGGGGAAAATAAAAAGTCCAGAGAAGCCTAACTAAGTGGTTTCAGCTGGGATAGAATTAATTTTGTTCCTAGTAGCTGGTACAGTGCTGGTTTTTTTTTTAGTTTTAGAATGAGAATGAAGTTGATAACACATTGATGTTTAGTTATTGCTAAGTAGTGCTTACTTCAAGTCAAGGACTTTCAGTTTCCCATGCTCAGTCAATAAGGAGGTGCACAACAAGCCAGGAAGGAGCATTGCCAGGACAGCTGACCTGAACTGGCCAAAGTGTTATATTCCATTGCATAGAACGTCATGCTCAGTATATAAACTCGGGGAATTGCCTGGGAGGGGCTGATTGCTGCTCAGGAATGGGTTGGACATTAGTCAGTGGAGCAACTGTATTGTGCATCGCTTGTCATTCTTGGGTTTTATTTTGCTCTTTTTGTTGTCCCCCTTTTCATCACAATTTTATTATTATTGTTTATTATTATTATTTATATTCTTGTTATAATTATTGTATTTTATTTCAGTTATTAAACTCTTCCTGTGTCAATGCATGGATTTTACCTGTTTTTATGTTTTTCCTCTCCATCCTATTGGGGAAGGGTGAGGGGTGAATGAGTGAGTGGCTGCATGGGCAGCTTTGCCAGCTGGGCTTAAATCACAACACTTATTTAAATGGACTGGGCCACTGAAGACACGGCCCAACATAGAATTACATGTTTTATTTTGTCTCTTATTTATCAAGGGAGATCTGCAGATCTTGCACTAGATATGTGGAAAGAAACATTAACATCCTAAGTGTATGAACCTTAGGACACATGTTAAGTCTTAGGACACATTTGTGCAAACTGCTCTGTGTTGAAGAACACTCCTTTGAAGGCCCTTTAAACGCTTAAACTAAAGGAGCAAAAAAGAAAAGAAACAAACCCACATGGAGTAAATTTTGCAGGCAGGGACACTTAACCTTGTCTTGTAGTGCAGGCCTTTGAAAGTAAATCACTTGTTGATCCCCTAAATAGCTGAATCCAGGATGAGTAGGAATGAAAGCTGATCTTCTATTGACCTCCATCTGGATGGTGCTAGTATCCTAGGTTCCTTGTGTTTCATTTTTAAAGTCATAATGGTGAGTTGGCCAAGTATTGGATTTATTTATGACAATATTATCCTATGATCAGGAGCCATTCTAAGTCACTGCATCATTGCAGAAGGTTGTCTTGTAGAGGAGGACATTTTTATGTTTTGAAAAGCATCTTAAGTTGTGTGAATAAAAAGAGGGAGAATGTTCTAGCAGAAGTAGTCCCTCTGCACTTCAAACAAATACCTGAAAATTATTCCATATTTGTAGTGTTTGGTGTAGTACTGCCCATTGTGAGACAATTCAGTAGCTTGAGCTTTGTCCTTAGCAGAACAGCTTCTGGTTTATTCACAGGGAGCGCATAGAAATACCAAGATTGCCTAATTCTTTTTCCTTCAACCACATTTTTAAAAAACATGCTTTGTATCATGAAATAAAACTGTAAGAGAAAGAGTATTGCCTCATACCATTAGTAAGCATTTAGAATCCATCTGTCAGTATACAAATGTTCATATTCAAAAGTGAACATATTCAAATGTTCACTTTTCAGATTGTCCAACAGTATGTAGTCCTGTTGGCTCACCACTTCAGTCTGCTGAAAAGCAGAGGACAGAGAAGAATCTTGCAGTTCCAGAGCTGAAGAAACAGTTTTTAACTACAGTTCTGTTCATGCCAAGCACAACATAGGACCTGAAGTGGGAAAAAAAATTATTTACTGCACTGTATTTGACCTATAATTTTAACCCTTAAAATTTGGTTCTTATTTAATTCCTTAGTTTTGCTGGGACACATTGTGTGGAATTTCCTAAACCTTTTACAGCTTTAACCTGTATCTGTTTGTAAAAAAAAAAATTAAGAGATGGCTTGATGGGAACAGAGTGATGCATGGAAAAGTTACCCTGATGCCATACCTTAGTTTCTATTACTGGTTCTGTAAGAAGTTGTGTTTTAATTACTGTGTTGTGGAAGAATGTTAATTTGTTAATGTTAATTTAAAATGGGGGAAGCAGTGTGAAACACTGTGTAACACTTTATTAAACTCTTTACCTATTTTAAATCCATGTCATGATTTGATAGTCTCCTGGTATGTTGTTTGTCCACTGGTAAACTAATGGGGTTAGGGGTTTTTTTTTGAATGTGAAGCTTAGCAAGTTGACAGGAGTACTAATCTGACATGTAATTATTATCCATTTGCTTTATTTAATGAATTGCTGCAAACTGTGTAAGATGCTAGTTACTCAGTAACCATATTGTTTAACCATACACAGTCAGAAATGTGCATTTTGGCTGTCATTTGGTTTTCAATCTGCGTTTCCATTGCTTTCTGAGAATATATGATGGGAATGTGTGGCTTGTGGCTAATAGTGTGTTTGCCACAGGAAGTACAGGGAAAGTCATGTTGACTTTTAGCTTTGGCTGATGAGCATACTGCTTGTGTTTCATTTGTGTTAGATTTCTTGGGTTTGCTTATAATTGTGGATTTCATTATGGAACTAACATGGAGGTAATCTCTAGAGACATGTGACTATACATGGTTAGCTGTTCCAACTTGGTTGATTTCTGAGGTCCAACATCTTTTCTGATTAAACTACTTCCAGAATTGCTACAATTGCTAGTAGTCTGAAAGCAATATTTGGTAGCAGCTAGGTGCTTTTTGTCTTGAATAAGGCATTTTATGTCGCATGTGCAGGAAGAACAGCAATTTCCTTCCTCTTTTAAAAGTAGAAGGACAGCTGGAGAAGGGAATTTTCAGTAGGTTATCACCATGTGAAACGTCATGGTAGAGCCCTATATTGTTAGAGTAAACTAGGAGTGTGTCTAACTTTCCTCTTTCTGCAGATGCTCATCTTAGGTTTTATATTAGTGGGGAGTTAGGGCTGATGCTGGGACAGTGGTAGGGTTTTGTAGCGGAAGCACTAAATGAGAAACTTATGTGAATTTGGCAAGCAGGAGAGTTTCCTGAGATAGAGCATCCTCTTAACAGCCTCAGCCTGAATCTTGGCTGCCTCAGAGGGCTCCCACCCTATCCAAGATGGAAGTTCCTGCAGAGAGCCCTAACAGCATCCCTCACTGCCTCAACAAATCATGTTAAGGCATGGGACTTAACTGCTGTGAAACAATGCAATAAATTCCTCCCAGGACCAAAATGAACATACTTGATCACCTAAATGCATCATTCCAGTTCCAGAACAAACTGGACTATAGAAAAACATTTCTATTTGTAGTGCAACAACTGGCACACCTGTTAAAGAATAAGGTGGTTTATCTATTACTGTTTGGTCACTGGCACTTTTCCCCCCTGTATTTATATGCTTAGCAATTTTTAACACTAAATGTGATTATGTGCACTTAGTGTGTTGTTTTCTTTAGTAGACAATTACACCAATCTTGAATGGAGCATTTTTTTGGTTACTGGGCTAAAGGAATCTTAGGAGATTGAAACAGTAGGCAGCAAAGCTTGTTAAGGAGGTTTTTATTTTACAAGCCCTCAAGAATTCAGAATATGGCTTGCTTACTACTTTAAAAAGTCCAAATGTCCTTATAGACTCCGTTTTAGAGCCAGCATCAAATCTATGCTATACTTGTCTAAAAATCCAAACATGCACTCTTGGCTGTTACTGTTTACTGAATCAGAACCCTACTGTTTCTACTTGCACTGTATCTAATTTATCGTAAGTGACCGCAAAAACTAGAATTATTTACACGTTGGCACCTAGCAGCTCCACTATAGTTAAGGGTCTGTTGGCATTTCCATTATAAACCTTCCTTTGAGAGGTTTATAACTTGGCGGTTTTACTTTTGCTTCAGGCTCGAATGTGCCATTTTCATCCAAGCACAAATTCTTCTACAGAATTTCATTTAAATCAGTTTGGCCATTATTTATTTTAGAGTGTGTATGTTGGGGAGTGGAAGGGAACACACTATTTAATTTTGGTTTCAGAAGCTTTTTGGTCAGACTATATAATGAAAGAAAAATGGTGCTTTTTATTTTATTTTGTAGAGACTTAAACCTTCCTTGGATATGTTTGAGTTACTAAGCCCATGCTTTTTCAGATTTCTGCCAATGCTCACATGCAGTGCATCCACTCCCACTCGTTCATCCACCCATCTCGTCTGCCCCTGTCCAATCACATGCTTTGGGGAAGCATCCCCAGGCTTCTGGCAGAGAAAGCTTTTTTGGGGAAGTGGATGAAGTAACATACAATGGGTGTCCTGTTGAGAGGCCTTAGGCCAACCAGTCCAACCAAAGGAAGCAGATGGAGCTTAATTGGAAAAAGACGGGCTGAGTGCAGTTGTCAGTCAAATGTAACCCTGTGTGGTTAAGAGTGGCATTTCCTATGGCTCTGCCATTTCTTGTGGGATCTGTGTAAATTACTACTTGGGTGCAGTAATTCTCAGAGTCTAAAAGTGGTATGAGTTGCCATTTTCCCTTGCTCCTGAACACTGAACCACAGAGGATTTCAACACTTTTTTTATTCAGAAATTCTTGCCATAGTACTCTATTATTATGCTAATTAAATTCTTGCCACAAAACTAATAGGTATCTATAATGTTTTGGTACTAATCATAGTAATGAAGTACCACTGTTCTTTTGCGTAGTGAGTTAAGAGTACAAAGAAGGGAAATGGTGTACAGAGAGGTAGAAGCGTTTATTAGACCAAATAATACAGCTGAAAATAGAAAACAAGTTTCTGAGTCAGTTCTTTCACCACATTACACAAGAAGCAGTAAAGTACAATAGTGTTTGTTGTTTTTTTTTCCTTTGCTATTGAATTACAAGAAAAAGCTAGTCAATGGAAAACAAAGTATGGAGAGAACGTGATTTGGCAGCTTCTTGTGTACTCGTCCTTTTGGGATCTTTTTAGTTCAGGTAATTCATGCAGATTACCTGAACTTGACAGACAGAACTTACCTGATTGGACAGACAAGTAATGAAAATGCTTTATTATATTTTGTCTTCTGTTTTATTAGAAAAAGGTAAAAGGAAAGTATGACTATAATTATTTATGGCAGCAGATACAAACAGCTTTTTGCACCCTAAAACATTAGATCCCATTGAAGTATTTGAAAGTCTTCTCCATCTTGCTTTCCTCTATCTAATTCCAGAGGTTAATGAATTCATAGGTTAGACATTCCAAATTTAAAATGTTTTAGGGACAACTAATTTTAAATTTTATTGGTCTATTTTTAGTTTGTTGGTATTAACATTTAAAAGCACTGAAGACTGAAAGTTTAGTATCTATTATAACCTGCTATTTTCAGCTTTGGAACCTGGAAACAGAAGCTTAAATAAACAGCAAATGTCTCAAGACATGTGATTAGTTGATCACATCAAAACATATTTCAATGACGTTTTCCCTGGTATCCCTTTATTTCTAAGGATCAAGAACTATAAGCTATATGCAGTTAAGACAAAGAAAATCATTAGAAATACCTTAATAGAACACATCTATAAAGCTCCAATTCAGCAAATAACACTTAGACATCCGCTTAAGCCTCCGCAATTGAACAGGAATTTAGCGCAAGTTGAAGAGGTGTGTCCTTGGTGTCTGTTAAGTGTCTGTGGTGTAATCTCTCTGTCTTACACTACTGAGCTGTTGTCTTTCGAACTCCAAGGTTGCAAAGCACTGTGTAGAGTTGACATCCTGGGCATGACTGGATTTTTCATGTAACTATAAGCTAATTCTTTCATTTACTTGGCAATATCCTTCATCCCCAACTAAACATACAGGATTTTTTTATCTGGTGTCACCTAAGTTCAAGGTTTTATTGTTTGCTATTTCCAGCAGCTAACCTTGTTGATATATTATTTAAACCCTGTTGAAATATAACTTAGTATAACAACTTATACCCCTGTCTTGGAAACGGGATCGTATTGAGTTAAAATATTTTATGGTTATTTTCAGAGCACATCTGCAAACATGACCTTGAAACAGAATTAAGTATTTAGGCTTTGCAAGTTTTTACATTTCATTACTGCTCTATTTCTCTATCTTCAGTACAGCAATGGCTGACTCAAATTGTGTCCCTCACTTCCTAACCTTCTAATTGAAGCAGAAATAGTGTCCATTTTTCTTCTCCCTTCATCACTCTAGTAGTAATGTTTCTGTTTCTCATGAGGCCACCACTGGGAGTGAACATTCTTGAATGTCTATCACTTTATTCTCTATCAGCATCCACACTGGTGATGAAATAAGACGCATTTTCTAAATTCAAGGTGTTGCTTTGTATTTCCAATGACAAAATATACAGTATTTTGGTGGGAAAGGAGAATTGGAGAAGGTTTATTATCTGAAAGGTACTCTTCTATAAGTACATGGCATGAATTGCAGTGTCAAAGGAGTGTTTCTTTTATTGATGCAAGGCTTTAGCAAAGGGTTTTAGCTATTCCTAATGCTGGTGTAGGTTACTGAAACCACTGAAACTTTGCAACTCTGTCAAAAGTTACTGGAATATGCCCCTGTACTGACAGCTCTTACTAAGAAGGTAACTACCTATGCTTGGTCACCTCTGTCTGTTGCTTCAATTGGATCTGAACTTCTGAAGCTGATGTGGTTTTGGAGGGCAATACCTCTTGAACACGTTAGAACTCTGGAGCTAATTTGTGCAGATCATCATCAAGTTGCCTCCCCAGTCAGATACTTCTTAGGGAAGTCAAGAAATTTAATCATCACGATGAATATGTACTTACAGTGATGATAGACTTCCATAGGTTTTATGGATTTAAGTAAACTACATGGAAATTAAGCTTTGTGAGGGAAAAAATAAGTTGTAAAAGTCACAGTTCAGCCATTAAGACCCTATTTGTAGTGTTGCACATGGGCTTTCACATTTTTCTTTCCCTTAAAAAACAGGCAAAAGTAAACAAACTAAAAAATGGCCAGAAAATTGTAAACATACTCCCTAAAAAACCAGCTTCTTCTTTTCTTTTTTGTGTTTTAATTTTCATATATTTGTGAAAACTTCTGAAATTTTTCCCAGGATCTAATTACAGTTTAATACTTCATTTAATACTAAGCCCAGCACGTGGCATAAGGTTTGTCAAAAAGTTTTCTCTGCTTTGCCATGTCTTTAACTTGACTTAGAATGGCTAATTTCTGTAGGGATTTTAATGGCTTAAGCTCAGAAGGGTCCTTGTCTGTCACTTGGTGGCTGCTTGATGTGTGTGTGTCTCACATGACATCACAGTGTCTGTACTATCAGTTACTAACAGAGACAGAACTAGTTCCACGTGTTTTAACGGACTTTGCACTAATCTGCTTCCATATGCTCAGTGTATAAATACTTATGCTTACATATACTTAGATGTCTCTGCTGCTCAGTGGAGTAGCAGAGACATCTAAGCCATGGCATTCCTCTTTTTAAATACTATGCGCTGGAAATACAGTAGGTTTAAAATATCTCTGTTTCGTTAGAAATCCATTTAAAATACTAACCGTATTTTGTGTTCCCTCATTCTTTCCACATTTAGGGGTGTCACCTGGATTTGGAATAGCCAGCTGTCTCAAACTATCCACATTTTTAAAGAAATAAGAAGTCTTGGCAGACATTGTAACAATTAATTGGCTTTTTCAGCCAAGTCAGGTTAGGAAAGTATTTTGTGGGGAGGGGTCCACGTGGGAGGGGAATACAACATCCTAGTTTCAGGTTTGAGTTCTATTAACTCTTTAGGAATGGTAGTCAGACTTCTTGCTAAGCACAGTTCTCTCCATCTCTGACATATGTGGAATTTATTTAAGGGAAAAGTTTCTAATATCCAGGACAAATATGCTTTATTAGAAGGAGTTGCCTGGCACAAGGTGGAAACTGCTAAATCTAAATATAATGGACTTAAAAATCTCTGAAGTGAGAAGCATTAGAATATGTATTAAAGTAGTCTAACCTCCTCTAGTATACATGTTTAGAAAAGAATGAGGAAGCTGGCACTGAGGCACAGGATGATGATGCCTTCCTGTTGAGTTAGAATGAAATATTTCCATGCTGGACTTGCTCACCACATTCAACATTTGACTTATGCACAGATGCTTAGTTAATATTTAATTTTCAGCTCCATTGCTTTGTTTATTTTCTTTCCAAAAACAGAACAAGTACTAAACATCAAATTTTAATTACATGTATGTCCTTGCATTCCTGAAATGTTGTGTTTGAAATATCGGAACTGTCACGCAGTCTGCTTTTTCACAATTCTGTGTACGTTCTGGTGCCAGTGGATCAATTTATAACAAAGAATTTTCAACACAGTTGCTTTTAACAGTTGGCTGCCCTTGTTCTGAAGACTGTTTGTTTGTTTGTTTGTTTGTTTCAATTGTCCTTTATGGAATAAACTACTAGTAGTTTAGACTGGAAACTGTAAAGTTAAACTTTCTGGAATCGTTACTACCCCAAGTGGGAATATAAACCATATTGAACAAAATTTATTTAGCCTATTAAAAAGTCAGCCTAAAACTACATTTAATTAGTTTACACTATTACATCACTTCTAGTGGGGAGTAGAACTTAGGCAGAGTAAAAGGAGCTCTATCAGGTGAGCTGACTGTGGCCCATATGGGGCTTTAAGATAATGATGAGTTTAAATTTCCTCTTAGAGCTAAGTGAGAATAAAACTGGAGGCAATAAATACTCTTGGCCAAAGCCATTAAATGAAAAAGCTGGGAATTCTCCAGCTCTTGACTTAAATTGTTTGTTTATCAGCTGGCGCCTAGTCTGGAGTCAAGAGCTGGAGATTTCTATCTGTGACAGAACTTTGAAACTCTTGCAGGACACTTTCATTTTAACTTAAGGTAACTTGAGTTTATAGCTTTGGCTTTAAAGATTACTAATGATTTACTCATTTCCTTACCATTTAACCAGAGAGGACTTTTTCCCAGGAAGGGATCTGTGTTTATTTAGGGCCTTTGTCTGCGGAGGGATTAAAAGGCAGCCCACCAGCATTGTGAACTTGATGGTAATAAAAGGTCACCAACACACACCATAAAAACGTTCTTACTATGGAATTAATTATACAGTGTAATTTTACAAAGCATTTCAGTAACCCTTCTTTTAGACTTCTGCTGTATTTGATTTTTCCCCAAGTAGGGAAAAATTCAACTTTAGGCATTTATCGTGTGAATTAGACCCTGTGTGTATGTGTGCAGCCTTTTACGGTGTAATATACTCATCAGCAAGTTCAACTCACAACTGAAATCAATTGTAAAATTCCAGTTGACGTTGGATCTCAACATGCGAATTTATAAACGTAAAATGCTCTGCACTGGGAGCAACAGAATGAAAAAAAGACTCGTTAGCTAAGAAATGCAAATGATTAACTTAAACAATGTTGCCATGTTTGACATTTTTATAGAATATTGCATATTTTCCAAGCTGCTAAGCACTGTTCAAACTGCATCCTGTTATTTTTTCTAAGCCACCAGGTGGCATTGCAGCCCAGCCTGCTCAAAATTGGCAATTTAAAATTTATAAATATTTGTATGGAAGGCATTTCCTCCCTTCACTCCATTAATATGCGATAACTATTAGGGCTTAATATAGAATATCTTATCATGATGTTTAATATTCCTAAAAGGCAGATTGATTTAATTCCAGATTTTTTTTTTTTTTTGCAATTGTAACAATGTTAAAGATGTCATGACAAGGTATCAGCAAAACATTTTTTGCTTTGGTAACATGATAGTAATGGATCTCTGTTCCTATTTAATGAATTATCTTTAAATCATCCACAGTGGAGGTCTGAATTTCTGAAAAGCTGTGCAGTGAACAGGCATAGAAGAACACATAGAATTATCCATGTGGTTTTCTGTATGTAGTGCAAAGATATTTTTTTGTATTCTAGATAGAGATGAAAAAGTACAATTATGAAATTGGTTTTTTTTTTCTCTTTTGCCTTAAAAAGATATCCTTCGTCCATTTCCCGTTATCAATTTTGAATTACCCATTTAGTCATGCCCTCCATTCTCTTATAAATGGACAAAAGAAAGCACATACCCATGAAAAATAACTTGAAAGTCGTATTTCACCAATTAAATAACTTACTAAATAGCTATTATCATGTATCATGTAGCCTGTTCGGCAAATTTAATACAACAACCTTGTCAAAACCTTAATAAATCTCTAGTTTGATTAAGGGAGATTTTTTTCCCGACAGTTTTGGTTTTTTTGAGTATGTACTTTTATGCTTTCTCCTGAAAGGTATGAATGTAAAGTGCTAATGCAGTAGTTTGTCCACAGTTTTACTAAGTGCCGCTCCTCTTGAGCTGGTGCCCATTTTCTTAGGCTATTAAATGGGCATAACCCATTTTAAGGAATGTATATGTTTTCAAAGTAAGTGTCTCTGACCTCCCACCTCGTCGAAATCCGAACATACGTGTTTTGCTGTAGCCTGAGTATCTGAGACGCAGCATAACTGTGATACTAAAAATTCAGATACTAAGGGAACAAGCAAAACCCCATGTGGTAATTTAGGTAATGCTTTCAGTAAATCATACTTTAACTCTGATTTCTTCACTAAGAAATGTAGTAGAATAGGTAATTGAGGCTTTTGACCCTGGATATTAAACTTTTAAACTTGATACAACAGTCTGCCTCTAAGCTTTGTTGTACACTGATATTGCTACTTACTTAACATCAAAAAGCTGTGGTAGTTTGCCTTTATAGATTGTGCCTGTGTTCTGGAATTGCCTCCTGCTGTCCTTGAACTGTTTTTTACTTTAACGTGTTAGATTTTCTCATCAAAGCTTTTAAGCATGATGTTTAGTTAACACTTGTTCTATCAAATCTGATACAGTAGACTGGTTTGGAATAAAACTGTTACTTTCATTAACAAACGCTATAGCTTGACAGGCCCTTTCCCAGCACGTCATGGGTTTTTGTGTAATGATATGCACATGCAGATTTTACATCGCATGTAATCTTTGTATTTGCTCAGTTCACAGTCATTGCTCTAGGACTAGAGTAAATGACTGGTTTTTGCCAAGATTCCTAAAGTAAACTGGCCTCATTAAAAATAATGGTTGCTGAGGAAAGAATCTCTGTAAGTTGAAGCAGTTTGCTTTTAGACCTGTTCCACCATAACAGAGCTTTGATTCCCTGTCTGTAGTTCAGTTCAATGTAACACCACTTCTGCTGAGAGCTGCTATAGGATTCACAGCACAGAAATGACAAACAAGGATGTCTGGACAAAGGAAAAAACTTGTAGAATAATTAGTATCCATTTAAGATTTGATGCATTGCTTGAGGTAGCTAGATAAAAATTGGGGAATGGGGGAAGAAAGGATAAAAACAAAGTAATAAAATGTCTTTTAATGACTTCAGAAAACAGAAATTCTCTTAGGCTTTTCATTTAACCTGAGTAATGTGTATACATGTATACCTAGTGTGTCAAAACCATGGCAATATTGTGTGTTACTTTGTCTCTTTTTATAACAGTTTGAGAAACTTATTTTTCAAAGGAGCAAATTCAATACAACTATATAATGGTTCAATAGTGTTCAATTACTATAATCATTTACAGTACTGTCATTTTAGAGTGTCTGGATTTTATAGTATTTGTGTTCTTACTGCTTTAAACTTTATAAGAGTTATTTCCCACATAGACACTTCTATTTTTTTCATCCTTCTGTTTGTGAACAACTTCAGCTAAAGTCAGTAAAAATTGAAATGCTTAAATATGTAGCACATGGTCTTTAGAAAATTCGAAAAATGTTTGGCTGCTTTATTGTCAAAAATTTGGGTTTTTAAAGATACATCTACATGTATAGAAAGGATGTGCATATGTTCCTGGTAATATTTTGTTTTAACCCTACATAAGTTTCAAAAGGTACAGAAATACCTTTTCATAGAGGAAAAATGTGTGTGTGTTCCAAAAAAGTCTCAGTTTTGTAGCAGATGTATTGCTTGTACTACTAAAATAAAAACAAAATCCAATTTCATTTCATTAAGAAAACAAAACACCCCCCACCCCCCCCTTCTAGTTAGTGGCAAAGTAAAGATATCACACTAATGATAAACACATGAAGCTTCTAACCTCTGGTTTATACTCCAGCTCATACCTGCTTGGAGGTAAATATAGAGGAAGAAATTTAAGCTGCTTCTTTAGAAAACATCCTCAAGCTTTAAAGTACAATCCTTGGACCATTATATTTAGTATTTTCTGGGATTAGAGAATTACCATTTCAAAACTTGGATGTAAATTAAATAAAGAGATTACGAGGTATAATGAAGCAGGACTGAGAACAGGTAAGAGCAGTGTCTTCAGGAAGTGTAGGAACTTCTCAGAGGTCAGTCCTGTTACTCACTTCAGAAGTCTTTGTCCTGTTGTTAGACCTGTACCTTTGCTCAGGGCTGTGCCTGACCAGATGAAGTGTGATTGCAGAACTTCTCCCTGCCTGGACACTGAGTAACTAAGAAAAGCTCTTCTGTGGGGAAGTGGGGTGTAGGCTGAACTGTTTGTGAAACAAGTGGTTGCAATGTTGAACAGTGAGGGAAACACTGCTATTGGAGTATTCAAGAGCAATTGGAATATAAAATCCTAATTCTTTCATGGTCTTCTTGTGGCCTACCTCACTGGACAAGAAGGAGAAAAGGGAAAATATCGGACAAGATCTTTTATGTGTGTGTTTTGTTGTCTGTTTCAGATTATTACCCTATTAAAAAAACACAACTAGTTAGAGGAACAGGTGAGGGTTTTCCTCTAATGGAGGAATAATAGAAATCCTGGAAGAGCATGCATTTCTGTTCTCTGCTGGTTTGTGAACAATGTGGCTGATACAAATGCTTTGGGTATTTTTGTTCATTTGTTTTCTTAAAAATAAAACACCTGGTAAATAGGGTGACAGCCTTTTCAGGTGAAAGCTGAAAAGACTCAGTCTTGAAATTTTAAATACATCATTGCTTGTTCCTACTTTGACTTTTTTAATGACTTCAGAAATAGTGTTTAAAGCAAGTAATAGTGTACATAAACTGTTTAAAGTTCTCACCTATGGACTATATACTTTTCAGGGGCTAGTAGATAGGACATGCTAATTAACGTGTGTGTGCACATTTATATCTGTGTTCTTTTCTCTTATCTTAGAGTGCCCTACCTTACATGTCAGAAATGGCCCAATAAAATGAGCAACAAAATGTGTAAAAATTCCTTACAACAACAAGAACCTAAAATAAGCATTTTATAATGCCAATGAGGTAGCTGACTGTGTTATTGGGTAATAAGATATTCTCTCATGTGTTTACTGCATTCAACCTTCAACACAAATATGTATTGAAGCCATAAAATGGCAGTAATTGTAGTAGCATACACCTTACATTCCTGCTGAATTATTTCTATTGCGTTAATGATTCTGTAGTGAAATAATTTTTGTTGCTACTATAAAAATTTTATAGAAAGGAAAATTAATAGATTTTCAGTTTGTCAGTAACAACTTTGTGATCTCAAATTTTGTATCTGTGTAAAATCATTTAATGGTTAAACATTCAAGCACTACAAGGTCTCAAAAGACTGAGACAACTTCGAAATTATTTATATATTAATAATGCTTCTGTTATATTTATAATGTATAATATTATAGGAAACTCAGATTCATAGGATAGAAAAGTAGAAAAAATACTTGTCACCACTTTTTTTGCAAAAATGGCATTCTTCGTCAGTTCCACAAAGCGTTGAATGAGGGTGATTGTGTTTTAAATATAGTATAAACACTTCATGGTTTTTAGTAGTGTCAGGTTTTATAACATTTTAGATAAAAAGTAATTTCTTTTTAGCTTAAAAAAAGATTTTTATCTGTATTGCTAGACTGTAGGAAACTTGTTATTTTGATGGTCTTGAAGAAAAATTAGTCAAAACAGCATTTGTATCTCATACATTAGATGAAATCTCACTGCCACAGAATTAGGTTTTATTATTTAATACTTAACAATCTTCCTTATGTTTTTCTAGGCTGTCTCACCTCATTCACACAACAGAATGTGTCTGTTTGTCTGTTAACTTTTTCTTTTGAGTTACATACATGTGTGCTGTATTATGAAAATAACTTGTATCCTTTGAAGACCAATAGAGTAAGAGTAATCTACAGTAGGAGTTCCAAAGAGTAGGAGTAACCAGTAGTTTCTCTCAGTTGCTATCCTCTAGTTCCTTCCCATCCACCTTGGATAGAGCTGTAAATACTGAATGACGTTGAGCTACTGAACAGTGTGGCTTTCTTCTGACAGACCGATTTGAATGTCTGGGGCCACGGATATGTATGGTTAAAAAAAATGAGGATGGAAAGGTATTTGCTTCCCCGTAAAACTGAATAGGCAAGTAAGGTGTTGGAGATTGTTCTGGAGGATGAACATTCTCTGGAGGCAGGAAGTTGAAAAGCAGGGAAAAATAGGACTGTCCTAGAAAGCTTAGCTTAGCCTAAAACTTTCTCATCAAATTTCTTGAGGGGAAAACAGTACTCAAGTTTTGTGGGGGAAATTTTTTCTAGAAGTGAGAGCAGTGTGCTAAAGATGCCACTTTGCATCCCATAGTTTCCTTCATGTAGTCTCTGAAGTATGCAGCTCTTCTAGAGAGATGTGCTGTGAAGAATATCTAAGTAGAAAATACTATGATGAGTACTGGGGGAAGAGTGTGACACTGCTGGACTGTTGACTGCCAAAAAAACCCAAATCCTGAAGTTGTCTTCCATGTGTAGGTAAGATGATCCAGGGTTACTAACTGGAACCAGGAAGGCAATCAGAGGGGAGAGAAGGAACTCTATGCATACTGGTGCTGGCTCAGAGAGCTCTCTACTGACAAACTCCAACTGCCAAGGGTTCATGTCTCTCACCGAATGAAGAATGGGAAGTTTATGCATCTTGTTTTTCTGGGAGGAGTTTGCCTGAATGAGTACATTATGCCATAAAGGAATAGCTTTGTTAGTGTTAAACTTGCTTTGGCTAATAGAAAAACTACTGACCTGTTGGATAAGAATATGATCACCTCAGGGCTCAGCCATGGGCACAACCAACTTGAGAAAACATTGCACAAAACTAGAAAATCTAGAAAGCACTATTCATTAGCATATCCCAGACTGCTTCTTGCATGCTAAGGTTGTTCAGAAATGCAGTCTGTTTAAGTGGGATGTTTCTGTTACTAGCTGGGAAGGAAATAGCAGCATACTGTCCATTTTCTGAGAATCACTGTTTTATAGGGACGTCTGGAGGTCCTTTAGTCCAACCTCCCCCATGAAGAAAGACTGTTGCCAAGATTGGATGATGTAGGCTGTGGTTTTCTTATGCCAAGTCTTGAAAATCTTCAAGGATGGACATTTCACCACCCTTGTCTGATTAACCAGCTTCAGTGACAAACTCTGTTCCCAGCGAAGAGGTTTTGTAGCCAGCATGCAGAGGTCAGATACAGATGCCACAGTTATATCTCAGAATTCTAGGGAAAAGAAGAATGAAAACTCTGTAGATACACTTTTTTATTCAGTTCTGATCTTTTTGAGGTGTGACAGATATGAAAATTCTGTGTCTTGTTTCATAAACACTATACTCCAGACATATTGTTGGAATTTTAAACATAACAGTTCAGAGAGTCTCAGAATTAGTCTTAAAATAGAAAACATTGCCAGTGATCCAAAGATATATGTAGCTAGACCTAAGATTCTTGTTTTGTAAGTAGTTTTGAAAACAGGCTTTCCATGTCAAGTTGTGTTTGGGATCCAGAATTTGGACAGATTGATACTTGATCTTGTAATTTCTTTGATCATCTGCTTCTCACTGCATGGATTCAGTCAGAAATGTGGTGGCTTGTCTATTTGACTAGACAGTGCCAAAGCCAGAGGAAAGTAAGTAGGCAGTATAATTATTTTTCTAACTCTGTCAGCCTACAGTGAACTGTTGACATATTTAGTCAATCACCTCCTCACCTTTCTCTGAAAGTGGAAAATGATGATATGATCAGAACATCTATAGCAAAAGCATGACAAAGCATTTGTTACATGGATCTTTTATGGTATGACCATGTGTAATACTTTTCTTAGATATGGGTCATTTTATCACAAGGAAAAAAGCTTCTAATCTTCTTCGATCAGGTTTTTTCGTGTGCTAGCATTAATAAGTCCTGGGAATTCCTTAGTAGTGGAAACCTAGTAATTATCTCTTTGCTGTCAAAGAGCTAGTCTAGTTGATGCTTGGCTTTTGCAATGTCTAATGTCAAGGTTCCATACCAGTAATTAGTACCAACACTTCCCACATTCTGAATTTGTGGCACTGTGACCACATTTTTACATATGTTGAGGAATACTTCAATAACCCTCTTAACATGAAGATATTAGGAAATATGCTCTGTTATCTCTCCCTAGAAATTTGGTTTGCTGCATTTTTGTTTTTTGCTCTCTGGCAGCAAGTGTAATTACATCAAATTGTGTTATTCTGCAGTGCTTCTCATTATAAATGATTTTTAAAAGAAGTTTTCTTGACATCCTGCCAATATCATATGGAAATGCAAAATAACTTATTTTGAAGATGCTTTTCAGTGTTAGAAGATGCTAAGTGGGCAAATAAAATTAAATCATTGGTCTGGAGCTCTGCTGGAATGCAAGTAAGTTATTGATATTTGAGCATTTGACCTTAAGGTATTCTAGGAATGGGTGAACAAAGAAATAACTTTTTTTATGAACTGGCACATGATTAATCAATGAAAGTTGGATAAAAATACTATTCTAGTAAAATGCTATGTGTTAGCACTTCTAGTAGGGTCTCAGAAATTAGTTTCTGGTAATTTCTGACTGAACTAGAGCAAGATGATTTTAAGAACCTGTTTTGGAAAGTGCATAGCAGGAACACTGTCTGCAGCACACATGATGTGTTATCATTCCAGTCACTACCAATGTATTTTACTACAGGTCAGATAGTCAAGCCCTTTTCTCACTATGAGCGATACATGAAGCATAAGAGCTGTAAATCCTTAGGCCTAAATTGTAAATTTCATTTATAAAACTCCTCTATATGTAACTGAGATATTTCTGCTTTGCTTTAAAGCAACCAGCAAGTACAATAAATGTCTTTATTTGAACCTTACTTAGTTTATAAGGGATTATTTTTATTTGTATGTGAGGAAAACCACACAATCTATTGTAGATTGGAATGCATTGTAGTTGTGTGACTTCCTGTTATTTTCTTTAATTTTCTTTTCACCAGATTGAAATCCAGTAACTGCCATGCAGTTTCAATAATTTGCATACGTATATCTACTTTTGTTCAATGGTAGATGATATTTGTTAGAGGCTGTATTTATCAGTGGAAGAAAATGTCTATTGGATAGCTAAATCCTCAACTAGGAATATCTCCAGAAAAAAATTGTAAAGCTGGTGAAATCACCTTAGGTCAGGAGGGATTAATGTAGTGGGATACTACTGGGAGAAGAATGGGCATGTTTGCTCACAGTGTCTCACACTACTACATAATTTTGAAGGGCATTTGGGTGTTGATTGGAGTTTCTGCATGGTGCTGTGTGGTGGGGATTTTTTTTCTGTGGCTCTGATAGACCTTCTTTGCCACCATCTGTGCTCTATGACATGGGAATTCTGGCCTGTGTTGTGTCTGCAGTGTGTTACTACAGTGTGTCTAAAACCCAGCAAACTAGCAGACTTCTCAAGCACTGGGTGTATATGTTCTACTTCCAGAGATTTGGAAGGATGTGGTAGCTCTGACAGTGTCCTTTACTTGTCTCCTCCTTGGCATTCATGCCATGGAGTGCAAGTTCTCCAGAAAAGTACTTGTTACTAGTGGCATTTATTTTCAGTCAGCTGTATTTGATTTGAGCAGTGGTTCTGGTTTACCTCCTTTTAATTTTGAGAAAGGTGAGTGATTGTCACGAATAAATATAAAGAAAATGTGGTTCTGAGCTTCCATTTCCATATTTCTGATGCTTCAGCCTGTGCTATTTCATTGGCTTTCTTATGGACCGTAAATACTGTTCAAGTGAGAATTTTAAAGAATGATAATTAACATCTCATTTAAATTATTAGTGCTGCATACTTCACTAGAAACACCTAGGAGTGTCAGGAGGTAAGGATTAAACTCATGGGTCTTCTCCAACTCCAGAGCTAAAGTACAGATAATAAAGATGGTTTTTCATATCTTGTGATGAGCAGAATTGGTGTCTGTCTGGTTTGCTGATATCAATACAGTTTGTTCTCATGGGAAGTAATCTCCCCAGCAGATCTGCAGGAAGGAACCTCTATGCCTCTTCAGGTTAATAAAGGCTATGCATAGATATGGAGATTACTGTGGGAGTTGACAGTAAAGAAAACTTTGCTTTAAGGATTTGAAAATGTTGCTGGAGAAGTACTGCTTAGGTAAATGTTGTTAGTCACCGGGGTGGTGAATCTTAAGGAATATTTCACTTCATTCCATCTGATGTAGCCTCCAGTGCCTGAGGTTCAGCAGTATTTCTGGAACACCTAGAGCTCAAGCACCCTTCTTTATGTAACTCATACAATATAATTGTAAGAGCTAAGGTGACTTTACCAAAGTTCATCTATTCCCTTCTCTCATGGCTGGGGAGGTGTTCATGGAAACACTCCTGAGGGTTCAATTTTTGGCAATCTCTCTACGTTATCACCAAGCTCAGCACAATCAACTCTCAGACTTTAAAGATGAGAGTCATGGATTCCATATGAAGCAGACTCAGAATGTTCCTCTCAAGAATGAAGGGAAATGCATAATAAATAAAACATTCATTTCCCGTTCCAGCTCTGTCCTTGCTAGGAGTGCTGGAGAGTGTTTATTCTAATGTCCTCCTGTACTTGCTGCAGTTGCTAGGTATTCAGTGCAGCTTTGGGGGGTTGGCCAGAGCAGCTGTTACTCTCAATAGATCCTTCAGCTAATACAGCTAGAGCAGAGGTTTGATCAGGATAAACAAGATGACTGAATGATAGGACAAAAGGGCTCCTCTAGTGAAAGGGGGCATATCAGACCAGCATTGTGTTGGGTCTATCGCAGTAGGGGCTTGGGGAGAATTGCAGGAATGTGGCACATGGTTCATTGTGTGGTACAATCCCAAATCTATGACCCACTGCGTGTTCAGTAAAATGTGAGTGGGGAGTGCATTAGGCAGCAAGAAATTCAATACTATGCTTCCTGCTATGAAGCCTTCTGTAGGATTTCTTTTTGCTTGGAACCTGATGCAGCAGTCTGTACCTCACTAGTGGAGTGGAAGCAGCAAGGAAGGAGAAACTGCTTGTAATGTGTGGCAAAGCAGATTGAAAAGAAGCCATTCAAGGGGCCAGAAGGAAGCATTCTTTATCTAGAATGACTGAAAATAATTATTAAATGTTCCTGTCTTGCATTCCTTAAGATTAAATCCTCTGATCCACCATTCCACCATCTTTTTTATTTTTTTCCCTTCTGTGTTATCTGTGGTATTGCTGTCATTTTGATGGTTTAATTGTACATGTCTCTTGACCTCTTTGATGATAGCCTTCTGTTGGGCCACTCTTCCTTGCCTTGACCAGGTGGCCAAATGGCATCATCTTACCTTCTTCAAGTGAAGTGTTTCAAGGGAAACATTTTTCTCATGCAAGGAACACTCCCTATTGTACAAATCTGTGGCTTGGGTCTTCTAGGTCTCATGTAACTACATTTTCCTCCTCTCAGTCTCCTATTTGCAAGTGTGCTTCCAGTCATCTCTCTAGTTAACCATCATCTTTTATTCCTCAGATGGCAGATTTTTTTTCCCCATATTTGTCTCTTAACTCATCAGCTTTGTGACTCATAAAAGTTCATCAAAAGTCATTAGCAGATGCTGGGTTCAATGAAGAAACTAAGTTTCCTTTGCTGTAAAGAAGATAGGATTTGTCAGGACTGAGAGGGTAAGAAGTGTACTGATACTGACTTCACCTATATCTTCCTATTTAAATGGTTGAAATACAGATCCCAGATAACAGTTTGTTTCACCAAAACAATCTTGTAGAGGAAAGTGTGACTTGTAGGTTTTGCTCAAACAAAAATAAATGCTAAATCCAAATTTCTTAGGTTTAGTTAGCGTAAACATTTTTTAAATATGAAACCTCAGGGACTATGTTTGCAGGAATTTTTGTTCCAGAGAATAAGATTGAAATTGAAAAGTTGTGTTTATAATTGTCATCAGCCTCACAGCTGGGTGACTTATCATTTATAATATTTCATGAGACGAGTAACCATACTTGTGGCTCCCAGTAATGCTTCCATGTGCATGTATGTCTGTGTTTCTATCTTGATCAGAATAACAATCTTCTCAAGATAATTATCAAAAGAAAACTGAATGCATTTTTGCATAATTTTCAGTTGTGTCTGAAGTTGCACTTGCACGTCAGAGTATGTTGTGTTACATAAACAAATGAGTTAGTTGTAGAAAAGAGCAGGAACTGTATGTTACTCTGGTTGTACAATTAGAGTTTGTGAGTTAATTTCTTTTTTAGTTGGCTTGTTTGTCTGACACGAAGTGCAGATTGTGTTGTAGACATGCTCACAGCAGAAATCTAGTGACACTGGCATGAGGTTAAAAACTGGAAAATAATTCAGTATGATTATGAAGTTTTTATTACCCAGTCTTGATAATATATAAGTGTAAAATCGAAGGGCACAGCCAAAAGCAATGAAAAATATGTGTCCTTTTATGTTTCTTGCCTAGACATCCTTTTACAAAGTAATAAAGCAGAGGTAATAGGGCATTATTGCTGTGTCAAATTTATACAAATCAAAGTTTGGCACAAAAATAAGCCAAGTTCGGAATTTTACCAGGCAGATCTGCATCAGTAGAGAGTGCATTTTTATTATATATTCATCACTGTAATATAGAATGTATCCACAGAATATTTGCAGAAACACACCTGTGGTAAATGTTCATGCACATTCTAGTCTTTTTAAGTTGGTGAAATGAAAGATAAATGTGAATATCAAATTTTGTGGAGAAAAATGTGGAAAAAAATCTTATCTCCTAAGGATAAAGGATGGAGCAACTTTTGATTCTTTTTCATATTAGAGATTTGTCTGTCTTTTGGAGAGAACCATTGTAAAATTTGAGTTTGTTTTCTAATGCACTGTCCAAGTAATTTTTTTCCATTGCCACCATTTTACAGGTACCTCTATTTGACCATATCCTTGCCTGTGTCTGCAATTTTTTTTTTCTGCTTTCCAAAGTCTCATGTCTACAGCTCATCATCTGGCAAATCCTGTGAAATGTTGGGAAGTACTTATTATTTATTCTTTTGCTTGGATCACATGTGATTAAAGTCTTGTAGATTAACTATATTTGTGGGTTTTAGTGTGACTTGGATGGAAACTCACTATATGGAAATAACGGCTCCCATCTGTTTTGGAATAAATTGCTTGTCATAGTGTCTTTACAAGGTGAACGCTTGTCACAGACATCCTTCTGTTTCTGTCTTGATTATATTTCTGGCTTGACCACTTCAGTTTTCAGAGAACTTGAAAGTTGCTGAAGAATGACCTTACAGCCTCCATTATTAATCTCACATACATAAATAAATGGTTTTCACAGAAAACATTTACCAGTATGCTTAAAATGAGCTGAGACGAGGAAAGCATGTGTTCCTTCTTTCTTATCTTCTTCCTTTGGCTGTGTTTTGATAGAAATGGATACAATTTTTTAAAAGCAGATAAGCTACATTTTTGCACCAAATTAAATACTGAATGAATTGCTTTCAGGTCTACACATATATGCTCTTCTTCTGGGCCCATTTGTTCTCTCCTCTTTTTATTTGTGTATAGATTTGTTCTACTCTTAATTAATTTTTAAAAACAGTCTCTGAGAAGAATTACAGTCGTTGCTGGGAATGTGGGAGGGGTACAGCAGATACCAAACTGCTGATGTATAAAAGCATCTCAACGTCATGCGGAAGCCAGCTTCAATGCAAAGGATCTCTTCTCTCTCAACAATATTCCAGTGAGCCCAGAAAAACGCTGGCTTGCATCAGTACGTGATCTGATGAATGAATTATTACAAAAAGGAGAGGACCAAATGTTTTCTGGCAGCTTTGCTAGACATAAAGGTTGCTCTGTTTAACCCTTTAAAATGCCCTTTAATCAGTGTCAGTGGCCCTAAGTGAACCATTTCTGATCTAATGGGTGATTTACTTCTCTTAATCTCTCTGAGATCTGCTTTTGCTTTCAGAACAGGAAAACTACAGCTATCTTATTAATTCCTTTCTGTTCTGCACCTTTCACTACCTCCTGTATGAATCTAGAAATATAAGGGGTGGTAAGAGCTCCTTCCCACCCTAAGAATTTCATCTCCAATTGGGAACTCATTATCTGGGACAAAAAAAGAGAAGGTTATGTCTTTTACTGGTTCCTAATAATTATTTTGGTCACTTGAGAGTAGAAAATACCATAATTCATTGGCTTTTTTGGGGATATGATGGCAAAAGTACATTCAATTTAATTGTAAGGCAACAAATCAAGATGCGTGATTAAGCAACATGGAGTCAAATACAGTTCAGTGTTGGTAAATATAAAGTGCTACTCACTAAGGAAAAAACACTTGATTAATTCCTCATTGCTGCCTGATTTTGAATTAGCTGAATGCACTTCAGACATTTCCTTTTTTTCCACCCGCTCCCTGTATATCCTTGTATGCTAATTAGTGAGAGCTTCTATTTAATATGGATCAGCTTACAAAATAAATAAATGTAAAACTTTATGAGAAGCAGGTCTGAAAAAATAATACTAAATTGTAAATCCAGTATAGAAGTAAGTGATTTGGCTCACAGCTTTATGGTTAACGTTTTCTAGTTTTACTGCTTTCACAGGGATGCAGCTAAAATGGGGAGACTTTCAGACTGTTGAAATGGAATTTGAAAAATAGTAAAAGGATGAAAATAATAAGAGTTTCCTTTTTTAAATTAATCTCTGAAAGTGGGTAGTAGTGGAAAATATACTGGCATCGTGTTTGGCTTTCTCGAGGCATGATATTTAAGGGACATTCAACCAAATTCTAAGGCAACAAGCTAAAAACTAACACCCAGATTTTTTTTCTACTGTAGTGGAGTATTATTCTGTTAAATAAATGCACCAATTTATCATTTAACTCAGAAGCTTTTCAGGATTAAGGAATTAAGTCAGTATATACATGTACCAAGAACACCCACAGCTTCATTTGACACAATTAAATAAAAATTTAGGAGGCATGTGCATTTTCATACATCACTGCATCAGGCACCTAGGAAATTACAGCGGTTAAGAATAAATAATTTTCATGTTATTCTCATGTAGTATTTCAGCATCTCAGGTTGAAAAAGAGAAGTGCTTGACTCTTCTTAACAGAGCGTATGTCTAGGTGAGTCTAAGTTGGTTAGTTTTTATGAGAACCATGTCAGCTTTAAAGGTGGTGCAAAACATTAGTGCACAATCCTGAATAACACAAGAATAAAACTGTCTGTGAGAATTGCATAAACAGACTTTCCAATTTCTTTGGCATTTTTGAAAGGAAACCACCATGCTTTTATAGCTTGATGTAGAAATGCTAGTGCAGTGCACCTCTTCTTACTTCTGGAAGGGATCAAAATATTTGGATAAGAGAATCAAGAAAAGGAACTATTTCTCCAGTGTCTACTTGTATTAATTTTCTTGGTGAGAAGTATATAGTTATATTCTTTTTCTTAGCAAGAAAGAGAACTGTTAGGAGCTGGCTGGAAATTGTGCAGCTAAGCAATACAGAAAGCAAAATCACTGGTTGATGTGGTGAAGGTGGATCAGTACTGGATAATACCAAGTGGTGAAATCCTATAATTTTGAAAGTATATCTCAAGTGACTGAGGTAGCTGACAACAGATTGTATCCATTTTATTGAAATACCTGTCTTTAGATTATCTGTTCACGTCTTTTTTACCAATGGAACTTGAAACAGTATTGCTTCTTTAAATTCCATTTATTTAGTTGTATCTTGGTTTGTAATAAATAAAGAAATGTTAATGTCACATAAATAAAGAAGAGTAGCCTGAGTCTGTTGTGGTTGAGTCTGACAACAGCAATTGCATTATTCTTTGAGACAGTTCCTAGCAAACTTGATGTGTTTTGTCAGATACCAATAGTTTGAGGGTGGTGTCATCAGAACTGTCTGTATTATTTTGTTTGGAAAGTGTAGCTCAGGATTCCTTCAAGGAAACAGAACTTTCCAAGACTGCTAATTTAGCCTTGAATAGGGATACTGTGTTTTTTGTAGATAGAAAGTAGAATGAAACTCATTTGAGATTTGGTATTCTCTCAGGATATCCCTAAGCTTTCCATTTTTTAGAAAATACTTTTTTATGCCACCTTCTTAAGAAGGAGAGGTTGGGGAGAGAAATGTGAGAGAACTGGGGAGAGGATGCATATCCTCAGTTGATTTTCACAAGAATATCCCTGGCTTCATTAGGAGTGAGACTCTCAAAGCTCCTTCAAAAGCCATGCTTCTAAATCAAAACCAGATGTACCAATAGTGTGTGTTTTCAGTGTAGTTTTCTTTTACTCTTTTTCCTATCTACCCTGCCCAACTCAACAACAACAAAAGATTTCTTTTTTGGAATGATTATTTTGCTGACTTCTTTGAGGGTATTCACATCATTTGTTAAGATCCTTCAGTAAGGCTTTTAAGTTTTTACTTAAGTTACCTTGCCTAATTGGATTTGTCTACCTTTATAAAAATTGGAAAATAAATATGAGGCTGTTTCAAAATTACTTTTTCCTGTCTGTAGCATTTTGTTAGGAATTTCAATATCCATTTTCTAATGTACTTGCATGTAGCTTTTTATTTATCATGTGCACTGTTTTACATAGACATCTTTCCATCTCCCTCCCACCAATTTGCAGTCTAAGTTTTGCTGTTGTACAGTTTAGTCAACCGTGTCCTTCCCCATCACTAGTAATTTTCCCTTTCACACTCCAGTCCTACTATCATATTTGACTTTTGTTCTTCTTTTCCAAGAAATTAGGTTTGTTCTAAATGCTACAGATGTTTCACTTAGATTTGTCTGAGAATCTTCCCATAGTATTGGCATGATCATGGTCCATGATCCAGTTATCCCAGGCTTTGGCAAATTGCATATTTTAATTTTTCCTTGGCATCTCATGATCTTTATCTCTCTGCTATTTTCTTTCACCTAAGTCTTCATTCCTTGCAGTCTGCTGTAAATATGTTCCTGGAATCCTTTTCCTGGTTTCTTATCTCAGTCTGCATCGCCTCTCCTCCTCTTCCAGAATTTAACACAACAGTGTTTCTTTCTCAAATATACCTCTTCCATCTCTCTCACTCATGCCAAGTGTTCTGCCAGGAGATGTGCTGTGCCATTTTTCCACTCTGTCCCAAAGTTTGACTCACACCTTCCTTCACAAAAGGTTAGATTCCTGGGCATTGTCTTGCTGCATCTAGTATTTTTCCCCACAACCTTCCAACACTGATATTTTATAAATTTGTTTAGCAGTCATTTTGGAAGAGAAAACCTTCTAGGGTAAATTATAAGCTTTTGAAGTAAATCTCCCCCCACTCCTTCTCTCTTTACCAAAACTCACTGTTGAAAGAGGTTGAAAAGATGAATCAACACCAAGAAAGGCAAGTTCATTCCTATGAGAGGAAAGAGAAATAGGTTAGTAAGATGTGACTTGATTTGTTTTCATCTGGCTTAGGACCTGAATTGGTTATAAAACACACTGAATATTGATCTAGTTGGGGGACTGTGCTGTAGCTTTGTACTCATGATAGTTGCATTCTTTGGCTTAAAAACCTCCCCAGTATTCTTCTTCACAAAAAATATTTAAGTTTAAGAAATAAAAATAGGTTGTTTTAAATGCTAGATACAGAAATTTACACCAGTTTGTTCTAGCTAACAGTGTTTTATCTGCTAATGTTTCTTATGTCAGCTTTTGAATAACTTTTCAGAATGAAGGCATGCAATTTCACAATGATATTTTAAGCAGAATGTTTGATTTATATGCTGAACAAATCAACATTATGATAGTTAAGTCTTAGTTTCTAAATCTTCACCAAACATTCCTAGTTTATGTTTTTTGTGCTTATATGATGACTTCTCTACGTAAAATCTTTAATATCTCTGCATCAGGAGAAACTACCAATAGCTCAGAATTACATCTAAATTAAATTCAGTAAATAAATGTGTGAGAGAAGCAAGTAGTTACTGCTACAGCAGGCCTGCTAGTTGAACAAATGTAAACACCAGCATGCTAGTTAAAATGAGAAATCTTGCTTTTCATTACCTGTACTCCTGTGTTAAAGCAAATACTTCAAATGCAATTCACTGATTTCTTGAATATTCTGTGTCTTGTTTATTTTTTTGCATTTTAAAATACTAGTTAGATGATGTGGCATTCTATCAAAGTTTTATAATTCCCATTTCTAGTGGTAAATTATGTAGGTGGTGTGGCTTTAACTCATGTTTGATTAGATGCTGTATGTTTTTAAATTAATTTCTCTCTAAGCTCTTTGCAAGCAATAGTAACCCACTGCAGAGAGGTTACAGTACTATGGACTCTGTCTGTTCTGCCTTAATGATACAAGGGAATAGTTGAGCAAGAATAAATTACGTACTTTTGGTGGGTAGAAATGTGAGCTGACTGTCAGTGTGAGATTGGTTCTAGGAGCAGTTAGCCAGCAGTAATAGGGCACACTTGAGTAATTGAATTTGCATAACAAGGCTTGCTGAAGAGATCTGACAGGCCCAGAGATTTGTCTGGCTGGAGATCTCCAGATGGACCTGACCACACAGCAGCTGGGTGGCACGTTTCTCAGCATGGTCAGCAACACCCAGACTGTCAGCTGGCCTCTGCAATTGCAAAGCCCTGGCAGGCCAGCTGGTGGCTTCTGACAGGCAGTGGCCCCGTTAGAGAATCTTTTCATTCTGCCTGTCAGGGTACAGGACCTGCAGGGACCAGTGGTAAGATGTAACAAGTCACCAGTGAGAGTTGTTAAGATGCTTCAGAAACCTGCTTCTGTTAAATAGCTGCTGCTTTACCGGTGAGAGTGAACCTTCTGAAAGCTTTTTCCATCCTTTAACAAGGACAGGACTAACCTGTTCTCCAACATTTTGTTAGGAAATCTATTACTTGGTGTTAGTTTCTGCATGTTTAGTTTCAATACCAATATTTCTGCATCTAACCAAGCTTACCCAGTCAGTACCAGAAATACGTTTTATGTGCTAACTACTTTCACAAGAGAAAATACTAAAGGTTTTGTTCCTGTGTCCCTTCCAAGGATACTGGAATGACTGTATTCTAGATTTAGCAGTTCAGTTAAACAGCAGTTTATCAAAATAAGCTGTGAAGGAAGGCATTAGAAACAATGGGGCAACAACTGTTTTAGTTGGGTAGTGTGCATAAATATTCTGTGTGAGTAGGAAAAGAATATCCATAATACTAGAAATCTTGTCCTTTGTCAACCTGCAAGAAGTGATGCAGAAAATTAGATCTATTGCTGCCTTAGTCTATGTTGCTTGATCCTAATATCCCTGAGCCCCAGCCACTAAGTGTTAAGCTGTTGGATGCCCTTGCAAACTTTGAAAAGTTCCTGTTCACCAGTTTAGAATTCAGGTTGTTCCACTCCCAAGACAGTAAAAAAAAAAATAATGGGAGTTACATATTCTCATCCACTTACTGTTTCTGTCCTCTGTGATGTTACTTTGCCCTGTTTACAAGGTGACTAAAAAAATAGGTGCCTGATGTCTAACATACAGGCTACTGATTTGAACATTCCTTTTTTTTTAATGTATGCAGAACCCCACCAAACTGAAGGAACTAGAAGTAGGGTTTTTATTGGATATGGTAGCCCTAGTTATCCTGATTTCTAAGGGATCTTACTTAGACTTTCACCAAGTCTATTAATTTGGGGAAGGCTGGAGGAGAGTACTGTTCTTCAAGTGTCATTTTCTGGGTTGTTCATATGGTTAGTCATCCACAGACTTCTGTCCAGTCACAGAATCGTAGAATCATGGAGTGGTTTGGACTGGAAGGGCGTTGAAGATCATCTAGTTCCAACTAGTCCACTTGCAAGTCAGTAGCTCTAACTTTTACATGTTTTCTGAAAAATTCAATGTCAAAGCTGAACATTAGACCCATCCTTCTAACTGTGCTTTCTTTCTTCCTGGCAAGGAGCGTTTAGCATTTGTAAACCCACCCAGTCAATTACAGAATTACAGAATGGTTCAGGCTGGAAGGACCTTAAAGATCATCTAGTTCCAATTGTCTGGCATGAGCAGGGACACCTTTCCCTAGACAAGGTTGCTCAAAGCCCCATCCAACCTGGCCTTAAACATTTCTAGGCATGGGGAGTCCACTCTTTACCCTGAAAAGGGAGTATCTTTCTGGGGTAAGCTGTGCCAGTGCCTCACCACCCTCACAATAAAGAGTATCTTCCTAATACCAATCTAAACCTGTTCTCTTTCAATTTAAATTCTGCTACCAGATTTATGTCTTCCTCACTCTATTAGTCCTGTCACTTATCACCCTTATCACAAACTTTATCTAGCTCTTACTTTTGACCTCTGAAAGCTTGGGTGCCTTTACCACTCTGAAGTCATGGCAACCTAGCTGTAGTCTCTTACCTACCCACTTCATAATTTGAAGGTTCTCCTATCCCTGGAAGACTCATCTAATTTAATGGTTCATGTCTCTGCAAAGGGGCTGGGATTTTCTGCCTGGACTTCTGCACCCTGGCTTTAGTCAGGCTGAAGTCTTCTTTTGCTGAAGGGGGATATTGAACCCAACTCACTTCAGATCACTTGGTAGCAGAAGGGACTTCCTTGTGCACAGAGGACTCTGTTGGTGAGTGCAATGTGAAACAGCCTCACGAGGCATCCCATGCATCCAGTCTGTGAATCTACTCTAGCACACTTTTTTAATGCTGGATCCATTTCTCTGTGAACAGACTGATATTCCGACCTGATCTACTGCACCCTGGTTTTAACAGGCTGGTGCTCCTGTGGCACTGTCTGAATCAGCTGTATAATGTCCTGTTGTAATATATCTGTTTCATCCATCTTGTTCTACTACAGGATGCATAAGTTCCCTTTTGTCTCAAGGAGAGGTAGGTGAGACTGTTAAAATAAGAAGAAAAGCTTGACAGTTTGGAGGGACAGGTACCTTTAGTTTTTTTAATCAAGAGCATTTTGATACCACCTCAGACACTGTCCAGAAAGGGTTCTTTTTTGAGAAGAGCTCTGTATGAATGGAAAATGAATAAGAGAAATTGTCAAAATAAAGACCACTTTGATTGTTTTACAGGCTTTAGACATTTTTACTTGTATTTTTTCTTGTTGACTGTAAGAAATGCTTAGCATGCAGTAAGTATTTTATAGAAAGTTCTACTTTGAAAGAAGTGGAATACTGCCATTAAACCTTTTAATTAATTTTTATATCTGTTCATCAAAGAAGGCTGAAATAACAGGTTATAAATTTTGTTGAGTCCTGTGATGCTGCAACATAAACCTCACAAGATTTGGCTTGTAGAATGGAAACCTCAAAGCATTTCTGTTCAAACAGCTGTGATGAATGAGAAAATCATTGGTTTATGTCCATCAGATGAAAAAAAAAAGGCATGTAGAGAACATACTCAACAAAACTGGCTTCCCTTGCCACCCTGAGTTTTTGTTACATGTATTGTTTTTGGGTATTGTACTTGAAGTCAGATATGTATATAATCCCTGTAAGTCCATAATATAAATAAGCAGAAACCTTTTGAATGCACTTTTAACTGATGCCAGAAATGTCCTTTTTAGACATCAACTTGTGATTTAATGAATTTTTTTCATTAAAGGTAATATTACTGAGAAATACCATTAATAGACCATTTTCTCCTGACACAATAATGCAAATCTCTAATCAAAACACTGAACAGCTACCTCAAGAAGAGAGAGATTTGTCAACCTTTGGAGATGCTTACATGATCATTTTACTAGCTAGCTCTTGACACAAGATGGAAAATAGCCTTTTTAAGAGTAAATTATGTATCTTTGTTTTCTGTAGATGATTCTGATCCCCTTCCTCTTTTTTTTTTTTTTTTTTTTTTTTTTTTTTTTTTTTTTTTGGTGTGTGTATGTATTTTACACAAAGAAAGCAAGCAGCCACACTAGATAAATGTAGGGAGTACACAGAGACAAGGAATGTAGTCTGAAAAACTGTACCCTACACACAGCAAAATGCATTGTTGCAATGCCAAAGTGCACCTTATATGTTTAGCCAAAAGTGATTAAGGAGCTGGTATTTCAGATGTTGTAGCAAGTATGATTACCTTCCCTGATAAGAGTGTAATGTTAGGCTGTATTTAGCAGATCTGATTTAGCAGATCTGTCGGTGTGTAGTCTGTGCCAATTTTAGTAATTTCTGGTATGGAGGCTTTACTTTTATGCCAGTTGCTCTGTAGCTGCTTCAGAAGTTTCATTTCTTATGTAATTCTGAATATAAAATTCTGATTTGGAGCAGTTATTTATCTGAAATTACATAGCGTTAAATAAACAATTATCTTCTCTCTTCCTTCTTTCCCCTGCTCACCAGGGAAAGGGAGATGTTGTTGTCATCAAAGCTGCTTTTTTGAGATTTCTCAGTAGAGAAAGCACAGATTAACTTCCTGCTGATACTCTGAATATGTAGCCAAAGAAGTTTATACTGAGTATGGTCCTGATAGTTTTTCTTTATTTTCCTTACTAAAGTCCCCCCAGAACTGTAGTATGTTGATGAATAAAGGATACAGAAGGAGCCAGAGACATACTTTGGGTACATGATCCAAATCTAAGAGATCCAAGAGAAGAGGCAAAATACAAAAATTAGGAGAACTTTGGTGTTGGAAAGCGTTCATCAGAATTAAATATGTATTCTGAAAGAAATTGCTTTAGTTCATTTATCCTTTCCAGTTTTCCTATCATTCTGTATGAATAAAAGCCCAGATTGCTGCCTGAGTTACATTTGGGAACAAAAAAAAGAATACTTCCTAATTACCTATTTTAAGACCAGAACTAGCACAGAAAGATTGCAGAATAACCTCCTAAAAACCTTATTTTCTTTGTTTATGTCAAGGAAGTGCTCTTCTTTCTTCATCTACATTTCTGTGTACTTAAAAAGTTTACTTGAAACTGTAATGTTATCTCCCTGTGAAGGTACATTTATCTTTTTCTTTTCATTTAAGAGCTTTTAAAAGCATACTTTTAAAAATTATTCTAGCCACTGTTTTATCTTTTGCTAACATTTCAGAATGATCTTTGGCATTTTATAGATAGCTATAAACCAAGTAGAAAGCAAGCCAAATTACTTTTTTTATTCCATGTCCTTGCTTCCTCATTATTTTTTTGTGATTGAGGAGGAAAAACTAGTCTGAATCTATTGAACCAATTATATGCATGCCAAAATATTGTAGAGAATAATTGAAAATAGAAGGGTTTGGACTATTCTTTGTCTTCCTTCTTCAGTATTAACCATAATTGCATCTCTTCAGTGCATATGACTCAGTGCATTTCTAATGCAATCTGATTTTTCTAAATCAAAAATTTTGAAAATATGAAATCAATGTGATTCAAGATGAGAAAATTTTTTGCCCTTAAGGATGGCTCTTCTGTCCTTCTGTTGTATGAATGATGTAGATTCTCTACTTTATTCTTGATTCTTCCTTCAACAATATTCCCATGCAGTTTCTGTCCTTCATCCTTGTCTCTCCACCCTGTAAACCCTAGTTATATCTTTCCGTGATTACTACATGCACCTCCTCTCTACAGTTGATATCTACAATTTTACTGAGTTTATATACAATGGTTGAATTGCAAGTAAAAGCTTTGTAACTTACTTTGGTTGTTTTGTTCTCTTATATGCTCCTTTTGATGAGGAAGAGTGGAAGCCAAACTAACATAGCAGGTAAATAGAGTGGACTGAACTACACAGTTTGGAAAGTTGTGTTTGTTTGTCATCTACCTGCCTTTAGTCAAGAGTGGCAGGTCCCTTTTTTCTCCAAGTTCGTCAGTGAGCTCTATGTTGCCACTGTTATAGGAAGCCACCACCACCTTCAAAGTATTTGTGAGATAGTTGGGCAATCTGTCTGTGCAACATGGGAATACTGAGTAAACTGTTATTTAATATGGACTGTGTATTTGATACCCTGTTTGGTGCAGAGCCTGCAACTTAATGTGACTTGTAGTGCCTACTTAGCACAGTGAGCACTGTGGAGGGTTGTTACCTTAGTCTGAAGGGACTGCTCAGTTTCTGGGCTTTGTTTGTGTCAAGGAGCTCTTTAGAAAGGAGAAGTTTTCTTTTGCAGAAGGTAAAAGGGATGAAATGGGATTTGTTCAAACAGAATAAAAATGTGTACGGCTAACAGAGTCTCTAAAAGGGCTCATAGAATGACTGTACAGTGAGGAATCACGGAGGCAAAGCAGCTTTGTGTAGCAGGAGAGGGCTGCATGGCTTTGTGAGAGCAGAAGATGCAATCTAGCTGCAAGACTCCTAGATGAATCTGCAATGGACTAAGAGAGTAGATTGATAAGATTGTGAAGGTGGTCATTAGTTGCAGGTAACAGAAAATATTTTGGACATCCTAGCAGACAGGTTTACAGTTTGTGCTTGATGGAGATCTAAATACAGCCCCTCTGTGTTAACTCTTCTTACTACTGTGTCTGGAGTTCCTAAGAGTGAGCACTATGGCTGTGCTACTGTATGGCAAACCCCTCTTGGCCTTGAAGTTTGGAGGAGGGGTGCAGAGGAGGTTTTAAAGGCTGTCAGATGTTACCCCTTCAGGCACACTGCAGTCAGCAGTATTTGCAGCTACACAGGACAGCCTTTGCAAAACAGGCCAACACTTACTAGTCAACTGGCACACAAGAGCTGTTTGGTTTCTGAATGGAAAAGCAAAGCTTAAACATGTGTCTGTGCTGGCAGCATGAATTACTTTCCTGCATAAGTGTCCATAATTCTTTTATTCCTTCTTTACATTTCCAGCAGAGCTCTCAATTGGGAATTCAGACATCAGGGCTTTGTCCAAGTTCTAGTCAAGTCAGTTTGACATGTTCCTCTTTCCTTGGCTGCCACTGATTATAAGTCAATACTTGGAATGTTCATTCTTGTCCCACCCACAGTCATTCCATTCATATGTGGGCAGTTTTGGGGATTTCACTCAGTTTTCTTCCAGTCCCTTGCCCTGAAAATCCCTTAGCCCTTTCAGTACCAGGTGACAACAATAAAAAATGAGGGGTGAAACCATTGTGGGCTTCGTTTTAAAAGTAACTGTACTATGTTTTAACAATAAATCATAGTAGTTACTGTGCTTGTGTCAGTTAATATAACTTGACGGATAAATGCCGTGTAGTCCTCCCAGGTTCAGTCTGGGTTATTTATATACTGTTATGTAGAGAATCCTGAAAAGCTGTCTGAAAAGTTTTGCATCTTTTAATAAGGCTCCTAGCCAAGTTAAATTTAAAAGACATATGGAGAATATATAGCAAGATTGTACTAACCTCATTGTGACTGGTAAAACATGTCTTTTTTCTTGTTTTCCTGGTTTATTCTCCAAAGAGAACAGAAAAAAATTATAAAAATTTTGTTGAGTAGGTCTCTATCTTGGTACTGAATTACAAAAGAAAATATTTTTGCTATAGATGTAAAACGATGTGGGGGATGCCCTTATATTCGTGAATGTAACTGGCAGAAGTTTCTAATCTTGAAGTATATTCATTTTACAAAGCTAAGGTAGCTTTCTTCTGTGACCTATGCAGCATCACTCATACAAGCTGTTTCCTATTTACTAATCAGTATTTTTATTGCCTCAGTGACCTTAAAAAAGCAAGAACAATTTCTGATCATTTCCTGATATGAATTGACAGTAGCAAGTCCTTACAATAGCATATGCTAATTTTTTTTCTTACTGGTATCAACATGGGGTTTGTATTTGGACAGCCATTTTGAAATGTTTCGCTGTATATCAAAATAATAAGTCCTAATGGATTGCTTCCTGCTTGACTAGGCAAAAGTATTTCTTTTCTTTTTTTTTTTAATGTATGCCCAAGCAAATTTAAAAGAAACAGTAGAGCAAAATAAAGTAGATTTGCTGTTAATGGCCTTGCTTGATAAGGTATTTATATTCTGTGTATGGTTTTATTATATATTAAATTCTGACAATAAGGTAGCTTTTCCTCTCTGAGGTCAGTAGTGTTCAGATTAATCAGGTTGACATTTCATGCCGGTGGGTCATGAACTGTTGATAATAGCATTAAATGGTGATTCACTTGCTGCAGGGAGCACAGCTCATTATCCAGTCACTATATTAAATCATCGCCACAAACAGAGTCCTGTGTGTGTGCCTGCACACATCTGCACACACACACACACACACAGAGCAGTCAGGGTGGAGATCTCCGTCCTGTAGCTGTCCATTTCTCTGTTTATAGCAATTGTTAAAGCTGTTTCCAGCATACGAGCATGATGGACATCTCCCTGTTTGGGAGACTGTGGAATAGTTTTCTCTGAAAAATCTGTTTATGTATGAAACAGGACTGTGCTGTTTATTTTCTAGCTTCTGTCCAAAAATGGGGGATAATTTTTTTAGCCAGTTCTGTGTTAGACAAAAGTAAAGAAAAATACATACGCATCATTTCTACAGTGTTAGTGTTGGAAAAAAAGCAAGATGGAAAATGAAAACAATGGAAATTCAAATTGCTTGTATTCATTGAGTATGAATTTTTATTTAGTGCTGTGTTTCAGGGGCTTCTATATTAGTTTCAGATGTGCTAGTTCCTGTTAGAAACATTCATACTCTTAAAAAAAATCAGATACTGTCCTAGTTCAAGAAAAATGTATCTCTCATAATGGAAAATTTTAAAATAGAACACTGTCTAAATAGCCTAACAGTGAATTAACTAAGTTGAATAAGAGAAAATTCCACCCTAATGCTTAAAAGATTTTGCAGGTAAATGCAAATCTTATTTACTTTTAAGTTGCATTTTTCATAAATTAAATGTAAAGTAAAGAGTATTTCAAGGCACGTGTCCAGCAAATAATAAGAAATGTTGGGGGTTTTTCTCTTACCTGGAGCAGAGAACTGCAGAGTTTTCTCTCTCTCTGTCCTCTGCCTCCTCTAACTGAGCCAGTGTAATTTGTTTTAGTGCAAAACTGACTGTTGTTCAAAGGCAATGCTTAGAGGCACTTCACCTTAAGGTATACGCAGGCTGGCTTGAAGTATGAGCCTCTCAAGGTCTTCGTAATTGACACTAGAAAATGTTTTATTTTAATATATGATATATTTTTAGTAGAAGGCATGATGTTTAATCAGTATATAAATATTAATTACCATGAGAACCATGTTAACCTCAGTATTAACTTTAAAACTGAGAAGTTGTACGGTTTTCATATAGATGTACTTTTTTATACATTCGTATAAATGGTTACAGAGCAGGAAACCATTTTGTGAAGAAATTAGCACGCCATATATTTTAAGGGAAGTTTAAAAAAGGTATCTTGAAGGGAAACATTTTAAATTCCTCAAACTGCCTTTTTTTTATTTTTTTTAAGGTTAAATAGCTGCTAGAACTGCTAAGAGAACCGGGATAACATGAAAAAGCTGTAGGCCGCTAGAGGTCACTATTTGGTAATCAACTTCTAATGAACCAGAACTGTCGAGAAGGCCAATAAATTACACTGTGGATTTTTCTAATTATGAATTCCTATTTAATCATTCAATGACAAGTTAACTGTGGCAGCGGTTCTATGTACTTTGCATACACAGTTATGTTAATGTACTATTATATTTCTTAGGATGGAGGTCCTCCATCATTAGAGCAGTTCATTACCAAAGAGTCTCTTATCTAATCATAATTACTGATTATGAGAAATAATTAACTTTGTTACCCTCTTGATTCTGTTCGTTGGCAAAATGCAGTCTTTCTCTTTTCTTGTTTTTTAAATGGAAGGCCCGGCCAAGTACTGACTTGCAATACCTTTACATTACTGAAAAAAGGTTAAATCGGTTTTGTGCAAAATTGCCTAAGTTTCAGCACTGCAATACTTACATGTAGTACAGAAAAAAGAGATACACGAATATTATAGCAGTTCTCCTTAAGCTGTCATTCAGTACAGTTAAATATGAAAATGTATTTTGTTTTGTGAAAGTACAGCATTTGGAGCATGTAAACATTTGTAAATTTAAACCATATGATTGCATATTGACTCATCCCAAAACAATAAAAGTAATAATAAAAATAGTATCTCTTAAAAATATTTCCATATTAAGCTTAGGATTAGTTCATACATAAATATGACTTTTAATTAAATTACAAGGGTTTGAACTCATTGTATAAGTGGCATCAAATACATTTGAAAACACGGAAAAGTACATTGCATTTTAGGCTGGAAGGAAATGCTAAATCTAGTTCTCTGAAAGAGACTATCTGTTTTGCAGAGAGGTAATAATAGAATTATGTGTAGAGGATCCCTGAACAGGAAATAAAACCTGGGAAAGGCCTTGAAACAAAAGGATTCTTTAAATGGAATCTTTCCTATTTATGCTGTTTTTCTAGCAGTTGTCATAATCTTGCGTTATTGTACTGCTTTGCCTTTCAGAGTGCCTTAAAGCTTTGAGAATTATCTTTGACTATGCTGAAATTAGGCAGCAGAAAGTGATTTGTTACTTTCTAGGTAATCGTTAGGCATACTTTAAAATAAGCATGTATATTAAAGGAGAAGCTGAAAGATAAGACTGTGTGGGCTGTTGGCTGTATCCAGAGGCAAGATTCAATGCCAAAGTGCATAAAAAACGCATAGACATACCTGCAGCAATGCACTCTGATAATGGTTCAGTTTGTCAAAAAAATTCTTAAAATTTATACCACCAATGTCACTTGAAGGGACAGAGTTCACAAGTTCATTCAAAAATGTTTAATGCAATCTTCCTGTTATTTATGCATTTCTTTCCAGTTTCATTTGTTAAACCTCTGTCAGTTATCCTCTCATAGCCTGTACCCAAAACAGGTAAAATTAAAACTTTCAGCTGAGCAACCCTCCAGGAGAAAATACAGGAGACTGATACATTTTAAAATTACCTGTCTGACACTTCTTTCTGCTATACATTTCTATTCTATTTTAAAATTTTGTTAGATTCCTGCTATTAAATATTAAGTATTTTTTTAAGTGTTGTGAGTGTAAATATGCCCCTATTGATTGGGATTGTTATGTGGCATTACTACATCTTCAGCTCTCTAAGATAAACCAGAAATGCTTAGGAACATATATGCTATGTTATCCACCCTATTTAAATGCTTTTTGTTTCATTTTTCTGTTTTTACTGTCTTTATTTTCTTATATGACAGAAGGGACTAATGAATGCAAAACCAGAAATTCACCTGCTTCTGCATCTGGCTTTTTAAGAAGCAGACCTTTTATTATGAAGAACACTTGAACCCAAACCTGTTGAATAATGCGGTTTAAATGCAGATTTCAGTGTGACTCTTTTTCTTTTTTAGCCATGTGCTTAATGCCTTCGTTATTTAGAAAAAAGCATGCCATGTTTTGTTTGGTTTAGGGGCCTATAGGAAGGTAATATAATAAAATCATAAAGTATTAAAGAGTTTCAGGTATTTTGTTTTTGTAAAAGGGGATTGATATCTTGTTAGAGTTGTACTAATACTGGAGATACAGGTAAACAATAATATTAAATATCCCTTGGTTTTTTTTCTTGAAGGTTCTTGTTTTGCTGTTATAATGAATGGGTTTCTTCAGCTTTTATGTATCTATTCCACAGCACTGTGTAACCATAGTTGCATTTTGCTGTGGAGTTAAGGTAGAATGTGCTGCAAGTATTTTATACTTTCCAGAGACATTCAAGTCCGAGTAGCAAAATCTGCAAAAGTGATGGCTTATAGCTGACTGCTTCTTGTGATTTAAAGAGCTCAGCAAGACTGGCCACACGTGGTTTTGTTGGTCATGCATTTGCATGTATGTTGTTCAGTCAAAATGGATGAGATGAAAAGCTGTGATCACAAGGTGAATTGTTGGATCTATTTGGGGCTTTTGGTTATTCCGTGCAAACATTAAGCTTCTGGAAATGTGATGTTCATTTTGGTATTGTCTGTGAACTTGAGTTAGAACAACTAACTATAAGAATGTAAGAATAGCTTTTCTAGGATTTTGCCTTCTCTTTTTAAAGAGAACATCATAAATGTCTATCTCTTTTGAGTTTTTTCTTCTATAGTCACACAACAGTCTATTTTCTGGTTGCTGATCTTCTGCACAGACTAGAAGCTTTTCAAGAAAGTGAGATTATGATGATAGTGGAAATGCAGCTCTTCCTTCTTTTTAACACCAGACAAAAATGATTCTTGATTTTGCACTATGTGATTGGGATAGAGTTTTATTTCTAGGGCTTGAAGCCTCATCAGTCAAGACGAGAATTGTATCTACTGAATTTTAGTTGTATGGAGGGTTAACAGTTGCCCATATAGTGAAGGAACTGCATGCACCTCCATGTTTAATTTTTGGACTTCTCCAAAAAGACCAGAATTTCAAGCAGTAATGCTAGGCAAGATTTGTCTTCTTTGAAGAAGGACTATTTTCTTTGTTTCTTTTATATTCAATATTTCACATGTATTTGATGCTGTGCTTGCTCAAAATCCAGCAACAGTTAATCAGACATCTCAGTGTCATGTGCTTTACATTTGGACTTCCAAAATCTGCTTTGAAATTCTGGGGTCTTGTATATGTGGAATGTATTGCTTCTATTCATCACTGGCTGTTCAGCCTTCTTGCTAATGTTCACATAAAAAATTAAGTACTTGTTTTGAACTGTGCTGAGCTCTGTGCATGTAGTTTTGCTGTCCACAACTGTAGATACATGCAACTGTTGTTATTAAGTTTTAATATTTCTATATAGGTCTGGAGATGAGATTTAGACCATATATCTAAATATTAGGGATGTGTAAAGGAGTAGCTAAATCTGGTACTCCAGCAACACCAAAAGGGTGTTTCTGTTGTCTATGATTTTGTGGTGGAATATGGATCAAAGGTGGAGACTGGGAAAGATGACTGTCATGAACTGCTGTTCTTTACTGGTTTTAATACAATATTGTGAGTATTAAAAATAAGCAAGTAAGTTAATCAGTCATACTGTATTTCCTTTCTTACTGCATTGCTGTTAACCTTTTTACTTGGTAGCTTTTCAGGTGATTTGATATTTCTCTTTGACATTACAATGACTAAAACTAAATGTAGTGCTTTTAAAAAAATCCTGCAGACAAAACAATTTCATCAGGTCTTTCAGCTTGTATTTGTGTTGAAAAAGTTGAAGTATCTTATGCGTGTATTTGCCTTTTGCAACTTATTTTCTTTGGCTGGTCCCTTGGAGGCATCAGTTGCTACTTAATACCATCTCATAAAATTTTCCTCGTGCATCCCCCTCATATTAAACTGCCTCAACAACAGCTTCTAATCAGTTTTTGCATGATTTATTGAGAGGGCATATTCTTTTCTGTGTTTTGGCATAATTCTGTAATACATCTAAATCAAACTGAAGATCTTTATTCCACCATCCATGGCCAAGTTCAAGTACGAATCCCTATACAAATATACTCAGACCTTCTTTTGAAAACATAAAGCTTCTCATGACCATTTTGCCTATTTTGTTTAATCAGTTGTTTATTCTTCCTCCTCCACTACCTTCTACCTTCCATTTCTGATTGTTTACATAATTTTTTCTGTTCCCAAAAGGGATATCCTCTTCTACTGTAACAAATGTATGTACCTATTGTTTATGTGCATGTATCCTTGTGATTCATGTAAATCCCTAAATATATTTTCCTTGAGGCCTCCAAGGATCCTTGCATATACAGCGGCACATCTCAGATTGGCATGTGGGACTGGAAAGTTTGGAACTGGCTTTGTCTTTGGACAGCACCTAGCAAAATTGGGACCCAACTGTGACAGCTAGTGAGATACTAAAGAAAGTCTCTTAGAAAGATCTCTGCCTGCATCTTCTACCTTCATGTAATTCTGAGAGGCAAAATCTGTTTAATTACACCCTGGGCTGCCCAGAACAGGTAGCATATTGCTTACCTCTCTTGCATCTTTCTTTCAGTGTCTACTACTGCTAGGAAAATAGCTGCATGGAGCATTAATGCTGATGCACACAGTCTGATCCACTCGTCTTCATTCTTGCCAGTGCTTGTAGGAGAGGGGGTGGAGGAGGAGGAGGAGGGAATTATTATTCTGCTGCTGACACAGGGAGAATGAGAGTGGCTTGGTGCAACAGAAGATTATGTTCCCTGAGGATAAACAAACAGAAGGAGATAAATTAGGAGAGAGGATAATCCTGTTACTATGTGCATTCCTTAATTCTGATCCAGTTTTTCAAAACATATGATTTCACAGAGGTTAGAAATTTAATTAATACCTGTAAACCATCACTTCAAGTTTACCTTTTAGATTGTGGAGTAGTGTTTCGAGTTGACATTTGAGATGCACAAATTTGCTTATAAACAGGAATTGTAAGTAGTAATATGAATATCACATGAGGGAAAAATAATAATGTGCACATCACCATCCCTTCCTTAATTCAAAAAAAGCCCCAACTTTGGTTCTCTGGACTTGGGCAGCTTATTCCTTGCAATCTTCTTGTTGCTTTTTCAGCAGAAGCTGGGCCATTGTGATATTTATCTGAATTCAAACAAGGCTAATTAAAAGAGCTGCTGACAGTTGTTGTGATCTGACTTTGACTGGAGCTTGATGGTCATTATGGGTAAATAATGAACTAGGTCTGCAAATGTAGCAGCTGCCAACTTGGGATAGAAGAACAGCTATTGCGTCCAATTTAAGGATCTATCGACCGCTTCCCTTTTCCCTGCAGATCTTCTTCCTAGCAGAAAACTAATGTTTTATACTGCTTTGTTTTGTGGTTTCAGCTATTTCTGATATAGTCTATAATTTCCTCTTAAATATTTAACCTAGTCCATTATTAGCTTTCAGAGTTAACAACTTTTCCATTGGGCTTTCTTTGCATTTTTATTTTGTTTTGTTTTGTGGGTGGGTTTTTTGCAGTTTGTTTTTATGTACAATGTAACTGCTTAAATAATGATGATCATGTGCATTTAATTTGTGTGTTGCTGCAGAATAAAAATCCACTAGGTTTTTTTCTCTGTACAGCCGTAATCTCACCAATCGTATAATTCAATTGTGCCATAAAATAGATGTTTCTACTTCTTTAAGTGTGCTTTTGTCTGGATTAATATTTGAGTGCTTGTTGCATAAATCTTGAAATCACTGACCTGAACCTCCATTTCCATTTTTGCTCAAAAATCACTAGCTTATGAGGTACAGTGATGCAAAGCTCTATTTGTCAGAAGAGAGAAACAGCAATGACTTTCATTAAGGGGCACTTCCAAGTACGTTGTCACTTCATCATGAGCTTTGCCTTGTCCCATTAGCAAGTAGGAATGGTACCTTAAAGGGAAAATGGCAAATTTTAATAATAGATTAATTCAACTTTCTTCTAGAATCCCTGGCATTATAAATGCAGTACAAAGCACGGAATTTGATATACAGAAGAACTTGGTGCACCTACCCAGCGTTTGCTCAGCTGCCATTAGAAAAGGCAGCGTGCATTATGTGAAATGTACAGAGGCACTTGTGCATTAGTGCATAATGCGGCCGAACTAGAGATCTTGCTGGGAAGAAATGATCCCAAGCGTGCCCCTAAAAGACAAGTCTTGCTTTGAGATATAATGATGAAAAATTGCCCATTTATTTGTGTCTTTGCATTTCAGCAAAAACAAAACTTGGACTCATTGACTGTCGTGCTACCACAGGGGTTTTGTGCACGTTTGTGTGCGTCCGCGGGCACGGATGTTTCTGTGCTTGCTTGGAAAGGCCAGCAATACGTTAACAAGGGGTTATGTTATGCTGGTTTATGTTAAACCAGATCACCCCCTAACATGTGCAGAGCCATTCATCTGTGTCACCAAAACCCAAGAGAACATCTGACATGGACTTCGAAACAGAAACAGTGATCACTTACAAATCAAACATGGCACGCTCTAAACCGATTGTGCACGGCAATCTTTTCGAGAAAGGACAACTAATTGAACATGATAAAGTGTAAAGTTAATTAACACCCTTAAATTTGTTGATTACTTTCACGGGATTATATTGTTCGTTGAGGAGCAGCTTTCTGTCCCAGCTGTCGCCTTTTTAGCGAATGTCGCTGGTAAACAATAGAGACACCATAACAAGTCGTAAATGGTCCCTGTGACAGCAGCCCCTTGTGAGGCTGCATCTGTAGAAAATGATTAGAACAATTGCATTTTAAAGACGGCTCACATTGCAGCCTGGTCCCATCGGCCCTCTTCTTTATCTCTGCTGATGGTAGACTGGTTAAAACATTTAAGTTCTTTTGAGCAAATTCAGTGATTTACTGTGTTTTAGTTATACGGCAGCAGAATAGCTTCATAGGTCTAGCTTTGGTGCTGATTTTTATAAAAGGGAGAAACACAAACCCTTGGAGGGGTGGTGTGCTGTTTTTTCCTGAGTCTGTTCCATTTACTTGTTTCCTGGAAATAGATTGATGATGGCAGACATTAAGATATCTAAGAAGCAAGTAGAAAAAATTGATACCCTATTTATATTTTATAAAATAACTAGTCTCTTCATGGTTATTTTAAATTTATAGTATGCGTTTAAATATTCTTTTGTTTCCAGTAGGGATTTATAGCTGATTTTGCCAGTACATGCCTTTTAATTGGTTTTAGATTTATATATGTAGCAAAATAATAGTAACCTTTTCAGTTAATCCTTCCTTGTGTATCTTGGTTACTTTTCCTGAGTAGCTAAGACAAAGTATTTGGTGTGAGCTGGCAGGTACTTAAAAAATCTGCTTAGTCCTTAAAAATACACACTCACACAAGGTACACAGATGCAGCCTCTCAAGCTCACCTATCAGAAAGAGAGCAAACATGACAAGAACCTGCTTGTTTGAGGCAGCTACAGTCACTTAAACTGCATTTAAAAAAAAATAATCAGAATAAAAGACTAGTGTTGCCTTGCACTTCCCAAAGTGGAACAGGCAAAACCTCAACTCCTGTGCTTGAAAATAGAGGATTAAAACTGTAGCAATGTTCTTCTTGTTTGTTTTTTTTTTTTTCCATCTAGTTTAGATCACAAAATTAGTTGTTAAAATTGCAACTAAATGTTGAGTGTAAAAATAACAACATAGATGATTTTTTGCTGAAGCTTCTTGATATTACAGCCTTCATCTCCTACTTGTCCTTTGGAGACTGAAACAGCTCCATTCGTATAATTTCAGTCTCAACTTGGTCAGCAATGAACTTTTTTATCTGCAGGTGCAGCACAACAGTGGTTTAAATATGTTGGCACAGGGATATGCTTGGGTGCACTGTCTTTCCAGCAGTGTTGCTGTTTTCAGCATTGCCACTGTGACGGTGCTCTAATGCATAGTCTTACAATACCACTTTTTTTTAACTTATCTGTCCTCTGTTCTTACAGAAATATAATAAAGCTGAAACCAAAAGCAGATACTTTCGTATAACGCCTTTACGTTAACATCTCTTTTCTAGCAAATTGTGTTCTTAATAATAAGCAAACTGATAGAAACTAAGCAGTTTTCATGATGTAGCTATGGACCTAAGACCTTTCTGGGCTTTTTTTGGAACTGGAAACATAAGTGGCAAATGTCAAAACTTTTTGCAGCAACATGAAATACTGTTTAAATAAGGACTGGAAAATGAATATGGAAGGGCAGCGTGTTTGTCAAACAAAGCTGCTTGGCCTGGATGCTAAAACTTGAGGTCATCTTCAGACTGTTCGATGCTAGCTGCAACCAGTTGCTGTTGTCATGTTAGGGCTCCTAAGTTTCCATTCCTAATTTTGTCTAAAATGTTGAACTTAAGAACTGCTCTGTAGCAGGTTCACTGAGCAATCCATTGGCAATCAAATGAGAAGCACCTAGATTGAACTTGCCCCACAAGTAGCACAGCCAGATGTGACAGGATGCTTTGAAGTGCAGTTCTTTATGTACCTCTTTTGATAAAAAAACTTAGTTCTGTAGGTCTTCATCCAAAACCTGCTAGTATGCATGTGGGAAACTGGTCTCCAAGTGGATATTCCATACTGCAGTGCTACTCTGTAACTTCTCACCATATTTTTTCCCCAGAGTAATTTTCTTGCATATCCCCTCAGCTGGCCAAATCTCTTACATTCTTCTGCAACCCTTGTCCTGTCACTTTATATCTCTGAGACAAACTGGTGCTGTTGTGACCAATGGCCTTGGAGTTGACCTGCTCTGTGGGATCTGCTGGTTTGATGACCTTGCACGATTCTACACATAGATATGGGTTATCATCCTGGAGAGTCCAAGTATAAGACTGCAGTCATGGGCTCCAGCAGTCTTGCTCTGCAGCAGAGGAGGAAATCTTAGCACATGCTAATCATAGATACAGTTTCTCTGAAAACTATTCCCCAAGGATGTGAAGAGACTTTTTGTGTTTTAGAAAGAACAGATGGATTTTAAACGACTTTCAACCCTCACAGTAGCGGTACATAAAACACTATCTTATGTGGTAAGACTTCTTAAAAAAATTAAAATATGAACAATAATAGCTAGCATATTTAAATTGCATTAGCTGCTCTGCATCTCCATTGCTCTCTTTAGTGTTAAAAACTGATAATACTTATCTGGTTTGTGTTGTTGGTATGGAAGCTGTGATTGTGAAAGAAGGCTGTGCATTCTTGTATAATGATTTTTTTTTTTAATTTCTATTTTTAGCTGAAGTTACAGTTCTTATACTCCCATACTCCATGCCAATTTTTTTTTAAATTGCCAGTCTTGAAAATTTGCTGTGTTGCTCGTTTGATTCTGATAAAATAACAGATAGTTGGCAAGGACCCTAGATGATAAAATCTACCATGAAGTAAATAGGTTTTTGTCTTTAAAACAAGAATTTTCCAAGCCTTCTGCATTATACAACAAATTGCTCTCTTTTTTTCTACTTAACTAATTTATTTTTGCTTCTTGAGATGTGTTTGAACAAGTGAGAGAGTGCAGCTGTCAGAAGATTAACCAGCTGAAAACTATTGTCAGCATTAATTTTGCTCTAATAAATGAATCTCTGAAGCTATTTAGCAGTCTGTAATCTAGATACAAGGCTATTGACCTATGATGGATAGTACTGGATTTTGTTTGTAAGCTTTGACTTAAATTGTCTACTTAATTTGCTGCAGGTCAGATCACAGGATTAGTGGTAAAGGCCATTCTGTGGTTTGAATAAAAATAGCTAGAGGAATGGAATGAAAATCATTGTGTTTATTAATGTAGCAATCTTTGCGGTCATGAACATAGTGAGCTGGTAGCCAAAAAGACAACAATGACCTGTTTGTGCTAGTTTGGGCTTTGCTCTTAGCCCAGTTCCTGTGAGTTGCTTGGAGAGGAGTTCTTCGAGTGAGATCAAGGATTGGCTGAAAATTGGGTGTCTCTCAACCTGGGCAGGAAGATCTTCACCAATACATATATATTTCAGTACCCCAACAGTATAAAGACCAATTGTTTTATTAAAGCTATGGGTCTGAGTTCTTCTGGATGCTCCAGTTCTGGACTTTACAGCACAAAAAAGATTTACTGGAGTGAGTCCAGCTAAGGACCATGAAGATGGCAAAGAATCTGGAGTATCTTTCATATGAGGAGAGACTGAGAGAGCTGAGACTTTAAGCATGAAGGGAGGGCACAGGGGGAATCTTATCAATGTGTATAAGACCTGATGGGAGAGAATTCCGTAAGGGAGCTTACACTCTTCTCAGTAGTGCCCAGTGACAGCACAGGAGGCACAAATCAAAACACAGGAAATTCCATCTGAAGCACAAGAAAACACTTCTTTTACTGTGAGGGTAGGCAAACAGTGGAAGAAGTTGCCAAGAGAGGCTGTGGGGTCTCCATCCTTGGAGATACTCAAAAGCTGACTGGACTTGGTGCTGGGCAGCACCTCAGCTGGCCCTCCTTGAGCAGGGGGGTTGAAAGATCTTGAGAGGTCCCTTCCAACCCCCAGAAATCCTGTGATTCTAGGTTCTAATATAGGCTGAGCAGGCCTTTACTGTTGCTTGCTTTTGCATAACTGGTAGGTATTTACTCTTTTTGAGACTTTGATCTGTCAAATTTGTCTGAAATTCTTCAGTGACTTAAAAAGATGATACATGTTGAAAGACAGGATGGGGAAAATAAACACTTGGGAGAAAGGGGCATTTGTGGACATAGCCACACAGAGCAGTTGCCCATAGAGAGAGCATCAATTGAAATTTTTATTGAAAAGCAAAAATAAGCAAAAATTCAACAAATTCTTTAGTGTGAAAAGCTGCAGTATACTGTCCTTGATGTTGTAAACAAAGTCCAAAACTGACCACTTGCTTAGCTGTGGTACAGCACTTCGGAGCACTGTACCTAATTGAGCATGTTTAATTTGAAAGTCAGTTGTTATCTGCAGCTGTACACCCTAACCGGCCAACGTTTGATGCATAGCACAGAAAATTTATTGTGGCTATGCTTCTTGCCAGAGTGAAAATTAGTGAGGAAGCTGATTTGTTCATCGGTTTAGGATGAATTTTCCTAGCAGTTATACCCGTTAAATACTGGACATGAAGAAGTTAGGGATGTAAAAATAATTCATCTTAGAATTAGGCTTCTTTCAAAGAATAGAATATTTCATGGAGTGGAGGTAATAAATATCACATGAAAATTTGCCAGTGTTGTGCTTAGGAACTGTATATTCAAAGAACTATGGTGTATGTTTACTGAACTGTGCTAAAGACAGGACAGACTACAGGAATAAAACTGGAAATAGTGTGTTTGTATGTGTGTACGTGTATGAATAATTTTTACATTGTCTTTACATAGTAATTGCGTCATTGTATATGCATTAAGTTTATATGTGGGAAACTAACTTAAAGCTTCTCAGATTAAGGAGACATTTGCTTCAGATTAAGAACATCATAAACTGCAGAAATTCAGAAGACTTGTTTTTATATGCCTGTGTCTTTTAACTGTTCAATCATGTGAGAATCGGGAAGCATTGATACAAATTAGCCTAGGTGCAGAAAAGCTAATAAAAACAGAGTTATCTTTGAGCAGTTGTTTGTTAATGGTTGTATGTGAAGACTAATTTGACAAAAGAAATTTTATTTAGTAATTCAGATACAGTGAATTTTGTGGAGTGTAAAGTTGCAGGAAAAGTTGATTGTTTCTTTGTATAACTATAAAAAGTGACTGCCAGTTTTATGCAAATCTTATGACTTTTCTGCTAGTGTACCTGGAAGATAAGGTGGTTTTATATCCATCAGATATTTGAGAATTTAGATTGTTGATCCTTTGAGTACTGGGAGTGTAGGTTACTTTTACATAGAATTTGAGAGGTTCATCATAAGTAAAGTATTAATTTTGCATCATCAAAACCTTACTGGTAAGAGAAACTGCCTAACTTTTTGAGATTTTTTAATAGTGTTATTAAATCCAATGTTATCTTGATTCAGGTGTTGGAGCTGCTCGAGCTGGAAACCTTACTTTCATGGTTGGTGGAGTGGAACAAGAATTTAATGCTGCCAAAGAGTTGCTGACATGCATGGGTTCTAATGTGGTTTACTGTGGAGAGGTTGGAACCGGACAGGTAATGCTTTCTGAAGGGCTAATAGCTATCTCAGTCTTTCCTTTTTCTGGCTTTTTATTTATTGGTGCCTACTCTTTTACTCCAGAACTAAATGCATGATAATATATCTTCATACTTGTGTGCTTGCCTCTAACCTTGTATTTGTAAATAACGTCGTGGCACTTTTGTGCAGTATGTTGTGTAACCTAGCACCAAAATCTGACTGGTATTTCTCCACACTGGCTTGTTGAGATTATACTTCTTAGGTGAGAGACATTTTAGTTTTGTTTTATCAGATTTACTGGATGTTCTGAAGGACAATGGGCCCTACATGGCATGTATACTAACTGAGCAGTACTAAGAAAAAATAGGTATTTTTTAATCTGTGGAGGAACCATAGAGTAACTTTCATTAATTTTGTGCTATCACAGATCTGTGTTTACTCTAGGAGAAAACTGCCAGAACATACTTGATCATATTTTCCTGGGCCTAGTTGATTCCTGTATGTTAGTTCTGTGAAAATGCATAAACCAACTGATGGTTTTATGTGTTTTCAGGCTGCAAAGATCTGCAACAACATGCTCTTGGCCATCAGTATGATTGGAACTGCTGAGGCTATGAATCTTGGAATCAGGTTGGTTTGATTTTTGTGGTGGATTGAACATCACAAAAATATTTTTTCCATGTTTACAATTTTTATGTATTATGGTTGACTTTTGCTGAGACGATGATTAAAAAAAATAGGTAAACTTTTTGCCAGAAGTTGTCTTACAAAGCCATGGACAGGGTAAAGGGATTATTTAGCTAAAGGAGGCATTTTTAGCATGGGAATATTCTCTTGTATTGGCTGCATAGGTTGTTACATTCTACATCTGAAGTTAAGAGTTTATTTGTTCTGCTGTAGTGCAGTGTACAGTAATGTTTGTCTTTCATTATAAACATCCAGAGCTAATATAGAGGTAAGTTTTTGTTTGTATTTTAAGCTAATGTACAGTTTATTCAGAATATTATACTCCCATATGGCTCTCATTGGCTTTGTTTATTTCTTAAATTGTTCCAAAACATATTGTAAAGTGAAACTTCTACTACAGTGTGTATATCAAATTAAGATGAAAGCATAAAACAGAACATCTACCTTTCTTTGACTTTATGAGAGCACTTTGTCCTAATTGCCAAAACTCCTAGTTTGTCGAAAAGCTGCAGTGTGCTCCACTACACTCTTGCCAATGCTGAGACTACCATTTCTTTTCTAGCATGTGGTACATCTAACTTTTAAGTGACATCATATTTGAGCAAAATTACTTTTATTTTCTAATTGTGATGTATTTATTTTGCTGTTGTCGTTGTCATTTTGTTTTATTTTCCAATAGACTGCATGCAAGTACCAGTTCAGTATCAAGGTATTTGAACTTTTAATAAATTCCAGATGAAAATTATTTGCAAATATATAGACAGAGGAGTCCTGTGTTTGAAGAGATTGTCTTGCAATTGTGTATCTTTTAGGGGCCTTTCATGAATTATTTATCTGCACAATTTCATCCTTAAAATTTGTCTGCTAAAACTACAGATACTGTAGGTACTTATCAACTGGGCTCAACTGTGTTCATGTGGATTTGATAACACTATAAAAACAGCAAGAAGGCATCAAATGCTTAAATAAATAAAAAAGAACACCTACATATGCGTACATACGCAAGACAATGTAATGGATTCACATTTCCTCTTAATTACCATATCAAGATGCAGTTGTTTTATTGAATTGCCCTTGTCTCAGATGTTAGACTGTCTTGACCTATTAAGTTGTCATGTTGTAATTGAGATAAAAGAGGAATTTGCTTTGCATCAGTGCTAATTGGTTTATCAATATCCTGTACCATTTACATTTTAAAATTGAGAGTCTGTAATATACTGAAGCATGTCTGCATCAAGCCATAATAAAACCAGTAGCATTGTTTACAACTTTTGTAATCCAGTGTTATCCAGAAGGCTTGCATTGGGTTCTGCTTTAAGTCATGATTCATTTAATAAAGCATATGCAACTAATCTTTTGTTACAGTTTTATCTACATTTGTAGGAATGACTAAAATAAAATCAAGAGGTTTGAAAGGGAGGTATTCTGAGTGTTTAAGCCCTTTGAAGAGCAAGTTGATATCTGTAGTCACTGTAGCTTGAAGGTGTTTAGAATTTTTTCCTTTCCAGTTTAAACTTTGGCTGAATCTGTATTCAGCATTTGTGAGCAAAAATCCAGTGTGAAAGTAACAATATATAAGCCTCCCTACCCTACAATTAAGGTTATCAAGAAGGAACTATATTTATTGTAAAAGAAACCTGCTGATTTTAAACCAAAGTATAGAAAGAGCAGAATCTCATTTAGTCAAAAACTGCATGAAGTTTAAGACAGAAGTGGTTATTTAAAGCCTTATGAAGTAATTCAGAACCCTTGCATTGATTTTAATTTAGTGTGATTTACATCTTGAGAAGATGACTTCAGCTTATAACTAGAATAAGAGCTTTCCACTTGGAGTGTGTAACAATTTTTAAGTTGTCATTCTAATTATTAGAAGTTTTGCTATATTAATAAATTCAGGAATATTTTTTTCTAGTCTAAAGCTCAAAGGATAGTGTGGCTGCCTACTCTCGAGAGAGTAGGAAACTGAACTTGATTTATTAGATTGATGCTTATCTGGTGAAGAAAGTCTGACTTTGACTTAATAATGGTGATAAAGGATACTGAAAATCTAAAAATTTAGAATAGGAATTGTGGAACTTAGATGTGTTCTTAACTTTTAGATAGAATATAAAATGTCTTTATGTCATGCATTTTGTATATCTGCTACATCATTTAAATTGAGTTCTAGGGACTTTGAATAATTAATTATTCAAAACACTGCTGTCTGAACTAGATGTAGCTTCAAATCATATTGACACCTTCAAAATCATATTGACACCTTCAACACCTTCCATAAACCAATATATATAGCGAACTTAAGTCTTCAAAATAGTGTGATATTAATTCTATTACTAAGCCACTTCTCTAATGTTTTCATAAACCATGCAGTCTAAATTTTCATTTTCTGAAGCAGAGTGACTGTTTTACGAATTTCAGATTTTTAAATTATTGTTTTATTTATTTTATATTTGAAATTATAGAATTTTTCCAAACTTCAGCATAAGTAGCAAATAGAATGTGGGGAGGAGGAAAGAAAACTGTCATTAATGAACAAAAATTCCACAATGAGTTCCCAGAAAAATAGGTCACATTGCTATGTAATTTTGCATTTATATTTCATTTGCTTTACTTGAGCATCATCTTCATATACTAATGAAGATGACCATTTTCACTGGAGGTTGTTTGGATTAAATTGCATAAATACTTCTTAAAAATATTCCCATCCTTAGTTCTGACCAATGAAATACTTGTTATGTTCAGTTTTTCCATTACTTTCCTGATGATTTATGAATGTTACTAGTAAAAGCTAAAAGGTGTGGCAGACATTGTGGGAATTAATTCACATTGTCATTTATATTTCCTTTTCTTTCTATCATGTTAGTGCAACTTGTCAGAAAAAAAATACTAAGCACGTTTTGCTGTACAGTTTTATAAGTAGTGTGCATATTGCAAAATACTGACTTACTGTGTCAAACGGACACACAGAGTACATGTAAACTGCACAAATAAGAAGTACTAACATGAAGTGATACTGTCTACAGTCAGAAAATACTTTTCTTTTTCATTTTGCTGATCATCTCCATGCCAGTTAACTTTGTTCTACTGAGCCCTGAGCTCCAGTGAAACATTTTCTAATACTAGCAAAATAAAGCTCAGAAATGAAATGTTGCTGATACTCAGATTGTTCAGGTCAAATGGAAGTTGCTGCTTGACAGACAGTTTGTGATCCCATCAAAAACTGCCTGCAAAGAATCAAGGAAGGGCTTATGTGGTGACACAAGACAGAACAAGGTTGCTTAATGTAGTTGGGATTTAAGGGACCAGGAGTGCAGTAAGGGCTCTATGGCAATAACCTCACTGCAAAATCAATTTGTACTTCCAATAGCAGAGAAAGTCATCTCTATGAGGAGGAGCTGCAGTGCCGCCTCAATTTGTACCAAAAGCTGCAAATATAGCTCCTTCCTAAGCAATTTTACTCCACGGATTTGTGTCCTCTTGGTTTTTTAAGTACATAAAGTAAGTTTTAGGTAAAAGAACTTTTTCTTCTCATGCTGAGTTTAAACGTAGTCTCAGTCTCCAGACCTGGTTTCTGTGATCACCCCTGAGCTATGGACATACGACATGAGCAAAAATGAGAGTTGACGGAGTAGAGGAGCATGTGCAACAGGCTGAGAAATAATTAGCGCTGGACACATCCCCACTGTAAAGTTTGGAAAGAATACCTTGAAAAAGAACTCCAAGGTGTGAAGGTTCTGCTGTCTTTGGTATGGGACTTAAGTCTCATGAATGTTAGTAATGACGCTGGAGAGCACTTACCTTGTTTAAAACACCAATGGTGAAGTAATTTTTAACTGTGGTAGAAGGGTTGTAAGGTTCTGCTTGAATATTTGCACCTTTATACAGTGTTTACCCAAAGCACCTTGAGATGAGAAACTCAAGAGTTCAGCTACTTCAGTTGTTACACCTTAAAATGAGACCAGGATGTATCTTTCTTGTAAGACACTATTTCAATTTCTGTATCTGTTCCAGACTGAACTTTTGGAGGAGTGTATGAAAAAATCTGGCTGAGGATTTATTAGTACTCAGCAAAACTTGAATTTTCAGCAGTGGCATGAAGGGATCCTATTATCCTATTTTAACCTTTTTTTTTTTTTTTTTTTTTTTTTTTTTTAGTATGTGCATCTATTGCTTAGTTTTTACTGTTCACTTCATTAGGAATGTTATTGAAGAAGCATTGATTTGAGGGAGCAATTGGTTTTGTTCTATTATAAGTATAGTTAATACATGGGTTTCTTTTCTGCTTATAAGGGAGAAGAACATTTTGGTAATTGTAAATTCACACGCACATGCACAAGCTCTTGCCACGTCCAATGGCAAGTTGTTATGGGGACTGGCAGACTGTCATCATTTTGATAGCTTGAGCAGTATATCTCTTGAACAGCAATGGAGCTCTTATGCAGAGAGTATCGTATGTTCCCAGCCAATTTACAGGGAAACAGCAATAACATTTTATCATGGTTGAGAGCCCAGTAGCTGCTTCCTATTAAACTTGCCCTTTCAGATACCTGTCTTGGATTAATTTGTTGATTTCAAATGGAAACTCAGTCTTCTCCACTGAAGCATGACTTTCTAGGATAGACTCTTGCTGAATGACAATTACTGTATATTCTGGCTGGTTTCAGACCATTACAAGCTTTGGGCACAGTGGAAGACAGAGGACTTCTTCAGTAACTGATTTTAATATATGTCTAATTTTAACTGTCAGTTATATATGCACCAGTGGATGAATCTTCAGAAAGATGAAATGCAAAGCACTTCTAACTTGCTCTTATTAATGATACACTTGCTGCAAAGGAGAAAAAAAAAAATAGGTTCAGGTCTCCTGAAGAGAAGCTGCATGGTGTTTAAGAGCTATGAATTTTGAAGAAGCAGGGATACAAACTGACACTATCTTCCTTTTTCTTTTCCAGGAGCAAAAATATGTCAGATCTAGTGCAAGACAGTATTTTACATATCTGTATAATACATGCATCTCTTTTAAAGTATACTTTCACAGAGAGGTAGTTGGAACACTATAAAAAGGGCATTCTTTGGGAGGGTAATATGTTGAAATAATAAGCTCTCTGTCTTGGTGTATACTCACAGCTGTAATTGCAGGCCTCTCCATGCAGCTGGATATGGCACAAGCAGGCACTACACTGGTAAAAATACTGATCTGGATATAACAATGATAAGGAAACAGACAAGTCAAGAGATTTGTTTGGGGGGAAAAAGCAACTTCTGTGTATTTGAAAGCTCAGGCTTTGAATGCTCCCAGTGTGGGTTTTTTTGATTACTACAATTAAAGCCATTATTCAGAGTGGCTCTTGATGAAGACTTCCATGGTGAGGACTTTGATGCACTATGCACAATAAAAATACAATTCAAATACAGGGAAAACATACTAATGCTGGAAAATACAGTTTATATTTTTAAGTAAATGATCATTATAAGCATTCAGTTGAATCAGAGGGTTTTAAAAAAATGGGGAGGAGCATAAAGCTTGATCCCACTTAGGCCAGTGGAGTCTTTCCACTGAATTCCAGGGGCTGCTGCAGCAAATTGTAAATAAGAGTCCACAGCAGTACTGCTAAAATCTATCTGAAATACAGAAATTATCTTGCTTTGCATTAGTAAGGCAGACTTGCAGGACACAGTGCCACTATAGGAGTAGGGGCTATGCTGTAGGGCCGACTGTCTTAAACGTAGCTTTTCAAATCCAGAATGCCTACTGGAATAGATAGACATGCATTTTAGCAACTGTCCCATTGGTAATGAGCTTTACTTATCTACAAATTAAAACCTTGAGTGCTACAGTGCCTGGAAGCACTGTTAGGCTGTGGGGCTCTGCAAAAGTCTGTGATGTGAGAACTTACATAAAACACATTGAAATCTATTTAAATAAATTTGTAGAAGGTTGTGATATATCCCTTTTAAAATGTCCTTTTCTCATCTTGAATTGTTACTGGAGATAGATCCCTTGCTTTCTCTTTTGTCCTGTGTGTAGTTGAACATTTGTACAGTGCCAGATAAACTGCTGCTGCGTGTCCTTGGTGTTAATGCAATTGATGTAAAATTACACTTGCAACTTACTATCAGCATAAATGTGAATTCATAAGAGGGTTAATTTCTTATAATATTGAAGAATTTTCAGGGTCTGCACTGAGCAGCAGTTTATGCCATCATCTCCATGGTAGAACAAATGACGTTTCTACTTGGACAAGCTTTGTTTTATCGGGATCAGTAACCTTATCAGCAGCTGACCCAGAACTATAATATATGTTTGCGAATAGATAACATATGTCACAGTGAAATGCAGACTTGCCTCATAAGCAGGAGCATATAATGAAGATTTAGTAATAACAAAGACAAGAATGCCCAGATGTATATGACAGTAATGGTTTTTGGAGACAAAAAAGCATTTTTATTCATTTTTATGCAGCATTTTAATTCATATTATTAGAGTAGAATCAATTGTGTTATCTAGTTTACTTCAGAAGTGCACTAGTGTTCACATACAAACGGATTGCACAACAATTTTCATGTTGTCACACTTGCTTGTGAATTTTTTGCTTTGTTCAGAGAATATTTTGATACAAAGAGCAAGTATGTGACCTAGTAGGTAGCAGAACAGAGAATGCCTTTAAGTAATTGAAATACAAGGTAACTGTTATTCTCAGAGGAACCTTTAATTTGCTTGCACTTTCAAAATTGCTAGGTGAAGAGGATTTGCTTAGTGCAAAAGGAAAAAAGCTTTGAAAATCTCCTGCTTAAATGGTGGATTGATGCTCTTTAATTTAAGATACAGCATCCCTGCCCCCAATATCAATACTCTGTCATTTTTCATGACTTATAATAAAGGGAGAGGAATGATGGTAGGGTCCTAAGATATAAAACAAGTCACCCATGTCTTGTGCATTTTGACATTAACACTTCTCTTCTTTGACCTTTGACAGATTAGGCCTTGACCCAAAGCTGCTGGCCAAAATCCTAAATATGAGCTCAGGTCGCTGTTGGTCAAGCGATACATACAACCCTGTTCCTGGAGTGATGGAAGGAGTACCCTCAGCTAACAATTATCAAGGTGGCTTTGGAACAACACTCATGGCTAAGGTACATAACACTTGCATGTCAAGTATGTGCACTTGCTTCTCTCTGGGCTTCTAGCAAATGGTCTTCTCAGTGAAAATTTGTGATTACAGGATAATATATAGGCATGAATAGAGGGGAACTGAGCTCTTCCTGTAGCTCTGAATTAATGAGTTGTTTAGAGGGCTTTTCCTTAGTCTCCAGCTTTTTTCTAGCCACTATTACTGCTGAGCCACCCAGTGAGGTTATATGCATGATCTTTTTGGGTTCTGCCTTAATAAAAGAGTCCTAATTGACTTGTGGGTTCAGCAAGCCATTTAAGTGGCTCTTGCATGACTGCTCTAGAATTTAGGAGCCTAAGTTCAAGAGAGAATTCAGGAGAATCCAAGTGACTTAATTAGGTGCTGATAGTGGCATAAGCATCTCAGATTTTGGGCCCACTCTCTTTCCAGATACCTTTAACTGTGTGACTGGACGTGCTCTCTAGTAAGCCCTTCCTTGCTAAGCCAGTTGCTTGTGTGCTTGTCCTTCTGCCTAAGGCCATCTGGAATGCAGAAAGCAAGCCACATTTGTACAGTGCCAGATAAACTGCTGCTGCGTGTCCTTGGTGTTAATGTAATTGATGTAAAATTACACTTGCAACTTACTATCAGCATAAATGTGAATTCATAAGATTCATACAGACTGATCTTCTGCAGGTTTCTGCACCATTCTGTGAGCTCTCCTGAATTGTCCTAGCTGGTGACAGAAGAAGGGCTTCTCATGAGTAATTACCTCATAATCTAAATTGCTTGTCCACGAAGTGGGAGGTCCAGGGTTTAGGTCCTTCTCATCAGCAGGAAGTTGAAAACCTACTGTTATCCCATCCTGGGAGAATGCACTTACTGCCAGGCTCTTGGCTTTTCCAGGAAAAGCACTGTCCTGAGTCACTCTGTGCTCAGGAAAGCAAAGCTTTCAGAGGCCAAAGGAAAGTAGGCAAGGAGGTCAGAGCTCTGCATCCCACTGTTAGGACACACAGTTGGAGGAAGGAGATACAGAATTCTGACTCTTGGGCTACTTCTGCACTGAGCACAATGATTGCCTAAGGTAAACTATAAAATCATCTCTGGAAGAGATGTCTCATCTAAGTGCAGGAAATAATTTCACACTGAATATCTGTTTCATGGAGATACTGTCATGAGGGAGGCATTTGAGTTCATACAGGATACGTTTTACACATACCAGTTTATTGAGTGCTCCCAACTGGTTAAGCATTCTGTCCATTTTCAGCTCTTCCATTTAATGGAAATGTAGCACTTAAAACAGCGTTCTCAAAACTGGTGAACAAACTCAGATATTACCATGCAAACCTCCAAAGTGCTGGAGCTCCTGTATATAATACCCGCTTATTGATACTGTTCATGTCATTTTGCAGTTGATTTAGGACAATTGGTGCATTTGCACACTCAATGAAATTAGCCAACTCTAGAGTGGGTCCAGAGTGTTTTGCATGTGGTAGTACCAAAACACTTCGCTAATGCTGCATGGCTCACAACTCCTCAATGGCTGCTATATTTTATATTTATGGACCAATGACCGGGAACTTTCATTTCTTTGAGGAACGTGTTAAAATATTGAAAAGTAGTGGTTTTTACATTGTGTTCATGTCATTGAACATCAGGGACAATAAAGTGTTGTTTAAATTACAGATTTATAAAAAGCATTAGGTTATTGCTTGGAGTTTGCCAGGCAATTAGAGATAAGCAGCCTGATCTTAGCCCTGCCTCAAGGCTTGTTTCCATGTTGTGTGTTGTTTTCAGAATCTGTTGTGCCATGTTTCACGCTGCAATCTCTATTCTCATGATTGATATCTCTCAACCTTGTCCAGAATAGCCTCATAGTATAAATGTAATAGGGGTGCACATTTTCTTCCATCCCTTTTAAGTTCCTTTTTAAAGGGTTGGTTTTTTTCCTTTGGTCTGCTTCTAAGCGGGACCTTCATCTCCTCTGGAGGATGCCCTGAAAGATCTTTCTTGAATTGAAGGAATAGCAGCCTGGTCTGTGCCTGTTGAAACTGCCAGCTTTTGGTTATAAAGCTTCAATGATAACCAAGAGAGAGTTTCTCAGAGAGACTTGTAATTGCTGTTCACCTCTTCTGACTTGCCTCTCCTGACAGTCCTGGAGACTGCCTTCTTTAGGCTAGAAGCCTCAGTAAGAAAGAAAGACATTAAATTCCTCTCATGCCTCTTGAACTATGTTCTGTTATTCTATATAGATGGAAGATTTCTTGAATAAGTAGCCAAGACAACTGATCAAGTTCAGGCTATTCTTTGGTGCAGCAGTGACCCTTTCTAAAATACTGCTTTTTAGTTTGTGGAAAGACTTCTGCTACTATCCATTTCATCCTGATGTGTGACATACTATGCAGTATATGAATTGTTTGAGATGGGGACTTTTTTTAAGGGAAATACAGAGCACGATTTTGCCACTTAATAAAAAAGAATGCATTCAAAGGAGAAAGAGGTAGGTAAAACCCTGAGATTGAGGAGAAAATATTCTGCAGTGAAAATATCTAGGAATGCCTCAGTAATAGTCACTAAACACAGTTACTAAACATCAGATTCCTGCTCACATATCAGAGATGGTGAAAGTCAAAGGCTTTCTTAAAAATATTTTGTCAGCAGAATTTCTCAAACAAAGCCAGAGGATCCTTATTTTAAATATTTGGGTCAGAAAAGTTTGACAGACACTTCTGAGAAGCTCTTTGGTCTTGAAATTTGATACTGAAACATACAATTTAGTCAAGTTAATGTGAAACCTGCTCTAAAGATTTTGCCTTTAAAAAAATCTAGTTTACCACACCATGTTTGTGTCCAAGGCATTGGCAGGCCAGAAGTTCCATCTTTCATTGACAGCACAGTTGCTAATTAAATGTCAACTTTAGATCCTGAGAAGAGCTAGATTTATATCATACTCCTCTTGAGTCATGTCAAGACAGCCTTTGAGCTTTATTCCAAATGACAGTTTCATTTACTTCAACTGCAAAATACATGTAAGTAACCAGGTAATTCCAAAGTGGAAGCAAATTGTGAAAGAGAATCTGTTTCCCTATTGTACGCTGAGGAAAAAGTGTTAGAACATTCAGTGCACTGAGACATCTGGAAGATGTCAGTTCCGAAGAATATGAGAGAAGCCATAAACTATGCTTTCATTTTTACTTTTCCAAGTCAGCTAAGGGAAATTTCTTTCAGAGCTGTTTTGTACTATTTCTCTTGAGGAATCTTCAGCCTCAAGTGAAAAGGTGCAAAATACTTTACAATTTGAAGCTAAAAATAAGCTTTGCTTATATTTTCTTGGTTTTTTTTTTCCTTCAAAGCTTTAATTTATAGAATGGAGTTTTTAAAAAGCAAAACAACCTTCCTGCTTTTCAGTCAGGAATCCTTGTCCATTTGACTATTGAAAAGTTATTGAATGTTTCAACCATCTTGGAGCAAGACTTGGGACAAGTTACTGAAGTGAACAGAGCTACTTTATTGCCTTGGTTTAGGAATTCTGTTCCTCAGTTTAGTACTCCTACAAAAAAAACCCTGTGAGCTGCTCCCCTTCCCCTCCAGTCAGAGACACAAGATCACGGGTTGAGATAAGAACAATTTATGGGAAGCAGCCATGAGATAAGAACACAAACAGTAACAGCAACAATACTAGTAGCAAAAGAGAGGATGACTTAAATGCAAAATGGTCACCAAGCTCAGGACAGTGAAAAACAATGGTGGACAGATCCACCCACCACACTTTTCCACAACCAGAAAGGAGAATCCAGAAAAGAAGCCAGAGAGAGTGTTCCTTTCCCCACCCCAGCAATGACATAGGATGGTGCCAAATAACACTGGGGTTTTGACATGGTACAAGGCTCTACCCCCTCACAGCTACTGTGAAAAATTAACCTTGTCCCTTGCCAAAACCAAGACATTTATGAAATTGTATTTGTGCTAACAGTCTGTTCAGAATTTTCAGGGATTGTTTCTGTGAATGTCCCTTCAGAGAGAAACAGATCACCACCAGTGCCAAGTACTTTCACTAGTTTGGAGTTAGATGATTTTGCCATTCTAATACTCCATTACATGAGTTAAGCTTTCTTGAATAAAATGATATTATGTGTACAAATTTCACAAAGAGGCTTTATATACGTAATGAAATACCTTACTGTATGCAGGTTAAAGTAAGTGTTCCTAGATTTGTCAGCTCATCAGTCTTTCAACAGAGAAGAAGTGATCTGCCCTGATGCAGATGAAAACTATTTTGGATCCTGTGACATCTGATATGTGTGTTTTTCCCATTTTCCTGGAGCTTGAAGTCATTCGAGGGTAATAGGAAAAGTAACTATAATTCTGATTTGTATCAGAATGACCTTTATAGAGCCGATTTACAGATCGAAGTGACATTTAGAGAGTAGAGTAAGATCTTGAATTTCCTTGTGCTAATTCAAATCCAGACACACAGAAAGTAAAGACCTGTCTTGTAAGTCATCCCTGAGAAGTCAAAGGTGCTCTCAGCAGTACTACAGTCTTTCAGTTCTTCTGTATCAAGGATGGAGACCATCTGTCAGAGTAGGGGAAGAGCATCTTCACTTACATGCTTGCAGAGCTGTGGTGAAGAAGGCTTTAAGCTAAAGTTACTGGGGGAGGGGGAACCTGCATTTGTCCCACTCCTACGAGTTTGATGCCAGTGACAGCAATAGCTGTCCAGAGCCTGGAGATGGATTGCAGGTCCAGCCAGAGAGCACCTGAAGAGCAGCAAAAAGGAATTACAACCATTCCAGCCAGTGAATTGGCTTAATCAGGGCCCAGTTTAAATGACCCTATGCAAATGCTGTGTGTGCATGCCTGCAGGGCTGTGACCTTACTGGCATCACAGAGACATGGTGGAATGACCTCTCTGACTGGGGTGTTGGAGTGGAAGGATTCAGGCTCTATGTCAGAGACCAGCTGCAGTGCATGGAGCTTTGCCTGGGGATGGAGGAGGGGCTGACTGAGAGCTTATGGATCAGGATTAAAGGGAGAGTAGGGGCAGGTGACATTATAGTGGGGACCTTCTACAGCCTATCTGACCTGAAGACTGAACAGATGAGACAAATACAGACAAATAGGATCCGTCCCACATCTGCAAGCCTTGGTCCTCATGGGGGACTTCAGCCACACTGATAACTGCTGGAGGGGCAGCACAGCAGTGCATAAGCAATCTAGGAAGGTCTTGGAGTGTGTTGGTTAGAACCTCCTCTAAAGATAGAGGAGCCAACACGGACAACAAGGAGCAGTTTTTACGTTGAACCTTGTTCACATCAGCAAGGAGGGGCTGGTGGGGAATGTGAATCTCAAGAGCAGCCTTGGCTGCAGTGATCAGAAGTGGTGTAGTTTGAGGTCCTTAGGGCAGCAAGGAGGGTGCACAGCTAGCTCACTACCCTGGACTTCAGGAGAGCCAACTTTGGTCTCTGCAAGAATCTGCTTGGTACAGTACCATGATAAGGTGCTGGAGGGAAGAGGAGCACAAGAGAGCATGTTAATATTTAAGGATCACCTCCTTCAAGCTTAGGAGTAATGCATCCCAACAAGGAGGAAGTCAAGCAAAACCATCAGGAGGCCTGTGCTGATGAACAAGGAGTTTCTGGACAAATTCAGTCACAAAAAGGAAGCCTACAGAAGTTGGAAGCAAGGACAGGTAGGCTAGGAGAAATACAGACAAGTTTCCAAGCGGCCAAGAATCAGATTAGGAAAGCTGAAGCCCTGATAAAATTAAACCTGACCAGAAACTTCAAGGGCAACAAGAAAAGCTTCTATAGGTACAGGACCTTATATAGGGTTAGGACTTGGATACCCAGGATTTGGAGAAGGCTGAGATACTGAAAGACTTTGACAGGTCTGAGAGGTGGGCCCTTGCAAACGTCATGAATTTCATCAAGGCCAAGTGCAAGGTGCTGCACTTGGGTTGGAGCAATCCCAAGCACAAATACAGGCTGGCCAAAGAATGGATTGAGAGCAGCCCTGGGGAGAAAGACTTGGGAGTGTGGGTGGACCAGAAGCTCAGTGTGACCTGGCGATGTGTGCTTGTAGCCCAGAAATCCAGTCACATCCTGGGATGCATCAAAAGCAGCGTGACCATCAGGTTGGGGAAGGTGATTCTCCCTCTCTGCTCTGCTCTTGTGGTATCCCATGTGGAGTGCTGTATCCTGCTCTGGGGCCCCTAACATAAGAAGGCCATGGATCTGCTGGAGTGAGTACAGTGGAGAGTGGTGAAGATTGTCAGAGGGCTGGGTCATCTCTCCTATGAAGACAGGTTGAAAGAGTTGGGGTTTTTCATCCTGGAGAAGAGAAGGCTCTGGGAACACCTTATAGCACCTTCCAAGATTTATAGGAAGCTACAGGAGACCTGGAGTGGGGCTTCTGGAAATGTAGTGACAGGATAAGGGCTAATAGCTTCAAACAGAAAAAGGGTAGACTTAGATATTAGGAAGAAATTCTTCACTGTGAGGGTGGCGAGGCACTGGCACAGGTTGCCCAGAGAAGTTGTAAATGCCCCATCCCTGGAAGTGTTCAAGGCCTGGTTGGATGGAGCTTGGAGCAGCCTGATCAAGTAGAAGATATCTCTTCCCATGGTCAGGGCTTTGGAATTAGATGATCTTTAAGGTCCCTTCCAACCCAAACCACTGAAAACCAGGAAAAATTGAATCACACAGCAGATTCTATAAACCACCATGTATTTCTTGTCTGAACAGACAAGAAATCTAGACATTTCCTAGTAACACTTGAGAGGTTCTTTTGCAGCTTTCTTGAAATATGGACCCCAACCATTGATTGCATTAACAAGACCTTAAAGGCAACCTTCAGTGCAGGCATTACTTTCCTGCTTAGTCAAGAGATCTTTTTATATATATCCAGGCCCTTAGTTAGTGCTTCCTTCTTTGGGTTGTTTCATGTCTAATTCAGCTTAAAGTTCAAGACATCTTCCAGCCTAGCTGGCAGCTGATTATTTCTGGCTAACTATGGTTAGAAACCTGGCAGAAACCAGGGACTCACCTTTAGGTTCTGTCCTATTTATTTTAGATTAAACTGTAGTTGACCAAGGAGGACACATTTCATATTTGTCCACTTTGAACCCTCCCTCCCTTTTGTTGACCCAAATACGATATTTAAAAACACAGTGGAACTATTCTCTATATGCCTCTATTAAAGAAAGTCTTTAAAGCAAAAGTCATTCAAGAAGAATTTTGAGTTGTAGCAGGGACAGCCCCCTAAGCAATTCTCTAAAACATTCTTCCAATTAGGAAGCAAACCAGTTATATTCATTAAGTGGCCTATGACTCTCATTTTGCTCTTAACTGTTTACATTATAGTAAATGTATGTTTGCTAAGTGGCTTCCATTTTCTTGTTCTTGAAATTTCTTCTGCCTGCTTTTTAACCTGTTTATAGGAATAAAGAATTCCAACTAAATTATACTCTTAGAACCTATGTGAAATGCTTCAGTGGATAGTCAGGGAGATTTTCTTACTAGAGATGACATACTCAATGGGGAAAAATAGTCTGAGTCTTGCTACCTGGCTATATAAAGATCCAGAATCTTCAAAATCCTCCTGCTCTTAAAATGGTGCCTGTGTGGCAAAGTTTGAGGTTTGTCTGTTGAATAACATTGAATTAACTGTTTTAAAAACTACACAAAACCTGCTTTTTCCAGGTCTGATACTTTAAGGCTGGAGTATTGTATTTGTTGGCAGTAGAGCTCTTGTTACAGTGGAAGCCAAATAACCTGTAATATATATATGGCTGTTTATGTTCTTGTTGTTTCTCCCCTGACTTTTTCTCTTTTTCTTTCCTTCCATTCTTCCTCTCTCTTCTTCTTCCCTCTTCTTGCCCCCCACAGGATCTTGGCTTGGCCCAGATTTCTGCCACCAATACGAAGACACCAGTTCCTTTGGGCTCCCAGGCACATCAGATCTACAGGATGATGTGTGCCAAAGGCTATGCCCTGAAAGACTTCTCAGCTGTGTTCCAGTTTTTACGTGAGGAGGAAAGCTTGTGAGCTGTCCTTTGGAAATGGACACAATAACAAACCACATTTTTTAATCCTTATAGCTCATTTGGGAAGTTTATGGGTTTAATCAAGTACTGTGCATCCTGCTCCCAATACAGATTTATCATCTTTGGCTGTCCAGATCACAACGAACTCCAGAGTTTCTTTATAGTTCTTGAAAAAGCAAGCTGCAGGGAAGGGATTGTTTGGCAATTAGCCAACAGCAAGTCTTTTTTTTTTTTAAGAACCATCAAAGTTTTTTTCAGTAGATGCAATAAACAAATAATTTTTTTTTTTATGAAACACTTAACTGTTCACATATAAAATAACTTACATTATGGCAACAAACTTAGTTGAATCATGAATAATAAGAGAATGTTTTATTGCAATTTTATCATATATAGTGATCTATTAAAATTTAAAATTAATACCTTATGGAAAAAAAGGAGTATATGTTCAATGAGGAAACACATCTTTAGATGGATTTTTTTTGTTGTTTTGGACCTACTGGCCTTGAGTTGATCAAATGTTAATTTTTCCTGGGATTCAGGTTGCAGATTAAGTTTATAAGCACGTGTTCTAAGTGGAAAGCTGTTACACTGTGTTTACCTGATAGACTTAAGTTGAATAATATAGAATGTGTGTCCCTCTTGTAAAGCTCCGTTATTGTATTTTGCTAACCCAATTTTATATTTTCTTGTATTCTGTCACACATTTTCAGAACTCAAGATCAGCACTTACCAGAAGTTCTAATAAAGTGTACATTTGTTTTAGGTAATTACAAAGTATTTTAAATCTAAATCAACCCCATTATTTTGAAGAGAAATAAAATCTATACTGGTAAATACTTGCTGCATGATTATTTTCTTTTTGTTTTGGTACAGTCTTGTACACGCAGTATTAACCAAAACTTATACTAGGTGGTCTTATTTTTTAATTTTCTGGGTTTTCTACAGATTATCAGATCATCTTGCAAACCCATGCCTTTCAAAAGCTCTTGTCATGAAATGCAGACAGTAATATATTTGCATGCATATTACCTTAACCGTTCACATCTTACTGGTCTTGCCAAAATACAGGTACATATTTGGCTTTATAAATACTCATGCTGATTTTACTAGAACTACTCACATTCAAACTCTAGGCTTAATGATCAATTATGCATCTACATTCCTGTTTTGTTGTGTGATGGATCCTTTTATAGATGCACATAAGGTTATCAAAATTGTGTGTTTGAATTAGCTCAATTCTGTCAATAATCAGACAACTTGGATACTATTCCAACAAATTAGTAACATCACGCAGAAGTTATTAAACAGTAGTTGTTGATCTCCTTTCGGCTTTCTTTGAAAACTGTTTGACATTTCAGGTGATTCAGGGATTTGGGATTCATTATTGTTATATATGAGTATAGGACTACTGAGAGTAATTGTAATTTTAAAAAACTTTTTGTCTCTCTTTTCATAACAGTATTGTTTCTTCAGGATTGTGTTCATTCAGAAATTAGATACAGAACTACCTGCTGCAGAAACAGCCACTCAGGTATAGCATGGCACCATAGTTGCAGGTGTGTGGTTTGACCTTTGCTAACAAGATCACGTACTACAACATTTATTTCCTATGGGATTCCTGCCTCATATAATACAAAAGGTAGATCTAGTCTTGTTATGAATTTGGGGTCAAGTAGTAAAGGCTGGTTTTGACAGTGGGATCCTTTTTCATTTGGACATTTTATAATGGATGAGGTAAGGAATTGTAGGAATGTCCTGGTTAGGTTTTTATCCTCTGTATTTGGCTTGGAGATCTGTCTGCCATTGCAGCACTTAGAAGAGACTCTTCCTTCTGCCATCCACCCCAGCCTGTGGCAGCATTTGCTATGAAAGTGTTTGCTGGTAACCCTGGGCTTACTTGTAGGCCTGGGCTTATAGGAAGCCTGATCATTTCTTTTCTGAAGACATTACATGCACATATAATTGTTGGGAGTCATGAGGGAAGAGAATATGCTCAGTGAAGAGAGGTTTTGAAGTTTTTAGCTTCTGAAATCATAAAGCTTCTATTAGAAATTGGGAACCCTCATTGTTATTTTTATGTTCCTCTCTAAGGCTTGTAGCTTAGGCTTCCTGGTGTTCTTTTCTACTCCCTCACAATCTCTCATCAAATTTATAATTTTCATTCCAAAGGACAGGGTACTCAAGTTGGAGGAAAGGCTGCCAAAATGCCATTTTGGCAAACCAAGAAGGTGTTCTGTGATCTCCTTCTTGGAGGAGGATTGTGGCTGAAATTAAAAACAAACAAACAAAAGGAAAAAAAAAAAAGCCAAAACCCCAGCTTCAGGGCAGACAGCCAGCATGTAAAGTTTTAGAACAAGCAGTTAGTTTGGCAAAGTCAGAAACAACTTTTTAAATAAATGTTATTATAGAAAGTGCCTTGAAAACTTCAATGATGTCCAATACCTGAAGCCAGTAATACGATTTATATTAAAACACCTTTTTTTTTTTTTTAATTCTTCAGGAGAATATTGTATGACTGTATATGTGTAGTGATGATAGTACATGCTAGCTATGGCTATTCTGCATGTGTATATGTAATGTATCTTTTGCTTGAGGTATACTTCTGCTCTGTGGAAATTAGGCAAATACTGAAACAGTTGTTGCTGTCAGAGACAGGTTTTGAAAACTGTAGTTTGTTGAGTTGAACAGAAAGATGGTAAAACTGGTTGAATTTCTACACTAATTACCATCCAGTACATACATATAAATTGGGTGCAACAAATTAAAGGCTTATTTTGTAACTGTCTTAAAGGGAAACTTGAGGTGACTTCTTTTTAAATTAGTTTGAATCTCAAACTAGCCCTCCCATCATGCTTACTTTGGAAACTCACCTATATGAAATGCATTTACTAACTAATAAGAAAACATTGACAACCAATAAAAGTAGTGATGTTTTTTAAAAAGTCCTCAGCAACCTTCTCTCATTTATGAGAGAATAACCCATCTTAAGCAGCTATTTTTGGTGATTTTTTTAACAGAGGAGGCCTTCTATTAAAACCTCTAAGTACTATATTGCTTTAACCTTATTTATGGCTCTTACAAGCCTCAGGAGGAGGAGGTGGTGTTCCAACCAAGTAAAAGTATTAGATGTGATAGTCTGGCTCTGCTTTAATCAATGAGAATTTGGCCATTAAGTACAATACTGCCAAAATTTCAATGTGTGTTGAATGCCTACATGATTACAATGCAGATGTGGCCAGGATGCATCTGTGGAGCAGCTCAAGCACATCTCTCCGGCTGGGATTGTTCCACTTTACTGGTGTTAGGATTATGAGAAGTTGGGGTGGTGGCTGTGAGAGGAAGGAGCCAGCACAAACCACTGAAGTTGGTATTGCCAGTCTCCATCTGAGCCTTGTCTCACACTGGATAAGGGAGAGAGATACTGAGGAGTACAGAATAGCTGCTGTCCCTTGCCTGCATGAGCACAGAGCTACCTGTCTTTTCAGCTGTTTACATCTTAGAGCTCTGCCACAAGGAGATTTTTATGAAATGGCTTACAGAACTGAAAGACTGGGGCCACCCCTGAAGCAAGCAGTGAAAGGCTGCCATCATACAAGGGTTACTGTATTTATGCAGTAGATGCCTTTCTTTTAGTCTGCCAGCTTGGTTTGTAAGATCAAATCTATTCAGGCACAAGTCTGAGGGTACTAACTTGATCAGTAGTGATACCTGTTGCTTTTGATTTGTTTTTACATCATCATAATTTTCTCCTTCATATAAAGATAAATGAAACAGCTTTCCTCAAGACAAGTTGAGAACTTTGTCTTCCTTTGTAAGACTGGCTAGTAAGCTGTGGAAACTTTGAAGTGGTTTGGAAACTTCTGTTGTGTTTCCTTGGTGCAGTCACATAACATGGAGTTAGAGTTTATTTATTATTTTATTATTATTTTAAAACTTCAGGTTTACTAAAATCTTCTTAAAGTTTGGGGGACTTGCACATGTCATTGACTTCAATATCAAGTTCTTAGAACTCTTACTGCAAGCCTTGCAAAAGTGAAAAATTACACTTCAGGAGTGGGAGAACTTTAGTTAACACCTACAAGTTAGAATAAATGGTGCTTTTGAAAAGCTTAAGCTTTCTGTAGCAAAAATGTCTTTGTCATTCTGTGCAACACCATAATGGATGTGTAGTCTTTAAAGGCTGCTGGTATTTTTAAGATTTGTTGCTTTCTACACATGCTTTGTCACAACCTGTCCAGCCTGCTGGCACAGTTACACATTAATTTTTTTCCAATAAGAATAATAGCAATGGTTACAAAGTTTTCTTGGGTGGACAGAAAATAAATACTTCTATGGCTGGTATGTTCAATAGATGTATGACATGGAACTAGGCTTCCATATGGCAGTGATTTTTTTTTTGGCTTTGGCATTCATCATAGATTGTGAGCACTTGGGGTAAATTGGAACAGGTGGATAAACCTTTCCAAAGTACTAAATGTCTCGTAACAACTACTGTATAATGAAAAGTCGTCTGGCTCTTTCTGCATTTACACCTAGCTCTTCCTTTTGACCTTGACCCTAAGATGAGGTCTGGATTTTCATTTGAAGTAAGAAATAACTCAGTCTATTTCCTTATCTAATTTTACTGAGCCTCCATTAGTGATGACAGAGTTTGGTTTGTTAGAGTAAATGCTGTATATAGAGATAATAAATGTGTTTATGTTATGTTTTCATATGTTTTATGAAATTCATTGATTTCAAAAAGACTTGAAACACGGGCCAAAACCAACTGAACTCTTAACTCATAAAAAGATGTTTGCCTGTACCTAAAATGTAGCTACTCTGGAAAGAAATGCAAGTGTTGTTACAATACATGTCAGTCCTTACAACATTTTTAGAAAAAAATAGTTGTGTTTCTGTCTTGTTGAAATTCAAAGGAGAAAGAAACCAGACAAGTAAAACAAAATCTGTAGGCTTCAAATGTGGCCAGCTGTAAGCTTTATTTGGCCAGAATCAAGTGTTGCTGTTGTCTGTCTCCAGTTTGAGAGCATGACAAAAAAATAGGCAGGCATCTGAAGGCACCAACAGCAGCAGGGAAGAAATTTAAAGAATACTTCTTAAAGTCTCTGAGCTGGTTGCTTTGCTCTGAGTCTCCTTCCTACTGATTTAACAGCATTAACTGGGCTGTAACCATTGGATGCAGGCATACCTGAGCCAGCTGTAAGGTAGCTGGTTTGTATATTTGCAGCTCCCTAATCCCAGAGACTTGTGTGGGTAAGTACTGGGCCAGCAGTGCTGTTTCCAGTACCTAAACTGTCTGGTTTGTGGCTAGCAACAGTGGGCCATTTTTGCTTTTCAGTCATGTTTTTCCATGGCTGTAGAGCCTGGAAGCTTTCATTGACTAATATTTAGTAGGTTAATGCATTGGGTGTTGTAGCTGTTACCTGTTTTACAGCATCCTTCTGGCAGTCTGTGCTCATTCCTCTGCTTGTACAATGCCTAGAAGTCCCCTTGGTGGTGTGTAATTGTGTCAGGCAGCTGTTGGGCTACAGTCTACAAAAAAGGCTGACATCAGTCACTCTCTGGTGATTGAAGCTGAAGCATCAGCACTGAGGTTTAAGATGTGCTTGGGTTCCTCTCCATTGCTACATTCAAGGTTTTCATACAAGCTCTACTTTCTTTGAACCTATACATTGCAAGGCACAAAGAGCCCACAGTATGCCAGTTGGTTGGATTTTTTTCCTCTATTTGACTGTGTTAAAGCTAGATTTGCTATTCACGCTCAAGAAAAAACAATTTCTGGTCCTTGACAGGAGACAGGGAGGAAAATACCACTAAGCAAATGGAGATTGGTACGTCACAGGACCTGATGCCAACACGTTACTCTCACTGGAAAGCCATTGGATCCTGTCCCCACCTCCTATTGCTATGACTTTTTTCCTCTGCTTGTCCCTGGGTAGATAACTGTGTTCATTTATGTGGATGCAAGCAGAATCTGTGTTTTATAAAAGAGGAGAAGTAAGCAGCATCTTGTGCTGTGTGACCTACTGGGTCTGTCAGAGGAAGGTGGGTCCTTGTAAAGCAGATAAGGGGACCGCAATCTGCTCCCTCTGGCACCATGATAAAGATGGAGACAGTGAGTCTGCAGACATCTATAGATACTACCACTAAAGTCACAGCCTGCAGAATGCAGTTCCTGTCCTGCATCACAGCACCCAGCTCTGCTCTCTGAGCAATAAACATCACACCAGCCTCTCCAAACTCTCCCTGGGGCCGCATGTGGCTCTAGTTTTGGCAGCTTTGTCTGCCTTGGCCCTGGCTGCCTGGAATCTACTCCTGCACTTCTTCCCAAAAATTCCTTTTCCAATTCTGTGCCCAAGCTGACTCTAGGCCTTCAATATGCCTACAAATAAGATGCTAGGTCTTAACTTGCACTCCATGTGTTCCCAATAGTGCTAGAAAGCACATAATGAATGTGTCTCCCTTGTTTCTTCCAGACTTAATAAGTAAACAAAGCCATAAACAGTAAACCTGAAGGATAGGGATGGCAGGCATTTATGGGGTAGTAGGAATTTGTTCATCGAACTGATCGTTGTTCTACTTTGTGACTGTGGTATCTCAGCTTTTTTCTGAGAGCAGGAGTGATGTGGGTTTCTTTTCAGATGAAGAGGAGCCAAAACTGCCTCTGTCCACTGACCTATGGCTGAAACTTTGAAAAAGACTCATTGTTCAAATTTACAGTAAAACCAAAAAAGCCTCTTTTCTTTTTTTTTTTTATTAAAATATAGCTAGTTTGCTTCGTAGGATTGTTTTTTAATCAGTTTCCTGCAAATGGATGCTCTAATCTGTTTGCTAGTATTTTACTTCCTTCTCCATCTGTGTAACAGCCTGTGTATTATAGGCTACGTATAACATCTAAAATCACATTCAGGGATCTGTGAGAAACTCGAGTCTTAAGGTAACCCTGCCATGGTGCTGTTAATAACACATTGCAAACAAGAAAGTAGTAAGTGGAAATAATGCACTCATTTAGAAGTAATAAATCCTTTGATCTTTCTTTGAAGCAAGGGTATATGCTTAAACTACCAATTCAGGGACAGCCAGATGCCCATAAAGAATGGTTCTTTGCTTTGATAGAAAATCGCTGAGGCCTGCCCAGCAGCTCTGGTCTGTAAACAGATTAGTTAAGTGCTCATCAGCTCCGATTTGCATAGGACAGTCTTTGCACACAAACCCTACTTCCAGCCTTAATAAGCTATTTACTTGCAGGAAGGCTACTGGTTTCCTTTTAGTTAGAAATCTCAGTAGAAAATTGCTTTGTGAGAAGGGGCAGGATCCTGATTTGGAAACAGCACTGTTCCTCTGCATGGATGTTAATAGGCAAGTGGTGACTGGCAGTTTGGTGTGCTTGCTGAGCCTCTTTAGTGAACAGCTGTGGGAATTAGAAAAATAGCTCGTGGCTGAAAATTTGGAGAACAGTTACTTCTGTCTGCTCATTGGTGGCTTTCAGCTGTGGCTGGATAAAGAGCCTACATGGGAAAGGATTGGGAAGCAGACATTTGTCTCTGCAGGAGAAGGATCCCAGAGCTGAAGTGTTCACCCAAGAGGATTTCGCTAAGCTGTAAAATTCTCACACCTTTGAATAAAAATAAATGCCTCGTGGGTGCTCGTCGGTTTGTATGCAGAGATTGTGTGCAGCCTGCAGATTTGTCACTCACATTTTTCCCTGTTTAGACTTCATTTGATCCCCACAATTACTTTTGTCTGATACAAAGGGAGGTCAGTCTCAGCCACGAACACAGCAGATGGTGAGATTCACCCTAGAGTATAGAAAAGTACCTTCAGTGTCTTTTGCATTTTAAAGTGTGTTACCTCTCAATTGATTTCAGCCTGGCCAGCAGTTTGTTTTATTTTGAATCAAGAAAGCAGTGAGACTGCAACTTTTTTTAATGGGGAGACAAACATATCAAAATTGGGAAGAAAAATGCACAGTATTCCTGAAACCAGCTGTAAGCAGTTTCAGTGCAAACCTGCTGCAGCTGGAAAGGTCTTAAAATTATAGACTAGATTCTTTATTAATGGTCTCAAAAACTTTGGGGTGACAGGTCTACAAATGAGGACATAATGTAGGTATGTGTGTTTTAAAACAGAATACTGGCATTAGACACAGGAAAGTAAATTGTGTAGTTCTGCCTTTCCCTAGTAACAGTGAAAAACGTTATGGATCTGTTTTTTCCCTGATTACATTATTTCCATTTTGTGTCCCCTTTTGCTTGGAAAGTAAACTTTGTGCCTGAAAACTCAGGGTGAAGGGCTGGACTGAGGAAACTACTTATCATTTTCACAGGCAAGCTAAATATAGTTATAAATTCTTCCCTGTAGTTTGGTTTTCATCATTTATTTCATCAGCCAGATGCTAGTTTTTCATGTAGGATATGATAAGAACATTACCCAAAGACTTCCTCAAAAAATAAAATCCAAATTATTACAGGGCACTCTGCATTAGCCCATCAACCGTCTGCCTTTGAAGGCTTGTGTTCAGCCTCTCAGTTTTATAGTGCCAAGATTCAAATATGGGATTGCTAGAGGAAATTAATTACTAGTAAATTTAGAACAAAGGAAAGAACCTGCAATTTCACAGCATGTAAAACACCTTTTGGAATTCTTTGCTCTCTTCTTGGAAACCAGTGTGCCAAATTCTTGGAATTATTTTAAAGGTCTTGGTAAAATAGTTAGCTATCCAAAAGGCACAGTAAAACCTTATGCTTAAGGATATAAATAGCTGACAGAAAATTATTTTTTCTCTAACCACTTTAGACCATGGCTATTCAATATTCATTGCAAATCACTGCAGGCCTTGCTTTTCTGGTGTTCTGAGTGGTGAGTATGGCTACGAGCAAGGAGTGGAACCTGAAGGGACAAAGTTGTGAGACATCCTCACCCCAGAGATCTACAGCTGCTGCCACCTTCCCTTCGACCCCTGTCAGACACCTGTGTCCAACCAGAGGCAGCAATGGGTTCAGGGACCCACATGGCTTCACACGTCAGGTATCCCACAAATCCAACAGTACCTCCATTTTTCTCAACTTTCTGGAACTGTCGCCTATCTTCAGCCACTTCTTAGATGCCTGAATCTGCTTATAGTTTTTCATGTCTTCTCCAAGGCGGACAAAGAAACACATGCAGTTTTAGTGTGTATAAACCCGACCTTTCTGTTAATGCTCTTGCTGCTGGTTCTCAGTTCCCCCTCTCTGACAATTCTCTTTTATTGGTGCCTCCAGATCACAGTCTGTAAAACGTGTCTCTCACCTGCCTCCTCCCATAGCCACTCTGTCATGTGGTCTTCTCCTCATTTAGTCCATCACATCTGAACGTGCATTTCTTTGTCCCAGAACACCATCCACAAAGATCCATCATTCTCATCTCTAAAGGCAGCATATGAATCCATCCTAGCTAGTTTTCCTTTCTTTTTCCTTGTTAAATAGTGTGGCTTGTCTCCCATGGCTCTCATGCTCTATTTGAACTGCACCTTATTTCTCTTGTAGCTTTGCAACCCTTAATGCTCGCAGAGGTGTTATGCAGGCTGTACAGTCAGTCTGAGGAGTGATTCCCAAATCACTCTTCAAGTCATTAAGGAGGTTGGATTTTATGTCACCACATTCACTCTTGTTTTCACATCTTGTATCTTACTCCTGCTCCCTCAATTGGCTTTTCGACTAAATTAGCATCAAGTGTCCTCGCACCTCTCCTTCAAAAGCAGCTGCATCAATACCAGTCTCTAAGGCTGTTTCTAAAGCAGTGATGTAGTCCAGAGCAGGAACCTGCTTTACAGCATATTTTCTGACCATACCCACTTCCCATCCTTGTATGCACATTGCAGAGGGATCCCAGAGTACATGAGTGGGTTTTCTTTCACATGAGGCAGAAGAGCAGGATGGTGCTCCAGGTTTGTCTCAGGCACTTTGACTTGCTCATGGGCCTTCTGAGTACCAGACCAGACTGCAGCTGGTCTGGGGAAAAGCTCCAGATGTAGAACACTTACAGTGTAAGCATTGACTCCTCAGAAACAACTGCATAGTTTTCCAAATTTTCTCCTACTGTGCTGCTGGGGTAGGCAGATCCTGTACATCCTTTCAGCAGATGTGATTTTTCACTGATTCTGTAAACCTCAGTTTATTATTTTAACATTTGGGAACTGTCTGTGCCTCACCAGATTAATGTAAGATTGCAAGCCTGAGTCTTCCAGCAGTGTGGAGCTGATCCTTTTTTACTGACATTGATTTTATACCCAAGCACATTTATGGGCTTCTGCAGGGATTCCCTTTATGTCATCTAAAGTGAGATCCACATGGAAATGTGTCTTCAGTTTGGTGAAATGTCATGTCTGTGACCATATTCTGCATTTTTTAAATGCTTGGTCTGGGAAGCATCCTGATACTGGCCTCAACAATTGTTTTTCTAATACAAGAGTGGCAGCACTCAGCTTTGTATTCTTATGGAGCTAGCCAGGTTATTATTGTGGAAACAAGATACAGTAACTTGATTTTAAAACTGTTCTCTGTGGGGGATTGTTTTTATGACCCTGGATTTTAAAGATTTCAAAATACATTTGCATTCATGAAAAATGTATTTTAACAACATAAAGGCTGACAATCCTGCTAGTCGTAAGGAATTCCTTTGATCATGAGCTACAAAGTCCTTGGTAGCCCTGGTAGTAATACAGGATTTCCAACACATTATTCTCCACCTTATTTTATTTATTTATTTTATTTGAAAGCTTTTCTTTCCAGAAGCCACAAAGAAAGAATAGGAAACAGTCATCAATGTGGAAGTGACTTTTCCACTTCCTTCTCTTTCATGAAGTTGTTAACAGTAATTTACAGTTGTTCAATTACATTGAGATGGCTGGGATATTTCTACATAAAGTAATAAAAATCAGTTTGTAGGCCTTATTAATTTACTGCATATCATAAAACCTAACAAATTGTACTGTACTAAAAGAATATTACAAAAGTATTTACTAAAACATATATAATAGTGAAAGTAATTCTGCTTCTTGTGGACTTCCTTACCTCTTTGGGAAAAATTATGATAACATTAGGCATGTTCATCAGCTGCATGGTATGGCAAACCTGAGAACTGTTGTGCACTTCTGAAAAAAATGTAACAGATATTTTTGATGCATGCACACATTTTTATTTCCTTCTTGAGTTGTGCCATGTGGATGTGATTCTACCTTAAGCAAGTAAAAAACTCTGCTTCTGAGGTCAATGGAAATTTTACCATATTTTCAGTGACTTTTTCTCCCATATTAATTTTTGGGGGTCACAATTAAAATTTAAGTGTGGCTCTTCAAGTTTAAAAAAGTGTCAGGTGTTTTATAAAATCAAATTCTATAATTTCATCAAATAATTTTGCAAGAAATAGTGTATATGAAGAGTGAAGCTGACTCCTGATTTATATTAGTGTGTGACAGGTTCTCTTAAAATGGGGAGAATTGTCTGGACTTGAAAGTCAATATCAACAAATTTGTTGATGAAAGGTAGCCAAATAGTATTTTTTCTCTCCAGAGGAGGAATGACTTACTTCACCAAATAGATATCTAGAAGTCAGGGGGTCAGAATTGGGAATATGGGCTATTTAACATTTTCATAGGTCAGTGGTAAACAAGGTCTATCCAGTGTTGTGAGTTGCAGTCACTGCTATGCTCAAGAACTGTCTGTCATCCTTGTGGCTTCAGGTATGTGAAGAATCACAGAATCCCAGGATGATTGAGGTTGAAAGGGACCTCTACAGGTCATCTGGTCCAATCCTCCTACTCAGCTAGAGCCATCTACAGCAAGTTGGCCAGGACCATGTCAGATGGCTTTTGAATATCTGCAAGGATAGAGACTCCACCTCCTGGGAAACCTGTGCCAGTTATCAGTAAAAATGTTTCCGGATTTCAAACAGAGCCTCCTGTATTTCAATCTGTGCCTTTGCCTCCGGTCCTGTCACTGGGCACCACTGAAAAAGCCAAGAAGCTCCGTCCTCTTTGCACCCTCCCTTCAGGTACATGTATACATTTATAAGATGTATACTCACTTAGCCCCACTCCAGGCTGAACCAGCTTGCTCAGCCTTTCCTCACTGAGGTGGTGCTCCTTCATCATCCTCCTGGCTCTTTGTTGGATTATTTTCAGTATTTCAGAACAGGGGCCAAGCTCTGGTTCTCTGTACATCCTCTACCAAGTTGTTTCCCACAGACATGTGAGCATGCTGGTCTGCAATGAGATGGCTTTGTGCTCCTCTACACCACAGTGAGGTTAAAACCTGTGGCTTCACTGTAGCATTCTGCCCACAAAGGGACCACTTCACAACTGTATAGATTTCCAGGGCCTCAATGAAAGAGTAAACTATCCTTTCTAAAACGAAACGAACTTGTTCTATTCGTGCTGTAATAACCAAAACCAGCAAAAAAACAGGCTCTAGGTGAAAGAACTGCACTGGTTCCCAACCCAGCTGTGTAAAAGGAGACAGAGGTATAAAGCAGAAATTTTTTATAGTGTGCAGTAGCTCTAACTGTGAAGTAAAAGCTTATTACTGAGGGAAAGACTTTTGCCTGATACTCTACTGGGTGCTGTAATTTCATCTTTTCCTTTTGTTGGCTTTATGACTTGTGAAAATCTTAATCAAGGTGCAAGGCAAACTTTGCCAAGCCACCCTGAATGTAGTGGTGATATCCTATCTGAAAATGTTCTGCTAATGGCAGAAAAATGTACTTAGAATTTGACTGTCAATAATTTCATTTGCTGTAATTTGATGAAGTATGATGATTTTGCACGTGACAGCCTAAATCTTCCATTGGTCTAGGCTGAAATACTATTCCTAAATTGAGATAACAAATAGCAAACTGATCGTAAACAAGTAACGAACAGAAGGAAAATGTGAATTGACTGGATAGCTATTTGCTGTGAAATATTCACTCAGCTCTATAAATAATGTTTTGTTTCTCTCTGGAGGAAGAATGACTTACTTCACCAAACAGGTAAAATAGAAAAAATAACAAGACCCTAATACACTGAATCAAATGAGAAAATAAAAACTGTGATAGATGTGACCTTTGGAGAAGTGTCCAATTTTGTTTGTCATTGCTTGGAAATAATGCAGTGTACCTTACAGGAGGTAAAGAGCCAGGCAGCAGAGATGTCACTGTTTTCTTTTATTATCTTAATGTGGAATGCAAGTTTTTTAATAGATCAAATATACTTCAATAGGTTGCTTGTTTTCTTTCATTCATAGAGGGATTTTGTGTGGGAACACAAATGGGTGTATTCCTGCACCCCCTGCTTTATAGCTCGTCACTGTCACACATGACACCAGTATTGCTGTAATGTGTGAATGTATCTACAGTTTTTCCACAGGATCCCTGGGCCTTTAGTGTGCTGATGAGGTGCTTTTATACTTTGTTTCTTCCGATTTAGATCAAAAGAACTTGCACATGGCCAAGCCCCTTGCAATAGACTTCATCTACTTTCAAAACAGTGCCAGGTGACAAATCTCATTTTTATTCCACAGTTAGTTTGCGTGTTCAATGTGTAGGCATTTTCCAGACACTATACTCCCCCAAAATTAAGTCTATATTCTCATAAAGACCCTCCTCAAAGAGCCCCTGGCTACTTTATGTTCCCCCTTCAGTTGCCATCTACCTTAAGGAGGGAGCATGCTGTGTATTGACATGCAAAACCAAGCTCCAAAGAAGTTGCCTGCTGTGTCTGATAATTTCTCTACCAAGTAGCTTTTAAATTAGAGTTAACCTGAGATTTTGGAGAGTCTTCTCATTTGCACATCAATATCCTAGTGCTCCTCCTTAGCACTGGTGATGTCCCAGTGTTACTTTTAGGATAAGGTGGCTAGCTTTGATATTTAGAGAAATGCGCACATTAGAAAGTTGGATGTGATCCTGGATAAAGTTCCAGGAGTGTTTTGGCCAAATGCACAAGGGCATACATTAGTGATACAGTAAGAACAACAACCTGGAAAATACTTACGATAGGCAAAGATGTGTTTTGAGCAGCTGCGGACAGATTACACCAACAGATGTGTAATTTTACTGCTGGAACATCACCTATTCTGGAGCTTCTGGCAGTGCCGCTACCTTGGCCAAGGGCACCTAGCTCCCTGACCCTTCGTAGAGAAACCACACATCCTGCTGCACAAACATGGTTTTGGTGTGTGTAAAAAGGTCCTGAAGAGCAGCGCTGAGGAAGTGAGTCCACTGGCTTTCAAAAGATGAGGTGAAGAACAGACCTGCTATAACACATTTAAGACGGGCAGTCCTGTAGTGGCAGAGTTGCAACCTCCAGTTCCCCTCCAGCTTTTGACATTGAAGCCTGAAAAATTCAAGTGAGGGAAATAAAAGTGCTGTTTGCTGAGAGTGACAGTAATTTATCATCAAACATTTCACGAGAAAAAGTGAAAAATTCATCCTTGGGAATGCTAGCTCAGTCACCCAGCTACTGGGTTTCACAGTCAGGATCACTGCAGGCTGCATGACAGCACCTTTGGATCTTTGTCTTCTTCTTTGCATTCAATATTAAACAGAGGGTCTGGCCTTGTTAAGATGCAGTAATTACTGTTCAATACATTTGTCCTTTAGGATTTGGGGTGGCTTTTTCAGCTTTTGTACTAATGATTTGTGGTACTAACATCCAGTGATAGCTAAATGTGGGATACAAGTACATTTCTGATGGATTCTGGCACTTACTGCTATGTCACAGCAATAGAAATTATTTCTGGGTCTATCTTCTTAATGATATCAAGAACTGAAGTTCTTAGTGACATTAATTATGTTCTCAGCTGTGTCTCCAGTTCTTCCTTTCTCCCTGGTCAGACTCAGGGGTGCTTATAGAAGTGCTTGAAGAAGAAATCCATGAAAGTTTGAAGCTTGCACCTTGTGGAAATAAATGCTGTGATTTATTTCCTGTGTTAATGTCTGCTCATATAATTGAAGTGAGACAATTCCTATGAAATAGTTCTCTTTGAAGAGTGTAAGAATTGAAAAGTACCAGGTCAGATGTACCAGGTAGCTCTGCCTCCTGCCATACACAGAATAAGTGATGGATGTGGACAGAAGAGTATGACAAGAAAAGCAAGCTAGGAAATTCCAGTCTTCTCTCCTACTCTCTCACTGTTTTGTACACATTTTTCCAGTTTTCTGCTGGCTTGATCCAGAAAGTGGAGGGTGCTCAGCACCTCTCACAATCTGCCTGGCTTCATGATAGATGTATTAATCTAGTCAAGTCACTGGCATTTGGCCTGAAATTTGCAGAGGAAGGTGGGCCTCACAGGCAACACTGGGTTAAGATGGGCTTCTCCCAGGGTCAAAAGCCACAAAAGAAGTGCTCAGGTAAGTTGTGCAGGAGTGTAACATGAGTATGACTATTTCAGTGTTTGCTATCAGGGAAACTGCTTGTTTTTAATCCCACTTGTGTTACATGTACAGCAATAATGTCTTCAGACTCTGGAAATGTTACATTTCCTTTTAAAAGCCCAGGGGTGTAACTCAGGCACACAATCAATGCTTGTACTCTACTGGTCTCGATTTCCAGACTGTTTCCAACATTTAAAAAGCTGCTTCATTCATATTTCTCCTATACCTGCTCAGCAAGGAGTAACCAACATCTGAGTGGAGAAAATATTAACAAATTCCACTGGTGGCTCTCTTTTGTCAGTTCTAGAATTGTGATTGCTGGATAACATTAAAGTAAATTAACCCTTTAAAGACGGACAAACAAAAAATCCCAAGGAAAAACCCCAAAGGTTCTGAAGTTCAAATAATATACTGATATTGCCAAAACATTGTGGAGTTGTAATGACTGCTGTTGTTGCCAGTGAAAAGCCTTGTGCTCAGTCAGGAACCGTTCCTAACAACCCGGCAGACGGCCTTTGAGCGTGGAAATGTGTGTTACATTGTTTTCCTATTTAATTGCTCGGATTTTACTTAGAGAGGTGGTATTAGGGAGCACCTTCAAAGTAAGTAAAAAAGATTAGTTGTGGGATAGGTAGAAGGCTATTCTCTCACTGGGATATTCAAAAAGCAAAGATTTGTAAAGCTTTCAAGATGACTGGGGACAGGATTGACTTCTTGTTAAATCAGATAGGGACCTAATTAGAGATTTATGAAAGCAACAAAGCACCCTGCAGCAGGCAGTTTCCCTGCTGGGAGAAAACTCACTGAAACATGAGGGTAAGGCTAATAGCAGCTACTAAGAAGGGGAAGAAGAAGAAAAAAAAAAATCCCAAGTCCCTTTTAACTGTTTTAAACCCTCAAGCAATTGGACTTCACTTGTCAGGGTTGAGAGAAGATAGCCTACCTTGTCTGATATGAAGACAAGCGACTCACATCTGTTGCCAAGGGCCACAGGGAAGGTTTGAAAAAAAGACTACGGTGGTCAGCAGATGAGCTGATATCTCCCCTCCAAATAGGGGGATGAATTAGCCTTACAGTTGCTAAACTCAGGATAACAAGTTTAAAAGCCTAAAAAAAGCCTAAAGCTTTGCTTCCTCATTGGGAAAATAACCTTTGAATGGATCTCTGGAGCAACAGAAAGAGATCAAGGAAAATGTGTCAATTTGGGATAATAAAGGAAGCAGAAGGGCCATAAACAGAGCAGATATGCATCCCTAGGCAGCATCCACCTTTTTTTCTTTTAGCAATTGACAGTGGCCCTCAAGGTGTTGTTACACATGATGGGTTCTCAGACTTGATAGTGCATATCTTCTTATTGCCATTTGCATAATATATGACCCTTCGCTTTTGTGTATATGAAACAATCTTGTGATAGAAATGTCAACACTTGGGGAAAATTATCCACATTCCATCTGTTTTGATGCATTCATTTTTTCTGAATGCATTTTTGCAAATGAAATACGAAGACTGACCCGAAATTTTAATTTTGGGTTTCCTTTTTCTTTTGCAAGCAATAGAGGCTGAAGTCTGAAAACTGAGAAAGCTTCAGGGCAGCAACCTGAATAACTTCACTTACAGAAACATTCTGTCATAGAAAAAGGCATTCATAGCTCAGAAACAACATTTCTGTGTTCAGCCCAAATTAGGCAGTCTGGCCAGGGTGGGCCTTCTTTTTCACTTTCCAAGTAAGTGAAAAAAATGCTTGTCTTTGCATGGGTAAAATTATGATTATTTTAATATATTGCAATGCCAGAAATAATGTCCTGAAAGTTTGGGGGGGGGGGTTTAAATGGAAAAGAGTAAACAATAAAAATTAATAAAAAGTCTTTTACCTCTCAGCATGATAAACCCACTTATTTAGCACTGAAGAGGTGACAAAGGTCATGCCTGTGTATGACACCATTCTAGATGAAAACAAAACTTCCACTATTTTCCCTAATAAATGTTGAATGCTTTAGTAACGCTTGTATGCTTAAGTAATATATGCAGGCTCTGCTAGTTTAATTTTCATAAACTTGATTGATTCAAATGTTGATTTTACTACCACAGCTTTTATATCCCTGTCTAATCAAACTACATGTTTATTATTTCAATTTTACATATTCTAGTACTAGGGTTGTGTACCTTAATAGTACTGTAAGGTTTTGCATAGTTTACTAAGGAAAAAGCTGACTTGTTACTCTTTCTCCTGTTTTAGTGTTTAATTTTCAATTTTTCTGGATCAAGCTAAGCTCTTAAGAAATTACTTTACAGGAGAAGTGTATGACAAATTGAAGGGAATTAAATGAGACTCAATTGACTCAATTCATTAGTTCTTGCATTCCAGCATTACTGCTGCTTATCACTTGGGATTCCTGCTCTGCAGCTGCCTTAGCCTGTTATAGTGTTCATGGCTTTCCAGGTTTATGCAAGCAGACCCAATTCCTGTAATGTTCTTATCCCCTTTTACTTGGAAAAGGAAAATGTCTGAGTCTCAAACTTATAAAAAATACTCAATTTTGTCTGCTGCTTTTCCATCATAGATAAAATCCACAAAAAGAATGCATTTTTTCTTTCCTGGAATTTCACTTTTCAGACGAAATATTCAAATAACTGTTGCAATGCGAAGTGCGAAATTCAAGACTTCCTGTGAAAACCAGAGGTGTATCTAGTTGGGCATATAAAGAATGAGGCATCCCAACTTGATAGTTAGCCTTGCTAAAGCTTCCAGCTTTAGCAGTTGCAAGTCTTGTCCTTTGAAACATATTTTGGTTTTGTTTGCTGGTCTCGTCATCTGCCCTCATAACAATTTTTTTTCACTTTCTGCTGCTACATTATTTGACTTGCATACATATAAACCATCCAAATATTTCAAGAAATGCTTTTCATCTCTGCATATATTTAAAAGATTGGTAACTGAAAAAGTTAAGGTCCTAAGACTGAGTTTTAGCACAGCGCAAAAAGGTTTTTTTAGATAATTTGTATCAAAATATTCAGGTCAGTTCAGGAATTTATTTTTGCTGATGCACTCCATTCAAAAATAGACAGCCTCTGTGAATTGCCAGTGTTGTTGGATGAGTCTGGGATTTCTGGGGAGAGGGATAACTCTGGTATCATTTGAAAAGTATGTTTGTTCATGTTTTATATTAGCAGAGGGGCTATTATGCTTATTTTTAAAATAGATTATGTGATCAATACATGAATTAATGTGATCTATTGATTGAGCTTTATGTGTTAATAACCTGACTTCTATGCCTCAGTTGTATTATGTTTTAATCAAGTCCCTTTATGTGTGTTTTATAAACACGATGATGACTTGAAGTAGAAATGACAGGTAGATTGTATGTTGGCAAGAAGAAAGTGTAGGTTGGTGGCAAGTATCTTTTCTCTGATATTCTCCCCTTTACCACCCTTTTGTACACTTTCCAGCACAGGCATATTGCATCTCACAGGTTGGAGTGAATTTGTGGTTGACAACGGCTTGAGAAGGAGTCTGAGGAATGTGCTGGTGCTGCTGCAAGTGGCAGCTGTGATTTAGTGGATGGCAGTCTCTCTGTGGAGTTAGAACTTAACTGCCAGCTCAGCCTGGAGTTTAGGACACTGGTGGAGCTGCTGTGTTTTGGGTGAAACTTAAAACCAAGGTTTGTTTGTTTATTTGTTTGTTTGTTGTCATTAAAGACTTCTGGTAAACATCCTCTACTAAGCTGTTGTATGGTAGTACATTAGGAGTTGGTTTTTTTAAAGAGATTCTTTTGTCTTGTTTCCTAATCACTTAAGAATTTGGGGAATAAAAAAATACCATATAAATGTAAATTACTATAATAATAATAAAATGAAAACACCCTCTTCTTAACTTAACATTCAGGAGCAAATCAACAATAAAAGGAAAAAGAAATAGCTCAAGGCTTCTTTAACACATAAATTCAGAAGTTGTTGACCAGATGGTGGGTCAAGATCACCTTTATGTCAAGATTTGGACTTCAAGTTAAAGGCTGAACCTTGTCTAAGATTCAGATTCTGGCTTAGTGGCAATGAAATTCCATAAGAATCTCCAGTGAGATTTCATCTCAACACTGTGAAAATTTCATTAAATCACCTGTTTCCATGAGGTTCTCATATTTTTCTTCATTTTGAAATAGGTTTCTTCTCCCCAGCTTGTCAAAGGCAAGGCAACAGAGGGATTTGATTTAAGTTTTCCAATATGACTCAATGCTAAGCCCTGGACAGCAGGGATTCATGCCTGGTAGTCTCTCTGGGGCTTGGTTTTAGTGCCAGACATAGAAATAGGTTTGGAAGGAGAGAGAGAGAGAGAGAGAGAAAGGACACTGATATAAAATACCCTGTAGCTTTACTGATCCATATTTAGCATAACTCTGCAAGTCTTCACTGGTCATTTCTAAGACTCACTTGGTAAGCAAAACTGTGTAGGTACTTAGGCAGCACTTAGACTTAGACCTAAACTATCCACGCATCATTTACAATTACTCACAGCTAGCACTTTGAGAATGCAGGGAAACACATGCCTTTAACCCATCACTTTCTAGCTCTGGGATAATCCATTTTGCTGAGTACTTTACTTTTCTTTGCACAGGTCAGCACATTTCTGTCACACAGGCTGGTGGTACTTCTGGGCAATATAGCAGCTGATCAGTACTCTCTGTAATCATGGCATGAACCACTCTGCATTCCTCAAGTCTTGTCTTTGCCTCATCTCTTCCATTTACTGTAGGACCTGTCTGGGGACAGAATGGAGGTACTTTCTAGCTGGCAGCTGTAAGAGGGGCTCTGGCCAGGTGGGCTTTGGCCAGAATTTCAAAGGAAATTCCCCGCCAGGGATTACAGTGGTGGATACTAATTTGGGGATAACTTAGACAGGTGTATCACAGTTTGTGATACATAGATTTGAGATAAGCAACTGCTGGCAGAAATATTTAACTATTTGAAAACACAGTTGACTAATAATCATGAGCTATGGGGATCAGCTCAGGAAGAAATGCTGTCCAACAAAATGATGTGGCGTAAAATCAGAAATCTTGTACAAATAAAAGATGATGGGGGCATCAATTTTACTCACTTACATAGAGGAGTGGGTGTCTGAGAAACAAGAATTCTGTTCTGGAAAAAAATTCCACTGTTTGTCATTTGCTTTTGTCTTGCAATGCAATGAGGCCTCAAGTTCAACCATTTTTAATAGAAGGAAAAATTCCAGCTCAGAAGATCCAGCATTTTAATAGCTGAGACAAACCCAGGAAATGCAGTTGTTTGGGAATTTCATCCTGTGTGTTCACAGTTTCCCCATTCCCTCTGACCAGTCACTCCATTCTGGATCCCTCAAACCTTTGTAAAATTTATAGAAATGACATCTTCTCATAAGACCAATGGATGGGTTTGAATTTTTCCATTAAAAATGGTTTAAAATTACCCAATGTTTACCTAATCTTAATTTCATTTCTATAAGTAGGTGAGGAGATGCAAAGGAATGGTACTGTTTGAACAGTAGGATAATATTCTGTAGGAAAAAGCTGTCAGACCCAAAATTATATAACTCATTAAAATATGCATCCTAATCTGTGTCTGCCTGCTGCCAAAATCATGAACCCTCTGAAGACAGTAAAAAATCTTCCTCAAAGATGCATTGAAGTTCTTGGTAGAGTGCTAAATAACTTCAATTTCTTTTAAAGCTACAACTTTCAACATTGCCTCCCATATATAATGGGCATAGCTGTGGAATATTTGCATAACTTTTTCTGTGTGTCTGGAGACACAGAGTATTTGGGCTGAGAAAATCACAAGACTGCAACCAAGAATATCAAAATGTATGCATACACTTTAAGTTGTTCCAGCAAAGGAAACTCACTTTCATTGAAGTACTGTAAGCTGATCTAAGTGAGTTTTCTGATGTAATGAACTTTATTGCTTTGATCCCCATGAAGAATCCATCTGAGTCAGAGCCAGAAAAACATGTAAATCTGACACTACAATAGGAACATTTGTTTAAAATGAGTAACACATCTTGATAGGGGCTTTTTGATAGCTAAAACAAACTTTATGCAATACAGTTTTGAAAGCTTGTTGAAAAATGAATGGATAAAACATGTTTCAGCCAGGAGTCAGCTGTATAGTCAGATTGCTTCTTTCGCTTTGATTCAGTGTAATAAAAAGCTAAATCCTCTGAAGAGTCATTGTACCAAACTGACTAGGTCTGTTATGGTGGAGCACATATTACTGTAATGAACCAGTTTCACACAGATAATTGTCATGGCAATGGAAACCAAAGCAGAGACACAGATGCACGTTGTGTTCTGCTAGTCCTGCCAATGGTTGTTTGAAAGTCTGAAATCAAACAGAGAGATGAGCATGTGTGCGTCAGGTTGCTGCACAGGGTTTTCTGGTTTCCTACCAGGGTTTATGCAAATAATTAAAAACATACATTATCAAATAAAGCTTATGCTGCTTCTTTCTATCTATACTTTCTATGAATCTACAAAAAAGAAGGCAACTGCAGATTTTGGTAGTAAAATCTGATTGTCAGGAATATGTTTAGCACATTTATTTCAGAATATTTAAATGTCTGTCAGCTTACCACAGTTCTTTACAAAAATACAAAATTTAAAGCTTAATACTCTCGTAATGGTCATCAGAACTCTCAAGGAGAGGCATCTGCAGCCAGTGCCCCTGCAGACTGTCAGCTGATATATTATCAATTAGCCAGCAGACTGGCCAAACACATCTATGCTATGTTTTGCCTGAAGATTGCTGAATCACATTGCCTGATACTCTAAAACAGTGATGACTAAGTGTATTAGAAAGGGCAAGATGATGACCAAGCAAATGTAGAGACAAATCTGCTCCCTGTTGTGGAAAAGACCTGTTTTCAAACCATTGTGTACACAATTGTGTTAATAACCTTTTCTGTCTGGTTCACATTGAACTTCCCATTCAGGGAATACAAGTACCCTTGAGCAACACCACCAAATTGCTGCAGTATCACTGCTTACATGGGAGCTATTTAGAGAAACCTAATTTGTAAATACATTTCAGAAGATAAAGAATCAAGATACTATGGTTTCTGGAATAATCTGTGTTTATTATTTCTGAAATAACTCAATGAACTGAGTTAGCTCCATAGCTCACTTCTAATAAAAGTATGAGCCTTGAATGAAAATGATTGGAAGGAAAATGTAAGAACTTAAATTAGAAACACCCATTTTTACAAGATGCTGTGAGGGAAATGTCAGCAACAAAATTCTGAGTGATTTTTTTGGCTCAATAGTATATCAACTTTGCTACATGCCATAATTTATGATTTGTTTTAGGGACTGCACCACTGGCATAGCAAGAAACATCAGCTGAGGTGAGCGGCTGGCTGACAAACCAATTTAAGATGATGATAAGCACAGCAACGATGAGAGGATGTGCAGGGGTGAGATTTCCCCACATCTTAACTCCAGAAATGCTGATTAATGAATTCAGTGTAAGCCTCTTGCTTTTGGATGAAATAAAGTATGAGCAGATGAGTAACAGAAGAGGGCAGTGAGGGAAGACAGTAAAGAGACTAATCTTTCCCAGCTGAGATGGGAAGGCTTTGTGGAAGGACTAATTTCAGGCCAAAAATATTATGAATAATAGAGAGTATTTCTGTGAAGAGAACATTAGTTTTAAGTCTACAGGGAGGATTTCTAATAATAACACAGAAAGAAATCTAACAGAAAGCATCCTATTTTTTTTCATCCATAGGATCAAAATCATCAATGAGTATGGGCAAGAAGCTGATGAAATGTTATCTTCCATAATATGAATTTACTTCTTAATCCAAAGTGATAACAAAACTCTGAAAAAATATGTTTTACCGTTTCCTCTCTCTCTTATGTATGTAATATAATCTGCTAGCTGTAATCCTGTCCCTTTGGTATTTGAGGAATTCAGATTTTTCAAGTTCTCGATCTGCACCATAAATGTTGGGCCTTCTAAAGGAGCACGTGGGGAGACATGGGAAGTCCCCCCCACAGTGTGACATCACTTGGCACTGGTTTTTGCAGAACCTGTTTGCTGCAGATGGTGCTGAGACGTTTTCCTGGGCACTGCCTCTTGGAGTGTGCCTCCACATGTGCACACCTCGTGTGTGTGTGCTTGTGTATGTGTGTACACTTGGGAATCTCATTTGCAAATGTAATCAAGCTGACCATGGATTCTGCCTTTTCCTTACATTACTTTTTTTGACCTGACTGACAGTGGTGCCTTCCATGATCTTGTTGAAGGCTTTCAGAGCAGAAAGGCAAACATCTTGGGTTGCCACAACCAAAGCGACTGGGAACATTCACAGATCCAAAATGTTACCCACCTGGTTCAGCTTGCTGCTGGAAGCTGAAATGCCAATAGGTTTAGATGAGAGTTTCAAGGATCATATTCGCAGACTTGAATGCTGGTATTCTGCCAGGTCCCTTTAGGGGCTGTAAAAGGACGCACACCTCTTTTAGCTGTGCCTACCCTGGCAGGCAGGGCAGGGCAGGGCAGGACAGGACAGGGCAGGGCAGGGCAGCAGTGGAAGGCCAGCAGTTGTCCGTGCATTGCTGTGCTGATTGCCCTTCTTCCAAACAACACACTGACACTTCAGGGGAGAGCATGTGCTAGGGTCCTTTCCCATCAGCCAATTTCAACTTAAACACCCAGAGTCTGGGGGGTGGGGAAGGGAAAGAAGAGGATGTGGTGTGTAGAGCTGAGCCACGCTGTGCTGCCTGGCCTCAGGGCCAGAGCATGGTCCCTGGTTATTTTACTCACTAGACACTTCCTGTGTGTCTCAATTCTCTGTCTATTCAAGAGCAAGAGAAAAACTTTTCCCCTTTACAAAAAATAAGTGCCTTTTTAATGTGCTACAGGAATAGGTGCTATTTTAAGTATTCACCAGAGATGAAGCCAATATTTTTTCAGTCTGCTGGGAGAGTGGATCCATGGCAAGAAATCTTTGTCCTGCAATCCAGATTCTGTCTGAGTTTCAATCTGCAGAGATCTCCAAGTATGTAGTTGTTTGAGTTTGCTGTTCAAGTCTGCCCTGCTCTCGATAGCATGTGTGCAAAGCTGGAGCTTGAAATTGAACTGGACTGGAAGGCGAGACGGGTTCAACTTCATGGCTCTGCCTGTTGGGTTGTTTCCTCTCTGGGCAATGTAAAAAAAGTCAACTGTATTATTTTTCCTTTTCCATGGCTAGGGCCAAAGAATGCAGGAAAATTCGCCAAGAGTAGAAAAAAAAATAGAGTTCTGCTATAGCTTCAGGGGTCCAGGATACTTGCCTTTCTCATCAGAGAGAGAGCAACCAGACTGATATACTATTTTCCATCAATCAAGTCAGCAAAGCCAGGCAGAGCACTTCCTTTGACATCAGTGCAGCGGTGACAGTTGTAGAGTTAATGCATTCCTTCTTAATGGAATACCATAAATCTAGGTTCAATGCTGCCAAAATAATGGCTGCAGTTCTCACTGGTGAAGTCAGCTCTCTCCCTGCACTCCCATGGGTCTAAAACAGTTTGGATATAGAATAGCATTATTTACTGGTATTAATAAGAATTTCTAAGGCAGTTTACAAGGATGGTTTACCTGTTCAAAGTATTGCTATTGCCTCTTGGTTGAGCACACATCTGCGTCTTAATAATGGCATCATATTTCACGGCTTCAGAAGAATTATATTTCTTGTTTGAAACCACAGGACAAAATTAGAAAGGAACAATTTACGATTTTTTTCCAGGAAGATGTTTGGATTTTGTCAGAGACTCCCTAAAGTAAACACAGGTTCCTCAGATTTAGTGTCTTATTTCTAAGGAAATATGTAAGACAAAATTCAAATGTGACAGTAGGGTATAGCACTGGTACAGGAGGAAAATGTTCATTGATTAATTCACTAGCTGCATTATATTTGGGTACCAATGAGGAGAAATCCCCAGGTATACCTGCTCAGGAAATAATCAGATCAGAGTGAAAAATACATCATAGATTCAATTTAAAGTCAGAAGATGTCTTTGCAATGTCAGAGAATGGTTTTGCCAGTGGGGTGTGTAAGCAAGTGGCCTGCAGAAGGAGGAACAATGGATGCACGGTCTGCATCACAGGGAAAAGTCCTGATACCACAGGCAGCAGAACATCTAGCAAGCATTTCCCTCACAGTATCTTGATCCTCTTTCTCCTCTCCCACAAGAATTTACTCAGCCCCCAAGGGGATGTTATTTGGGATTGTATAACTTGCTGGACTTAAACAGCTTTATAGCACTATTCAGGCACAAGACTTTACCTCTCACTTACAAGTTTATTTCACTCTGCAGGGATCATAAAGCAACTTTCAAATTACCAGCTAGTACTGCTGGGGCACAGAAGAAACCATTGTGGTACAAAGTCCACTGAGCATAGGATGTAAGTGTAGCAATGCTTTTAACCCCTCTCTGCATGGGAATCTGGAAACAGATGGTAAAATGCCCAAAGGGTAGGTGGTGCTGAGGGGGAGGGAAGGAGGTGGACCATGAGCATTTTGGTTCAGGTAATCTGTATCTTGGTTCAGCGCACTTCCAAAGTGCAAGCATGTGACCAGGGCCTCCTCGGAGGGCCCCCCCAAGGAGAGCAACGACATCCCTGCCTTCCTACCCACAGGAGGGGACCTCACCAACATACAGGTGGTGATGAGAGCAATGCCCTAATGCTGCTCACCCTCTTAAGGAAATTAAAATTATTGCCCATATTTAACAGCAGTCTATTAAATCTGGTGTTTGACTTAAGCATCCACAAGTAATCATACAAAATCTCAGCTTTAGCTGTTCTTGCAGACCTAGACACTCACTCACAAAGCAAATGTGCTGGATGCAAATAAAACATAAGCAGAAGGTAGCCTAGGGGGTCCAAGCCCTGAAGGCATATTATGAGTTGATTCAATTTTTGGAAGGGATTTCTTGTTTATTAAACCAACCACTTGAAATTAATTGGAAAGTAAAGTCTTGATCTTGGCACATTTAAATCATAAATATTCAACTTTCATTTAGCTCCTAAGTAAAGCCAACAGTGAAGGTCAGACTTGGAGAGGGATGACAGGGCTTGCATGCTCTCAGTTGGGTGGAAGCTGTTGGTGCTAGCTCAGCACACAGGACACGAGTGGAGGAGGAGTGACGCTGGCTCCAGCTGCAGACGCTTTGGTCCGGGTATGTGGAGGTCGGCCTTTGGTCCAGACCTATGAAGACATAACAGCAAAGAAGCAAGGCACACGAGGTTGCTCATGGTACTGTGCTGATGTGAGTATTTGGCTTCTGGGCCAGACAGGCTTGCATCTGTCCAACTCAGTGCATGGGCTCATGCAGACAGGCATGCACTAAATCTGATCCCAGGGCATTCCCGACAGAACCACAAAATAAACACATGCGCATTCACTGTTTTCTAGAGTATACCGGATGTTAATGAGCAGAGTAATTTGTAGTGGCTTGACTACTGCCTTTTTTTTTTAGCTTGTGGCTAATGTATGAAGGCATTTCTGATCATAACTATGCCAATAACCTATTGTCACGTCAGCTATTGCTAACTGCATTTACTCAAACAAAATATTGAAGGAGTTCTATTTTATTGCATGGAAAAAAACCAAGTGGGCATGCTTTCAAGAATCACAGTCAGAGTACAGTATGTCTGCATTTAATTATGGGGTTGGAGCAATTAACACTTGAGCTCTGCTTTGTTCTGTATTCCATGGCCAGTTGTTGAGAATATACAATTCTCAAAAGCTTGCCATTTAAAATTATTTAGACTACTTTTAGTTAGCGTGAAGGGGTTTACCTACAATTGGTTAGGGCTAAGGTTGAGCTAAGACTCAGGAGACCCTGATTCAATCCAATGTTCTTTGTGACAGTGGAAAAGTCTTAATTTGTGCTGATGTCTCACTGGCCTGCTGGAGAATTATTCCTTGCTGTAAGGCAGGGATTCTATTAGCTTTAAAGTGCTGAGAATCTGGGCTACTTAAAAAACATTGGTGTTTTCTCAGGTTTTATTATTAATGTGTGTCACTAATAACAATTTACATCAGACTTATTCACTGATAACTAGAGACCCTTAAACCAAAACATTACACAATGTGCATCGTATATAGCTTTGCTTCTCTTTCATGAATTCTCTTAAACACCTAAATCTGACCTAATTGAAAATTATATATCTCAAGTATGTATCCTAGATTAAAACATATGGTTCAGACCCACTGAAAAAGTTACGATACTAAAGACCTCCTTTTTATTATTTCCCCTCACAACTTCACCTTGCAACACTTTCTTAATTGCAAAACAATTTTGGCTTGAACTTCTGTGTCTCAGTCTGCTGTACTGTGACCTAAAGAACAGTACATACACATGCAGAAATTAACTGGTCCCTTAGGAGTACTGTTGTGCTGGAGAGTGAAGGAGGAGAAGGCAGATTTGCAAATAGCTATATTTTCTTTCACCAGCTTAATTGCTTCTGTTTGGAACTTTTAAAATCTCACCTTACCATGCAGTCATTTTCAAAGTGAGCACAGCATGACTGACCCAAAAAAACCCTGTTTGCTTTTTTATTATAATTTCAGTTGTGATATTTTATTAGTGGAGGCTGCAACACCTCAGAGGAGTAAGTTGGCTGGTTGTGACACTTCTGGCATTTCCTAGATTATACTCTGACTCTACTATATTAATAAAGACCTTTTAATATGCTTTTGTAAGAGTCATTTCCTAGGGATTTCAGGAAAGCATATGGAAAAACAAACTGCATCACATGGCATCAACCTGACACTTCTGTGAGTCGTCAGAGTTGGACCTTTGGATCTCTAGCAGGTGGGTTAATCAACTAACCAATAATAATACTAAGCCATCGTCATCCTTGAACATTAGTACTAGAAATATTTGCCAGTATTCATAGTTATTTGCTGACAGAGGAACAGTGAAACAACCTCAGGTTGGGGTTTTCAGTCATCATTTATGGCTCTGAAAGTATCTTCCCATTCTCAAGTGCAAACGTTTGCTAGACCACTGGAAATTAATGCCTTTTGTGGAAAATTGTCCACTTTAACGGCCCTCCAGTATTATTTTTTTTTCTGTAATCCTTGATATTTCAGTTCAAAATAAAGGTTAAAAGATTATAATGGTGGTACAAAACAGGTTAGTACAGTCAAAAGGGATTCTTTTTTTTCAGCCATGCTCACAGCATTTCTTATCCAGCAGAGTGCATAAACTGCACACAGATTCCCACATGCACACAGCCCTTTTCAATAGTCCTTTGATCTTTGACAGGAATCTTCAGACACACTTTGGAATGGGAGACACTTGTAGTCTGTTACAGTTGTGGGTATATTTTTGGTTTGGAGTAAACAATCTAGTTAGAGGATATTTTCTTATTCTTAAAATGACATGAAGTCCTCAGAAGGAGATGAAAGTACACTACTGTAGCTTTGTACTTGTGGGAATATTAGCCATTTATAATTGTCTGGAATATAATAAAAATGGAAATACTGAGAACATGATGCATAGTAGACAATCACAGACCTGTAAGATGTGTATTACTTATGAACACAGGATCAAACAGCTGCTTTTCCTGCCCTCTACACTGGGTTCCTGAAATAAAATTAACTGTGTTTATTACACTAGTATCTCACTTGATGTTGATTCCCCACCTCAGCGTAATTTCTTGTGTTGAAGTTCAAGGACTGATATGGGCATTTTGTCCTATAATATCTTGCCACTCTTTTGTAATCTCTGGGGGTCTAACTCTCCAGAAATTCCTATCTACTCCATGCCTATCTTCCAGCTTATAATATGTTTTTGTCTAGCTCTCTAAAACAGACTTTTACTCCTAGCACAGGAGGTGTGACACCCTGCTCAAGTTAAGGATTGCAGCATCACGAACCAGAATTTTCAAATTTTCACCTGATTCTTCTCATCGGCTCTCCAGAATTTCCACGCACCAGAGCATGACCACAGCTGACTCCTCTTGGACCCAAAAGGGACAGAGCTAAAAGGCAGCAGAGAAACAAACCTCTGTTGCCTTCTCTGATTGCAGCTGCAGAATGATTTTGAGAAATTGCTATTGAGAAATACATCAACATATTGTTGATGCCTTTGGCTTAGTGAGTGATGATCTGATTTCTGTTCAATTGACCAGCAGCCAATTCACATTTGGATCAAAGTTTGAAACATAGCTTGTTTCTTTTTAGGGTGAGCTGGTCATTATAAATGTGAATCGTAACAACCCTTAGTAAGGGATTTATCCTGCAAGATGCTGAACGCTCTGTGAAAGAGGGCAGGTGCTCAGTGTACCACCTACCTTGTTCTTCACGTTACCAAGTCACACCATTTCTCTGAATCTGATCTGCCAAATTATTCATGAAGCCCTATCCTGTAAATACAGACATTCATTCTGAGAAATATGTTGTACTGTTCACTGAGGAAGGAAAAAATAATTATACTCAATGATCCTCATTCATACCTGTATTATGGAAGACTTAGGTCAATCTAAACCTATTGCTGACTAAAAACTGTGGGATAATGGTCTTTCAATGATTTGTCTATTTTACTCTGATTTCTGTCACAGATCACCAGAATAAACCAAATGCCTTGGCCAGTCACAAATAGATCTATCCTACTTTTTTCTAAGAATAAAAAGCTACTTTAACTTAATCAATACACAAATGAGAAGATTACTGGAATTAGTTAAGATAATAAAAATACTCTGTGTCCCTCATTAAAAGTCTTAACAAGAGTAACTAAAATTGAAAGGAACAGTTGAAAGATCAGGGTCAACATCTGTTTAATTTTTAGCTATTTTAATTCTAGTTCATGATTATTTTAGAAGCTACCCTAAAGAGTCAAAGGAGAAATAGCAATGGGAAGAAGACAGAGTTCTTCAGGGGACAATTCATCAGTTGATTCAACATATGCTGTATGAGAAAAAAAGCAAATAGAACAGAGTTCTCTTAGTCATAAGCTAATAATAAAGTCTCTAGCCATTGTCCAGGGTAGGGTCAGGCCTTCAGCACTTTGAATTTCTGACTGGTGACACATTGCAAGAAATCCAGCACACATGAAGAACGGGTTGCTGTCTCTGGTGAAAGTGACACTGACAAGAGCCACTCACAGTACCCCAGAAGTTCCCATTTGTCACTCAGTGTCCCCAGGCTCACAGCACCTTAGTTCAGCATGTAGCTGTAGGACTTCCATGACAGCGAATAGCTGATGAAGGCCTTTGGGCAGTCAACAGAGGCATAGATGGGGAACCTTTCAGAGGATCAGTCGTATTTCTTGCAGACTAAGGACAGTTTGCTTTCTTTACCCTATAACCAGTCATTTGGCTCACATCAGTGCAGAGTAAAAAAGTTTTAAGAGACATCAAATGACCTCTTCCTTATGGCCAGACCAAAAAGAAGAAAGTAAACTCTTCTGCCTTCTCCTTAGTTTAACTTCTGACTTAGATGTTGCCTGGGGCCTGAGACCTGTGAATTCAAAGATGAAAAATGGAGCACACCAAAAAGGATGAGTTCCTTTTCTTTTTTCTCTCTGAGGACTCCTCAGGCTTTTCTTCACTACATAAAGCAGAGCAATCCAGCTACCTTTTTGCATTACAAACTTTGCTGACAAAACCCAAAATCAGACCATAAAAGCACATTTTCTCCTGATGCTCAGTTTTCTCATTCTTTCCCTCTCCCTGGCCCCACCTGTACTAACACAGTCACACTTTCAGTAGCACTTACAAGCAGCAATGCAAGCTTTCAGTTTTTATTAAGAAGGCTAAATCAGGGGTTTATAATAGTCCTTTTATACTTTTAATGTTGCCCATTTTACTGCTGCTTTAACATTCACTGCCCAGACCTGGCTTGTATTCCATGTTCCCAGATCTGAACAACAGAACACCCCTATTAATTTAACCGTGTCCTTTCTATACCTACATTTCTTAAGTAGTACAGCTGTGATTTTGTCCTAATTTCCCTAAGGTCCTTAAATATCTTTCCCATCCATACCTGCAGTCACTGCCAAGGTAGAAAGTCAAAGAGGAGTCTGCACTTCCCTATGCCTTCAAAAAATCTGCAGTCATACATGGATTTTGCATTGTCAGTTGGGAAGACATGTCCTGTAGAAAAGGGGAATAGCTATTGGATGCACTTAATGCTTTGATAAGCCCAAAACAAGGCTCACCCATTTATACTGGTGCTTGAAGGAGGGCCATGGCTTTTCATACTTAACTCTCACCAAATAACACGGTTTGACTGTTTTCCTTCCTGATTTTGGTATCTGATTTCAAACTGCAGGCCATACAAGGACCAGCCTTCTTGCGTGCACCCATCTCTTAGGTTTGGATAGCATTCAGCAGCCTGATGAAGATGTCAGACAAGGAGATGGGGAGGAAGAACAACAGAAAATCTCATTCATGTCATGAATGTCATTCATGTCATGCTTTGGTGATGGTCTCCAAGATCCTTCTTTATGCAGTTGATTATGGAGCCAGATTTCAAAAAATATTTCAGGCCTCTAAAACCAGAAGTGGCTGGGATATTTTCCAGAGCTAGCTTGCTGCTGAACTGTAACCAGTAGTACAGCTAGTGGATGTACCAACACCCAAACTTCAACTCAAGCAGGAATTCAGGCCAAAAGTGATATTCAGAAAGCCCCTGTTCAGACACTGTTCCCTGAGGTGCCTAAAGTTGCACTGGGGCTGCCACAGCTCTTTCTTGAAATTAACTCTAGCTGTCTATCTGTGTTTGCTGCTATTCAGAACATCAGATAACTTGTCTGTCTGGACTAAAATGCCTGAAACAAATATTGATCAAGTTTGGGATGCATGCCACTCCTTAGGCACACTATTGCTTAAGGCAGGTCAAAGATTCATCATGCTCTTTGTAAAGTTAGAAAACTCAGAGAGGGAGAGACATTTGCACAGCGTTGCTCCTGAATGGAGATTGTTCTTGCTCTGGGGTTATGCACCAATGTACCTCTTCACCCTCAACACACTAATGAAAAAAAGTAGTGTGGTACAGTGTGACCTCCCTACAAGCAAAAACCAAACACCATCGTGTACCTAAATGACAATACATTAAGATCATTATCGTATTTAATATAGTCAAACTTATCATTAATCAGTAAAACCAGCAGCAGCATTATGTTCTTCCTTAAGTGACAGATTTGTCAATAGAATAAAAAAGCCTTTCTATTGAGACATGGTGGCATAAATACAGGCACCTTATTGGAATATCAGAAATAACAATGATCAGAAAGGAAATCTCTTTTACCAATAAAGAAGAAAAAAGCTCAGGTATTGACTAATTTGCTGTAAATCTGTCTTTTGCTTTCTAATCAATCATTAACAATCAAAGGCCACCTGGTTTAATTGAGGCTAATTTTCAGGAAGCCTGATCTGGCATTCCTTGTGCACTGCTTGGTTGACATGGATGTCAGAACAGAAAAACCATAGCTCTAATAAAGAAATTGAGAAAACCTGTCATTAAAGTATTTTTAAAACATCCATAAAACCCTTTTTTTTCTAGAGGCAAATGCAAAATATGACTGTTGGTGATCTTTCAACAAGCTAGCAAGAAAATAATATTTTTCTTCTCCTAAAGGCTTTTAAAGAGTTCTTGGACAAATACAAAATCACAGATGTATTTGTTTTTTAAAGCTGAATGACATCAAGCTAGAGAAGTCAATGGTTTTCTACAACCACCATCATAAAGGTATCTTCTGGCATGTGGGTCGTAGAAAGATTTTAGAAGATTCCAGCCTAATAGGTAAACAAATATCCTAGACAAACACACTTCCTCTTTGGTATTGGAAAATGTTTTAGTGGAAGGATAATTAGAGCCCTTGCAACTCTCTCTCTTCTCTTCAGGAAGATCTCCTCCTGTTTGAACTCTTTACCTGGCTCCGTCTTATGTGTGGAAGCAGACGAGCAGCTCCAACAATTGCTTCTGACAGGACATGACACCATTTACAAGGGTTGAAGGTTTTGGGCGCCTGGTCTTGGGGTCATAGCAATGGTCTGACTGCACTCTGCTGATGGATAAAGCCTATGTTTTACATTCTGCCTGAGTAATTGTAATAAATATTGATAGATGTGCTCTGTTACTAATTTATTTCAGGCAGAGCATGCCTCTGAAGCTGTGGAACGACCTTGACAGAGCCAGCAGTGCTTACCAGGCATAAGTATCTCTGCTGAGGGCATGGCAAAGGCCAGGGGATCCTGTCAACACAGCTGAAAGATACTGCTACTCAACAGGAGCTTCCTTGGTGCTACAGAAAGGTAAGATATTGCCTAAAGGCAGAAATTTAAAAGTATTCAGTATTTTTCAGGATATCGCTGAAACAAGGTCATTGAAAGATGAAATAGTACTGGGGCATTGGAACTGTAAAATGAGGCATTTCATTCCATTACAGGGAGAGGATTCCAAGAGTCATTCCAAGCCTGGTCTTTTTCCTGAGGTTTGATCCTTAGATCGAGGTTTACCACCAAGCTGTTTGGGGCTCTGCTGTCTGTGCTGATGCAGTGCTGTGCTTATGTGGTGTGCCACAGGCAGATCCTATCTCTGTAGGTACTGTAGAACTCTGGTTGGTCTCATCTTTTTATAAGATTAGGGCTTTAATCTCAATTTCAATTACCTCCATAAATTGTACGCAAATATTTTCCTAGCTCACCTCTTATAAAGGGGATTGCCCTCTGGGTGGTTGCCATTCAGCTTGGCTGCCTTTTCCATAGACTTTACTGGTTGGCATCAGTGTAATTTTTCATGTACAGACCCATCTGCAGTTGTAGCAGCATTTTTTCACCCGGTTTTGCCAGGTGTTTTTGCATTTCAGTGGTAGCAATCTATTTGTAGCACTTGGATCATTGGATTCTTAAAGTACCTACACAGCTCATTTACTCACAGCGTTGCTGAACCTGATCTGAAACTCAGGAACTTATTTCCTCCTCCTCTGCTCCAAAGTGGAAACACTTAGAAAGCAGTCTCTCCAGCCCCTAGTTGTTTCTCTGTTGATTAATATTTGACGATGAAATTAGCTCTGTTGGTTAGAACATGGTGCTAATAACACCAAGGGCATGAGTTCACACAGGCTGGATCCCTGTATGGACCATTCAGTTAAGAGCTGGACATCATGATCCTTGTGGGTCCCTTCCAAGCTAGAATATTCTGTTATTCTGAATATAGTGAGGGGTTTTGTTTTTCTGTTCTAGCTGACAAGATCAGCCCCTCTGTCTTGAAGTACAGTACTCAAAACTCATACACTATCTCCCCAGACTGACTGTTAATTTAAATAGCTAAAATTATCATGCTTTACATTATGGTTTTATTTGTGAGCAACTGATAAAGGACTAATAAATTTTTAATAGATGTTGTAATAATTTGTTAATTGAATACTGTAGAGTACAACAGGCTAACTGGCTTCAAATAACCACAGCATAAAACTGTTGTTATTCTTTCTACTAATGTCCTTAGCAGGCATATTTAATTTAAGCCATAATACATGACCCTCGTGGCAGTGATATGTCTATTTATGTAGCTACACTGCTAAGTGCTTCAAATAGAGAATTTTGCAACCCCAAATGTCTTAAAACAACAACATACACACAAAAATCAAACACAAAAAATCAAAATGTTGTAGAGTTTCATGGAAACCTTCCTCCACGTCTTGTAGGACAGCTTCTTCATGGTAGTGAGATATTTTGAAAATGGACCACTTGTGGCTTCTCACACCAAATATAACAGGCGCTCTTTCTATGTGTGTTAGTCTTTGCAAGGCCTAAGTGTTCCTCTGAGGTACATGTCACTCTTAAAGTGACAAGCTTCTGAATGCTGCAGAGAATCATGTCAGCTGCACCCTCTTTAACTGCTAGACTTCTAAGTGTGCTTTTGGCTGATAAACATTAAAAAATAAAAAAGTAATGTTAATAAATATCTCACTCCTCTCCAACGTTTCCCCCCATATCAGCTTTAGTATAGGAATGAAGGTCTGGAACTTCTGCATGACAAGGAAGACCAAGTTGGTAATGGGTCAGAACAATATATTTCCTGAACAGAACCTACACCAATGGACATCTGATCACACAAAAGTCTTGTGTATTCCAGCCCCAATGTGCTGTATCAGAGATACTTCTGGTGCTCTATATTTTCCGTGTCTGGGGTTTTGTCATGCAGCCCCATTTTACCCAAACAATGCAAATGAACAATAAAATACTGAAAAATCTTATCTGCACTTTTTCACCTTAGAGAAAGAGCTGGAGAGAAACTCTGATCCTCAGTGCAAGTAGCAACTGTCTCCACTTAACAAGCATGGTGCCACTACTTTCATGGATATAAGACTGGGATGATTTTGGCAGAGACAGAGCAGGGGAGGCCCTGTTATGTGGTAACACCTCTGTTCTGGAAAATTATCCACTGTTGATAAACAATAATCAACTAGCCTTCACTCACTATTGCAGATTTCTGATAAGATTTATGCTGATCCTGCTATTGAAGTGGTTCATAAAAAGTGACAGTGTTGCTGGGGCACTGGGGCAATCATTGTAGTGTTCTGCAAAAGCACCTCAGAGAGCACCTCAGCATGCCCATTCCAGCATAACCAGTGGAAGGTTTTTTCTATGATGAAAAAAGACAACTGCTGCATTTTCAGTCCATTTCAATGATGTGCTTCATTCTAATCAGGAGAAGTTCATACTAAACAAATGCTCACTTTCTTCACTTCCCTTTTCACATCAGTCACTGTCAGCTTGATATAGAAAATATGGCTGTTAATAGCTTGCAGCGGAGCAAACATTTGCATAACTGTTACCTCAGAGCCCATAACTCCGAGCTAATTGGCTGATGGTGATTAAAATGATTAAGTGACTGTAATTTATATGATTAACCAATTAAGCCATTCTCCTGTGATTGGCCCAGGGTAGGGTCTGGGATGCGAGCTTGTTTCCCAGCATGCATGCCGGCAGTGCATGATATTAAATATTCTTTTAAATACTTGCTGTTGTTCCTGCCAACTGCACTCAAGGTGCTTTAAAGGTATTTTAATTACTCCATATCATTTGTGTAGCACAGAGAGTTGTAAGTTGAAGGCAACCCATGAATTATTAACAAAATAAATCTAGCACTGCCTACAATAACACAGAATTACCGAAGGCAGTAAATAGGACAGTGAATTTGATCATCCAGAACTGATGGATGACTGACTGGTGCAAATACAGGCAATATCACTGCCTTGAACAGAAGTTATGCTGATTTATCCCAGCATGACATCCAGATTTTGATCCTTGGAAACTGAAAGTTCACCAGCAGATCTGGAAAAAAAAGGTAGACAAAATTAATTGCAAATCCTTTTAGGTAAAAAAGGCAGCTGACTTGGTTAATTTGTAACCAGTTCCATTAGGAGTGCGTTTGCCAAGGCAGTGAATGTTGTTTGAGTGAGCTCTGGTTCTTGAAAACAAGGCAGGTGGGCAGGAAGCAATAATTAAGCATATTCTCTGCTAATCTCCTGCTAGGTACACTGAAGGGAAATCTTGCTGTGGTTTCATCCCCCTCTTTCCTTCCCCCTACCACCTTCCTGTGGGCTGCTGTTACAAAACAAGGGACTGCTCCGTTTCCATTTTTTTCCCCTCTCACCTCCTACCAGCAGACAGTTTAATTCCATGCTTCCTGAGGCTAAACACATCACCTTCATTCACATTACTTTCAATTTCATCTGCTGTGTGTCCTGAAACTTTAAATCAGTTGCCAGTTAGCATGGACTGTCAGTTCTAATTCTACAGAATAGCAGTCTTTTAAGAGATGAGAGCAATATGCTTTTCTTTTCAACTTACCTGTGATTTGCTTTGTGATTTCTGATCTTTCTTGACTGATAATTAAATGTCAACATAATATAGAGGACTAGTATTTTACTCTCCTGTGGGTTAGCTACTTCTATGTGCAGTTTTGTCCAAAACAGTGGCCTTGGCAAACAGGAAAATACTACACTTTATTAAGCATCTTTGTGTTGCTGACTTTGTATTCCCAGTGCTTCAGAGGATGGTGTCTTAGGGCATGGTATTGAATTTTTGGGGTAACCAAGGTTTGAAAAGTCAATTGTTCCACGGAGGATAAAAAAATCTGAACATCCTCTTTTGATCTAAGTGATTTGGTCAAAATGGCTTTGTGAGGAGCCCTGTAGCATCAGGATGTCTGTTTTACAGTACCCTGCAAAAAAATTAAATGCATTGTCAATACTCCCATGCTAAGCCTATAATGCTCAGCCTACGGTGCAAAGCCAGAAATTCATCCTCTGGCTTTTTGTCTGTTGGGTGACAATTTCTCCATATTACTCACAGAGAGTTCCAAGCAGTGCTCTGGGCATGCTGTGAAACAGCTCATGAAGCTTCAGTCCTGACGTTTGTGGACTTGTGTACCTGTCTATCACATTACTGATATGCCAGAAACATTTTAGGCTTAACCCTGAGAAGAGTCGTGAAAACTTCAGCTCCTACCAAAGTAAACAGCTAAGTAAACTTAACCAAAAATGAGAACAGTAGTTAAAGCTGAGGCTGGGGGACAAAAGACACCGTGTGTGACCTTGGCCCATCATCTCACCCCTCGCTGCATCCCTGTTTCCTGTTGTCAGAGCGAGGTATTGCTCTTTCATCACTCTTAGCAAAGCTTGAGGACAAGGCCATTAATATACATGATGCACTCACACAGTAACAAGATGACGTCCATGGAAAAGCTTATAAATAAACATAAATAAGGACCTGATGAGTTAAAGGCTGGGTCCTGCCCAGGCTTCAGTGAGACTTATAAAGGCCACACAGAAAATGCATCTTAAAATAGACTATTTGAAGGTCGTAGCCTCCTGCCCTTGCCTGTCAAGACCTGAGCGGAGGCTTTGCCTGTGAAGTGATGGCACTGCTGATGACATCAGCACTCTCCATGCAGCTTTTGGCAGGTGTTAGCCATTCGTTTCACCTTTGCTACTGTTCACCCAGGAATTTCTTCAGAGTCATGACTCGCCATGTGCCTTCATGGCAACTACCATTTAGTTGTATGAAAAAACACATTTCTGCTGAGGATCTGCTGCCATGATATCAAGACTTGAGAAGAGGCAGAGCCTCTGACTGATTCTTTTGACAGGTTATAAAATATTAAAAGAGGGTAAAGTTTTAAAACTCATTTTTACCTATCTCTCTACAGTCAAGTCCTGCTGGCCTAAGGGATCAATGAATGAAACATTACATAGAAATGCTGAATTCATGTTATCCTTAATAATCTATATTTCAAAAATGAGACTGAGCTCTTAAATGACCCACACATGGATTTGATCTGCTCCTCCCTTTTAATTTGCTCTTCAGTAGCCTGGCTTTAAAAAAGTTAACTGTTTCAGTAATGTGGGAGTCCTTTCATTCCTACAGTCTTCTGATTAGTTCCAATAAAACTGAATAGTAATAAAGTTAAAATCCATTAGTGGCTACAAGACACACAACAGAACCTGTTCTGGTATTTAAAAAAATGTAAAGTCATTGTAGCCTCCTGTGCAACTTTGAATTTAGCACAATTATTTTTCACTTTTTTGCTTTCTTGCTTTTTTGTTGTTGTTATTTCTAGCCTCAGCAACACGAGCATAATTTCTCTGTGTAATACTATAAAAACTATTTTGTCAGAGTACTGCACTAGTGGCTCAACACTGACTGAAAAAAAGCATTAAAAAAGACCAAGCCACCTTAATAAGAATTATACTGATTTGGAGCATTTAAGACTTCACCTACCTGTAAAGAGATACGAAAGGGGAGGATCTGTAGAGGGAAATTTTTTCTACTGAAGACCCAATGACCACGTTGTCTGTGTCAGGACTGGGGGGCAACTTGAAGAGTTTTCAGACCAGCACAGGTAGGTTTCCCTGAGTTACTGGAGCACTCTGTGCTCTCCAAAAGAAGATTCACTTGCAGTTCACTTTTACCCAAAACGGTCCAGATTTTGCTATGAGGCAACATCCCAGTGCAACTCCAATAGCCTGTGCAGGAGCTCAACACTACATCTAATGTTGCTGCACAAAATGATGGAAACACGCCCTTTCAGCTCCTGGTTCCTTGTGGTGCTTCCTAATCATCAAATTCCAAATCTCCTTAGAAATGCAATGCATCTCTCAAGGTAGTTTTGGCCCAATGGGATGTTTGAACCAACTCCACTGCCTAAGGTAGTTGAGCAATTCCAGCACTCAGCTGCAGGGTCAGGTCTCCCACAAAATGTTTTTTAAAAAGGAACTATGTGGAGGAATCTCCCCTTTTCTGGGCTAGTCCCCAGGAAAGATGCCCAGCCCAAGAGGCCCAAAATCCAGATCTCCCTCATTGCTGGGCAGCCAGTGGGGTTGCAGGGAACATTTCCTTGGATTTTTGGCACCCCCGGCTGAGGAGGAAACTAGCCATGGCTTTATCTTTCCCCGGTTAAATACCTTAACCACTAAACACCTACACAAAAGGACAGGCATCCCCAAAACCTCCACCAGCAGCCAGGTTTTAAAAGGGGAGACAGATTAACACAGTGCATAGATGAGGTAAAAACCTCCAACAAGGGCTTGGATCAGAGGGTTTCCTCACAGGAAAAACAGTAGACTTTCTCCTCCTGAGGAATAATTGAGGGCCTGGCAGGTGTGCCTGGTGCTTAAAATAAAATAAAAAATTCCACGACTGCACTTTTCAGTGAAGTCCTCTTTTCCTGGATGAAAATCAATTAACTCTTCACTGTGCCTTGAGGCTAACAGACAGGAAAGAGATTAACAACAGGAAAGGAGACTTCAGCTTTATTGTACAGCAGCATAGGGCTCCCCGTGCTTGATCCACTCCATGAGTGCTCTAATCCAGGGTCCTGTCTCAGCTGTGAAAGTCCAAGGCATTTAAGCACATGCTTAACTTCAGGCATGGGAAGATTTTCAACAGCCTGGTGGAAGTCTGGCATTCGCCTCTCCTCCTCCCCCAGCTTTGGATGGGAGTTACACACCTAATTGTTTTCCACCCCTTTGAACATTTCCACTCAACATGCTTTCCTAGGCAGAGAAGAACTGCTGAGCTGGGGCCTTCTGGAATAACTGCTCTGTTAGGGAAGCTGCTCATTAGCCCTCTGTCGTCTAGTGGCTGGCTTTTGTCCTGGGGCGTGGGGGTTTATTTGCAAGCTAGGAAAAAACCCTTTTTTAAAATTCAATTTAGGATGATGCCAGTCATTCTAGCTAAACAGTCTTTCCTTTTTTCAGTCAATTAAGTACCTGGCTAACACAAGGCTCTGTGTCACACTGGCTAGGCTCTGTTAAAAAAAAAATGAAATAAAAAGTTTAGTTGCCCTTTAATTATACTGACTGCCTTTCATTTTTCAGTTAGGGTAGAGGGTAACCAAAAGTACATGTTCTATCTTTACACTAGGCATGATGCTGTATCTTGTTATGAGCTGTTAAATTTGTCTTCTTAATGCAAATTCTCTGAAAATAAGAAGCATTTACATACTCCTTATCATTCTTAGCCATTCCCAAGCTCTCCAATATCTGTTATGTCATCTTTGATACAGAAAAACAAAAGAATTCTGGCAAGATTTATACCATGCTATTATAATAGTCACTGGATTAGTCCCTGTTCTCTTCTTTTTTTTTTTTCTTTTTGCTATTTCAGATGATGCTAACAGGTGATTGCAGAATAGCTATAGTGAGATCAGAACCAGATATGATTAGATAGTTTTCACACACTGATTCATTTATAATTATGTTTTGAGACACAACAGATAGGTAATTTTTCACACTAAAGTATTGTTCTTACTGACCTGTGTGCATGAAATGTCAGTGGTCTGCATCTGGGTGTAAAAAAAACCCATTAGGGCTGTAAAATGTGGTATTTTAATTAGCACTTTCAAAAATCTGACAAACCTAGGAAAAAGTGATTTTTATCATCAAAGTTTTCTACTGAAGACTCTTCTTTTTCACACTAAAAAAAAAATTCAGCTGAACTGAAAACTTGCACTTCAAAAAACAATTAAACAAGAACATGGCAAAGGTGCCTTTTGGGTTGAAATACTTTCATTCTTCTTCTTAACTCCCTAATTGGTCCATGTATTTGACCTTACACCAGGATCTCCCTGTGAGGTATGATGGCATGTTTAGAGACTCCTTGCTTTGCTATATTACAGGCAAAACTGGTGAATCAACATCGAAAGGAAGGAATTCAGGTTATGAATAGGCTGTCTGCATAGGCACATTTGGGGTTAGAAAGGAAAATTTACCGTTTTTCTGTGCTTGAGCTTTTTGAAGGAAGAACTACTTTCTCTGTAGAAACTCTTCAAAGACTTAGTTTTTATAACATGCACCACTTTCCTATGTAGAAATACATTTAAATGTTGCCTATTTTCTTCTTTTTCAAAAGAGCACTTAAGCACACTTACTTAAAATTGAGCACCCAGTGCTGTTTTGCTTTGTGTGCCCCACAGATTTCTAGTGTTAAGCACTGAGTTGCTCTATATTAATTTGGATTTATTCCCCACACATTCCTCATACCAGCTCAAACCTTTTATGTTTTGGTTGATTCAATCAATTTTCTTTACTTTCACCAAATAGGCTTTTTATTCCTGCTTATCTCAAACTCTGTCTCTCCTCTGCATAACTGTCTTCTCTCAGGGCACACCCACACCCAAGCCCACACTGTCCTCTTTCTCTTCTGGTGTCTCTCTGCTGCTCCACTCATGATTTAATTCTTTAGAAACTATTACTGAGTGCATTTTTCTGTAAGTTTGTCAAATGGCCTAAATGGGGCAATCTTTTTCTCAGTTTCTTGGTGGTATATGAAAACATAAAGCCACAGGCACTTTATTATGCTGCAAAACTGGGTCAAATGGCACCTTCTGAAAAAGTCGGCCTCTATCGAAAATAGAATGCTTAGCCAAACACATCTGTGTTAGTTAAACTATTTCTTCCTTCTTTAAGAAATATTAGACCTCAATCTCAATAATTGCCTGTAATGACTGTAAGAGAGGATTCAGGTGGTTTCCCACTCTACAGCTAGCATTTTATGGGATGTTTAGCAGGCAAAACACCTCATTGAAAAGGCAAATATACCTTCTTGGTATGCACAAGAAAATTCATACCCTGATATCATCTTATGCGAAACCAGTTTTACAACCACTACTGAGCTGATTGCATATCTCTTTTGTGGTTCCCCTTAACAGAGACAGGATACAGGCTTAACTAATGAGAAAAGATAATCTATTCAGACAAAATAATTTATTGGCATAAATCAAAAGAACGCTGGTGGTACTGGAACAGTGGTGGTTGGAGCAGCTGGAATGCTGAGGGTGCATCCTCAGCTGTGCTGGAGGAATCTGCAGGTCTGTATGAGTAACACAAGTGCCTAAGTTGTGCCCTTTCTGCTTCGTCTGGATACCACCTGTCTCTTCCTTTTCACTTGCAAGCCGTGTAATTTATACAAGATACTGCTTAGCTTTACAGTATTTTCTCATTCAAGAGAAAGGTTATATTCAAAATAGTGGTGCGAGTGCAAAGGGAAGTGCTCAGTGAATTAAAGTAAGTGGAAAGTAGTAAGAAAGGAAAACAAATACTTGACATGTTTCATAAGACAGGGACAGGCAAAGGGACAAGGTACAAACTTCCAGGCAAAATAACATCATCTATCTTTGACCTGGAAATAGGGAAGAACAAGAGATATCCAAAATTAGACCATCTCAATGGCACAAAGTGGTGGTAATGCTCGGCTTGGCTCCTAATTTGATTGCACAGTTGCATTTTACCTGCTCAGAAAAGGTAAAAAAAGGTTTTTTCCTAAGCTCTTGTGAAATTTCCTCCTAAATGAGCATCCATGTCTTAACTAATATTACAGGCGTGCTACTCTTTAAATGATTTTTAAATTATCCCTGCTTAACTTTTTAGGCCACACCAAAGAGAAATAGAAATAATGTTGTAAAACCCCTTATAATCAACTTGCCCCTAAACATTTATACAGTATTCCAGCTTAATTAACCTTATTCAAAAAGCCTTTAAAATGGGGGGATGTATAAATGCAGATCCTTTATAAATGCAGATCTTCCTGCTCTGAAATTGGAGCCCGTGATCTTTATAGCTGTTTCCTGTGCTGTGGGAGACTTGGGTCTGAGATCAGCTCAGCCAGCCTGGATGGTTCAGAGTTTACATCTATATTCTGGGCTCTTAAATACACAGTTAATAGAATAGAACAGAATAATGAGATGATGTTACACCTTAGTGCTTGGGGGGTTTTGCTGGCATTTACTACCTAGAACAAGAGAGGCCAGAAATTGCTCTCCTCTCTCCAGGTCCCTTATAACCTTTGATTGCATGGGCTACTCTGTGGCAGGTGAAGATCAATTAAACTGCCACAACCAAGTGGTCAGAAAAGAGCTCCCTTAAGAATAATGGAAAAAAAATTCTCTGAGACTTGCAGCATGTTATAAAAATAGCAATACCACCACTATGACCAATCTACACTTCATTAAGGGAGAGAGTCAGGATTAATATCTGAAAGGCAATCTCTGCAGTGTCTATTCTAGCAATTATTTGTATATGCATACACCTAGGAGATGGAGCAGAAATAGTGGAGAAATGGTACACAATGCCTTTTTGCTTCCTTAGCAATGTCACACTTGAAATATGAAGCACTCTGAGCTGATGACTTCCTTGTGCTGCTTATACATTATCCTGCCTGGGCAACAACCAAGTTCTGTGCAACAGTACTTCATTATTTTAATTAAGCTTATTGCAAGAGTAATCATCATTGCCATCAGTATCAATCACCAGTAATATTTCCAGTGATGTCTATAAGTGATGAAGGTCCTAACTGACAATAAATAATAATGTTCCTGGCTTGAGTTGACACTTCATTGGACTTTGCTGGGTTGCTTTAAGTACTCCAGGCTCACTACAAAAAGAACTATTTATCTATGACAAAAGCCAGATCTAAATCATACTTGTTTTGCCTTCCCAAATGGATATGTTCATAATGTCGGCAAAATTTATCCTTTTGATTATGGCAGATACCAAGTTTGAAACACATTTTGAAAGAAATTAGAAAGGTCTCAATACTCTGCTGCAGACACACTTTCCCATATATCTTTAATTAGTATTAATTTGAGTAAGTTCTTTATTTTATTGGAAGAAGACAGCAGTTTGGATTACAAAAATGCTTTTCCTATTAGTAAGGATAATTCTGAAGGGGCATCTTTGCACTCACATCTAAATGATCCCATGGTGTCAAGATCTGATTGAAAGGTATTACACTTTTTGTCCAAATATCAGTGCACTTGCTTATTCCTGTCATTATGCCGCTACAGATTAAACACTTTGCCTGTTTTGGTTTGTGCTACAATTTTTCTTAGCTGGACAAAGACATTTCTGGCAGTTTAGAAATGGCTTTCCTATTTTTATTTCTTTGTGTGCTTGTTAATGCTCTGAGGATGTTCATTTGGAGTTCAGCAAGAGGATATATATACAATTGTTCCAGAATCATAGAACTTAAAATACGAACATAATATTTCCAAGAAGTTTTGAAGTATTAATATAATGAACAGTGATCCTAAATTATCTTTTTATTACCTCTCATTAATAAAAAGCAAAGTCCAGGACTATTCACAAACAGTCATCCACCTCAGCAATAGCCAGGCTCAGCTGTAAGATCAATAGCTGAGCTGACAGTCCACCCCTCTTTTTTCTCTCTGTCCTTCTTTCACCTCTCTCTCCCCTACAAAAGGCAGGCACTGAGCAGATGTCGCTGGGGTCTCTGATGGGTGATAGCAGAGAGGACCACTTATTGTAGCAAACATTAGAAAAGACTGACATTTCCCAAACCAGATTTTCAGGAAATGGTAAATTTTATATTTTGTACTTATTGATAGGCAACGCAATATAAAAACTCTCTCTGATGGCACAAAACAGCAAAAAATACAGCACACGGCAAATTGCAGGACAAGAGTTGCTGTAAATACATTCCCCAGACTGTGTGTGGGATGTAATTACTGAATAAGCTCTGAAATAAAACCTGTTAGAAACAGCCATCCACAGGATTATCCTGTATAGCCCTTCAAGCAGGGTGCACAGCCAACCCCCAGAGCTCCTCTGGAGCTACAGGACTGTCAAGCAGCTCAGCTCTCCGCAGCAGGGAAGAGGTGGGTCTGAGGGGGACTCCTGCCTCCTGCTCACTTCTGGCTCTCCCCAGACAGGCACAGAAGGAAAAGAAGTGCACAGGATGGCTGCGGGGCCTCTCCATCATAGTGATATGAATTTAGTTGTAATGGTCTGTATTAGAAGAAGCTGAAGGTTTCACTGATTTTCAGTGTTCTCCATGGTAAGTAGTTCAGGCAACAAAGTTTTATATCCAAAGCATCACAAAGAAAGGCTTCTAAAAGTGGACAGCAGAGAAACTAGAGACAGAGCAATTAAAAGAAATGGCACCGTTCTCCTGGATGAAGTGATTCCTTCTTTTTCCATCACATATGGTGTAAAAGAACAGGTTTGCATGAAGCACTGACAACACTGAAGAACATTTCTCCATTTCTTTCTTGTCCCCAACACTCATTTCATGCATACTGCCATTTTCCCCATCAATTTTTCTTAGTGCCAGTAATTTATTCTAATGCCAGTATGTTTAGTTTAAGAAACACATTCTGGTTTGCCGGCCTGTATCTATCTATCTATCTATCTATCTATCTATCTATCTATCTATCTATCTATCCACCTATCCATCTATCCATCCATCTGCCTACCTACATACATGCCCATATCTCTTTTCTTACTAAGTCATTCCAAAATCCAGTGTAAAAAGAAGCACTCTTTCTCACTTTCAAGGGGTTGAACCAATAATGTATTTTCCTAAGGTAAGGCAATTTGGCACTCTTGTGTCCCACCGTCTTGTGTAAAGATACAGCCTGGTGCTTATGGAAAAGAAAAGCCTTAGAGGTAAATCTCCTGGTTTGCATCAGGAGCTCATCATACCCTCTGTTTTCTGAACATAAATGCAATGCAATTTTGCTCTGAGAGTCGGGCAGTTCCTGGCCAATCCATCCCTCTGAGAACTGTGGACACAGAAAGAGAAACATTACCATTATTAGTTTGAAGCCTTGCTCAGTGCATAAAGCTATCATCGCTTCTCTGAATGAGAGCTGCTCTTTTTATTTTTTCCACTTCAGGGCTGCATCCCACCTTCTCAAAGATGTCTCACTTCCCCAGTTTCATCTCCTTACAGGTGTCAGATATACCACATAACCCTTCCTATAGATCATGTTACAGCGAGTCACACTCCTGGTGCTTTGGGCTCTTTTTAAAATTACATTTTACACATCAGTAAACTTGTAATGTAGGAACAGCTTTCTTAGTGTTATTTATATCCCCATGTTGCAAAAGAATTTGTCAGAGAGTAATATGAATGTTATTTATCTGACGGCTCAGCTTTATTGGCTGCTACATTTCATATCCCTCAGTACTTTTTGGCAGAGGAGTAAATAACAGTGCTGTTAACCTCTAACACCAGTATAAAAATAGGCATTTATTAAGGAGTAAATATTACTTTAATTATTATTGTCCTAGTTTCCTTTTTCTATAAAAAATTAGATCCCTTTGTAGATCTAAAAAATATCCAAAATTTATTTAAGTTGTAGACAGTATCTGGCCACTTGCCCTCAGTAGTTTCTGGTATCTTCAGCAGTAATTAAGGAACATATAATGCTTCAGCCACCTAATTGGATAAAATTAAAATAAGCATATGAAAATAGTAAGTTAAACCAAGGTGTCCAGGGCTACACTAACATCTGTCTGTGCCACATCACTGGCTGCCTTCTGTGACCTGTTCTAACCTCAGGTAAACACCAAGCAGACCTATGAAGAGACCAGACCTATCACTGTTTCAGCAGCAGAAGTCCCAGACAGTAGCAAACAGAAATTAATTAAGTCCTAAATCCTCAGCCCTTTCAGCAAGAATTAAAAAGCACACAATGCTCACATCCTCAGAAGACTTTTTACTTCAAGTTTCCTTTGGTTTTGAAAATCAATAGATGTGATATATGTAAATACCTTGGGAACCAGAATTCCTGCACCTCACCAATGATGTTCAGCACCCTGCAGCGTCAAGGCCTTTGCAACCCTCTAAATCCACTCAAGTGGCAATATTTCATTACAAAGCAGGGAGAGGTGTATAAGTGGCATTTCTGTTTCTATGGTAATTGCAGCAGCAGGAAGCACCCGGGTTTGTTACTTCAGAGAACTATTCTGCTGCTGGATGCAACTTTCTCTTCAAAATCTCATCTGCTTCACCTGGAGGGAAAAAATTAATGTTAGCATGGAGAGATTATCAAATAATAAATAAAGCAGCTTTTTATATAATGTGCAACTGAACATATTGGGTTACATTAAAATGACGTAAAGAATCAGTAACCCTCTGGTAACCCTCTGATGTCTAGTCCCTCCCATCTCAGGTGTAGCACTTCTATGTCAGAGATCAATAACAAGTTAAAAGTACCATTACTTCAGACTACAGAACATGCTGGATTTTTCTCTGAGGGATATCTTTGCTCTGGTAGGTATTATCACACTTTTTATTTCATTCCTCAGGTGGCTTAAGACAAATGCTTTAGTGATGGCCAAAGTCAGCATCTGCAATCTATTGTTATATACATCACTCTATGCTTTTAACCATAGTCCTCCCTGTGGCTCAGTGAAAGTGTTCAAGCTTTTACATTTGACAATAGCATCACTATGTAGCATTGGGGCTTAACTTGAGAGAAAACAGAAGAACTTCTTTGCCTGACAGGCATGAGAGGGTGAGACATTTTCTCCAGGATGCCTCTGGAGCCCAACAGGCCACAGGAGTTCTCTTTTTGGTGTCAGCAAGGACTGAAATCGGCTGGCAGATAGACCACAGGCTCACTCCACAACCATAGTGGCTGTGGTGAATGGTCTTGTGCTTCAGTTTGCAGCTAGCCCTCTCATCCCAGTACCAAACAGATTGTGGCAGGAACATGCTTCAAATGGCATGTGGCAAGAAAGGCTTGTAATCCTGGCAGAGGAGCATCAATATGCACGTGCATCAATATGCATCATTAAGGTGGAATATTAATGGGGTTGCTCCAGTGGGAAATACATGAGACTGTATTTTGAGTTTCTTGACGTATTGCAAAAAGACTTCATTTGGTCTTGCTAAACAGAATCACCTCTGTTTAAAAGGAATGTACAAAAATCTGTGGAAACACTTGTTGGGATATTTTTAAGAAAATAGAATCAATAGAAAATAGAAAATAGATTTGGTGGATCTGTTGAAGATTGCAATAACTTAGATGCAAAACTGATTTCATAGTGAGATAAGAATGTAAAAACTTAGAGCTGTGACACTCAAGAAACCCCATTTTAGTAAGGAAGAATGGTTAATAGAAGAATTTAGAACTGGTGATTTTGAAAGTAACAATGTAGAATGACAAAATTTTTTATAGTGAGCCCTTAACCATTACTGTGTCTTTTCATTGGGATAGAGAAACTTGCTACCTGCCTTTCGCACAGGCTCACACAATGGGCAAGGTTGGGAGGAACCTCTGGAGGTCACCTAGTCCAACCTTCTCGCTCCTGCAGGGCCCCCTAGAGTATGTTACTCTGGAGTGTGTCTAGATGGCTTTTGAGTATCTCCAGTGAGGAAGACTCCACAATCTCTGGGCAGCTTGTTCCAGTGCAAGTTAACCCTCTCAGTAAAGAAGTTTTCACGTGTGTTCAGGTGGAACTTCCTCTGTTCCAGTTTCTGCCCATTGCCTCTCATCCTATTGCTCGGTACAACCAAAATGAGCCTGACTCCTTCCCCTTGGCACCTTGGCTTCAGAAAACTTTGATACAGCCTCCTTATATTCTTGCTGATCAGATAAGAAGCAAATGGAAAACAAAATTGACTTTAAGAAAGCAATAACTAAAGCACAGTGTTCTTTGTACACAAACTTGTTTGATGAGGTATAGTTGTTATGAGTTCCATAGCTGCAAATCTGATCTTCATCAATTCCAAAAAAATAAGTCACAACTGAAAAAAATGATACAAAGTTTGCAGTCTTACTAAGCATATCTTCAGAGAGACTCCTGCAAATTTGTTGTCATCTGTAATAATAAGTTTGCGAGCTTATTTTGAAAAGTTAGTTTCATTCATACACACCGCTTTAAAATCACACACAGAAAAATATTTTTTATATTGAAAAATCTTATTTTCCTTCTTTCTCTTAGGAAAAAGACAGGAAATTAACATGTATTCAACACAATTTGCAATTAAAATCACAATGAAGCATGCTATATCTTAAAATCCAATTTAACTTAATATTTTTAAACGTACAGGGAACAACAACCCAAACATTATCTAAAATTAAATCAAAATCTGTTTCCCAAGTAATTTGGCCCTTACCTAAATGAATTACAGCACTGATCCAGATAACTGGATTGGGGTAAAGTGGCCCACATATGATATGGTACATTTATAGATTAGTATATATCATAATACAATATTTTTGTTGTAAATATGGTAATGAATTCGTATTGAGAGAGGAGACTCTGAAAGCTCTGGAAGATTTTTATTCCTGTAGACTTACAGAGATACGTCCTCCTTGCTCCCTCTCTCCCTTTTTCTCCCTCATTTGCAGTAAGACTTGAATCCCAATTCCTAGAAAATCATTAAGTATTTTTTTCCTTTCCTGGTTATCTGTTATGATTTTTAGCTCAACCCTCTGCACACTGACTTTTTCCGAAATAATAGGTCATGCAGGATGTGTTGCTGTGCATGTGGACAAGTCCAGCTCAGGGGATTGCTATGCTCCAACCTCAGGAAGACATTAAATACTTTCAAAGCTCTGGAAGTCACAGCTTGTTCAAAAGGTTTTTGACCCACATGAAACTGTTAGTGTCCAGTGTCTCACAGATGGATGGATGGATGGATGGATGGATGGATGGATGGATGGATGGATGGATGAATGGATGGATGGATACTGTGCACCCATCAAGCTTGAATCTGTCTTCACTTACAGAGCCAAGAGCACTGTTGTAAGTGTCCTTTTGGCTCAGGTCCTGTTCTTGGACATGACTCATTTTTCTAGTAAGGCAAAGCCAAAGAAAACCAGCCTTAAAACACATAGGCTCATGATGCAGGAGCTCAGAAATAAAGGAATATATGGCCAGTGGAATGTGAAAGTTCAGAAAGGGCTACATAGATACTTGTGCAAATGTTGTGGCTTCATTTCTAAGCTTGAGAGATCTTTACAGGAACACTGAGTTATATATAATCTCATGCATTTTAATGCTCCCCAATGATACTCTCTGTCGCCTGATGCCCCGGACAGTTTGTGCCTCCTTAGAATCTAATTACCCAGTTTTGCTCTTCGAGGAAGGTACATTCACAGGGAATGTTGCAAAGGAAAGAGCCTGGGGCAAGATGGTTATGGGTACAAGGGATTCAGCTCTTTGTAGAGATTATATAACTGTAGGAAGTGAGCACAGCTTTGTTTCTAAATTCTTTGTGGTCACGGCAAGAAAAAAGACATACAAGAAAAGAAACCTAGAAGGAAAAGGCAGTAAAAGGGAGAAAATGGACAAACTAAGGCTCATGGTAGGAATTTGAAAAGGTAAGAGGTTTTTTCATATTCTATTATTAGTTCAGTTTTATGTGTGGGATTAAGATTTCGAGCTCAAAAGGGTTGGAAACCAGGTCCAGTAGAAAAAGTCAGGTTAAAAGACTTCACAGAGGTAAGCAGCTATGCATTAAGTGACCATAGCTTTACCTATCAAGACTGGAGACAATTTCATAAAAATTTATCCTATCAGCAAATTAGCCATCAGAAAAGCAAATTTCATAATCACCAATTTTCTTGCCATTCCCTAATATGTCTTGCCATATGCACAATTTCTCTTTTAAACTCCCAAAGCATTAGTTCTAAGAAATGTTCATTTTATTTATTTAAAAAATTCAGAAAAACAATCCACCCAGGAGCTACACCTTTCTCAAGTGCTAAGAGCCCTTTAGAGTGATCTTGTCTTTTCAGAGTGCTGTCTTTAGGAATAACCACAGTATATTGACACAGGAAACCCATCTAAGGAAGAATGGCATAGAGGAATATTATGTAGATTTGCGTACAGTGACATCCCATATTTTCCTCTGTGCAATTTTATCACTGCACTTTTATAATACAGACAGAGCTATACAATCAGGCCAGGCATTCAGGAAATACAGTACTAATCATATTTGTAGAGCTGACTTAATCTTTGGAACCTTCCATGACAGCATAGTCAACCACTGTTTTACTTATGAAGAACAGACAAATCTTTTTAGGCAGTTCCTTGTAAACTTAAACTTCTGCTTTTAGCTGGATTGATACAAAGAGATAACCAGCAATGCAATAAAAATACATCATTTACATCTTCTACATTTAAATATATTATCCACACAGAAAGTTATTAAGAGCAAGTTATTTATTTCATGCTCAGGGTTTCTGAAGTCTGCAAAATCAGCAGTATGGAAATGAGTAATTTTTGCTCATCTCACATTGTTTAATAGGTTAAACTGAGCATAAACTCAATGGCAGCATTGTGATTCACATCTAAACTAAGCTTTGTTTCTGTTATGATATACTCTTCTACTCCTTAAGGGTCTCTCCAATTCCCACTGAAGTCAAGGAGAATACTTCCCTTGATGCAAAATTGCTGCATAAGATTCTACACATGTATTGTGTGCTACAGCTGTTGTAGATGCACACGTCACAGCCCACGGAACTAGGATATACTATGGTGTGTATTCATTTCAGGGGCTTTAAAATCACTTCAGGCAAAATCTTCTTACAATAGAAACTGTGGAGTTTTATTAGAAGAATTTTTTTTTATCCAAATGTCATAGGGTAATTTTACATCTTTTTCTAAAATAAAAAATTCATTGATTATTTCTTAAAAAGAAAATATTGTTAATTACCTCTTTACCACCAAGATTTTTGAGCTGTTAAAAAAAATCTATCACTTTCAGAAAATATTTTTGGTGACTTTTTTTGTCTCTTTACATTGTTTCTGTAAGTTATATTAACTGCTTTATTTGTTTTCTGTCTGGGGGAGGGAAACACGTGTATAAATACTGTAAATGGGCGTGTTTTTCAGCTAGTAGGCAATTACCTTTGGTTCTGCTGGAGGACTTAGGTGCCACTGTCACATTTAGTGCCTTTGCTGCCTTAAGCCCAAGGGACCTGAGCAGTTACTGTACAAGAGCATGCCCGCTCTCACAGAGATCTGGGGTGAGAAAACTTTTCTTTCTTCTGTGAAGCTTAATCACTGTATGTTAGAATTAAATATTCTTTAGAAAAAATGTTGTTATTCCCGTAGAAATCTTAGAGAGGCCATCCATTCAGGGAAAAAAAAAGGGCCTGGAGCAGCTGGAGATTCTTCTTCCTCCCAGCCTCTATCCAGCTGTCAGCAGCACATGCTGCACCTCTCTCCAGTGATTCCCTGGAGATTGCAGCATCAGTTATCACTCAGTGTCAGGGCACAGACAAGGACTTCAAGAACAGGAGGAGATTGTGACCTTGTGAGGAGCAGGTAACAGTACTTCTGCTTGGCCCCAACTACCCACAGGCTGTTCTTTCCCCTCTCTTCCTCAGCATGAGTATTTAACTACCCTACATCTAGCAAAGCAGCTTCAGCAGAAGTGGTTGAATCTAACTTCCCATGTTGCCTGGGGCAATGGGGCTTTTCAAAGAGGATGTGCATGCATGTCTCAGCATGGTTTGGTCTCAGGTCTTTCATATCTCAGAGGAAAGCCCTAAGTGCTGGATTCCCAAGCAAAAGCACAGCACTGGCAACCTTTGCCAGCTGCTCAAGATGTGCTCAGGTGTTGCAGGTTTGTGCCTAAACATTAGGCATGAAAATGCCCACCTATCTGGAGACAGTTCACTGAATTCACATGGAAAATTAAAATTTCTCCAAGAACTTTCAAGTAATCATTTATTTGGGACCCTTAGTAACCACAAGGATTTTGGCTGGTTCCCAGGGTACTATCTGAGATCACCTAATTCAAGGTTCAAAAACTGATGGAGCCAGCATGGTCCCACTGCATTTTGTTTTCTGCTGATCCTGGATTCAATCAGAGAGCCAAGTTGGCCTACATATCACAACAGATATTTACTACTGGGTGAAGACTTGATATGGATCAGGTCTTCACCCAGTAGTGTCATTTGGAAGGATTATTATGAGCATGAATCTACTGCTAAAATATTTTTGATACAAATCTCTACCACATACCTTATGATTGCCACAGAGAGACACTCTGCTCATGCTTCCAGTTCAATGAGATTTGATAATTCCTGTAACACTCAGAGAAAATAGTCTGCTGTCACCATGCAGGACCTGCTTAACATGCACACTAGCAGTGGCTTGAGAGCAGATGGAAGCCTTTACTCACTGAAAAGTGCAGCAGGGAGTTGAAACTCCTCTCTGCACCAATATTTTCTCACCATAATCAAGAAATATAGTAGTGTGGAGGTTCAGGATGCCTGGCACTGCCCTTGGCTTTCTAGCTCTGTAAGGATCAGCGCCCTCAGTGGAATGCTCCTTAGCCCAGGAGAGCCAAATGACATGGTTTTGCTTTGTGAGCATGGTATGTATTTATGTTTTATTTATTTATTTATTTATTTATGCAGTATTATGCTACTGCATTTATGTTGGAAATACAATTTAATTCCTCCTTCTCTTCAGAGCTGACAAAACAGTGAATCAGTAAGGACAATAGAGACATGCTCCTTGACTGGATTAAAAAAAAAAAAAAGGACTGAAAAAGTGTATTAGAGTCTTATGACTTTTTAATAGTTGTTATTCAAGTGTAAGTGAGATTCTTTGTACACTTCTCCTCCAATACAAGCATTCTTTTAATTCAGAGTGTCTGCATTGCTTCCACATTCTGTTTCTCTGGAAGATAAAGCTTTCTGTATTTAATGAATTGTCAGAAACAAGCTTACTGAAAGTCCAGTCAATTGCTTCAGAGTTTACCTTTTTACCACCAGAACAGCTTCTTTTCCTGCAAAAAGGAAAGGAAAAAACACCAAAAGAAATGGCTTTTTTAGTTGTCTGAATAATCTTTTAAATTTGCATGTAACAAGTGAATAATACCTGGAGTTGTGTCTTCCCCTGCCTTCTCCATGTTCTTGTTGTAGAAAGCTCAATTATAGAAAAGCTTCCTTTTCTTTCTATAGGAAAGATATTTGCTGTATTTGGTGTGCAAGGTAAATCAGGTCCTTGGTGCTGCAGTACTAAATATTAGGCCATGAGTTTTCAGGGAAAATGTAATGCATGAGCAGAAATTGAAATTAGAACTTTACTTTTTTTTTCTTTTTAATAAGCCTCCTGGGCTGGTTTCTCTCTTCTTCACTTTGGTCTTATCTTTCTGACAACTAATAATTTAGTTTAGTACAAGAAAGGCAAAAATCACACAATGACGTGTGGAGTCATGGAGTTTATTTAGTATTTAGAGGCTGGTGTATGTAGTTAGGAATTGAAAAACAGTTCATCAAAATTAACCTTGCCCACCATGTTTATCAAATTAAATTGATCGAAGTAAACCTAATTTCTCCTTACTCACCTGCCTTTTGTGAAATGGCATTACAGAAAGCCAGCACAGCACATCTCAAATGCACCACCATCCTTTTAAAGTATTTCTCCACCTGTGTGTCGTTTCAATGACAGAATATGAAGTTACAATGAGGGCTCACATACTGCAAACGCATGGGATATACCAGAGAAGGAGAAGATGGCAAAGAAAATAGATGGACACTTGTCAGAGGGGTCATCTTTTACTCTTAGCAGTGAGGTTGCTGGTTTGGAGAAGAGACTCAGAAGTCAGCCAGTCAGCCATGTTCCTCCAGGCAGGTCCATAAATCTGTCTGTTGGGCAAAAGATCCTAAATGGTGCAATCCCAACAGATGTAAGCCTACACCACAAAATAGCTAAAAGCTGGGTCTTCCCAGCTTAGTGGTAACATACCAGAAGAGTTTAATTATCTGAGTCTCTCTGAAGAGTTTAATTATCTGGGGCATTACCCTCCCTAGGGCTACATGGCTGGCAGTCAGCTCAGAAGTTGCAGAAGTTGCTCGGTTGCAGCAAGCTGGCAGAGGCTCACAACAAAACAGCAAATGTGTAGGTGCTCCCTGTAGATGATCCAACAACTGCTGGCCAACAGACCTGTAAGAGATAAACATAAAGGCTTTGTCTCACAGGTGGCTCCCTTTCTCCTCCTACGTGATCATCAACAGTGAAGAACTTCCAGACTATCTGGGGGGAGTTTTGTGCAGGCCTGGTGATGTTTATACCTGAAGAGAAAATAACCAGGTTCCTGAGTCTCATTTGCAGAGCATGAACAATATATTTTTTTATTTTGAGTAGTCAAATGTTGAATAAATGAGCTGAAAATGAATACCTGGAACCGTGCTAATTCTCCCAGTCACTTTGCGAGGCCACTGCCTTGTTTGCAAGGAATGTTAGGCTCAAAGCCTTGCCCCAGGCTTCACATATTGTTCCTATTTTTATAATAGTTCAAATCTGAACCTCTAAAATCTCAGAAAGTTCAAATCTGGATTCAGATTTTACGCTACAGCCATAAAAACTAATAATAACAAATTTATCAGAAACAGGATGCCTTCCAAAAAAAGACCAGGCATGGTGGAAATATTAACAAAATCTAAAAGGAAATGTTAGAAAAGATAAAACTCTTACTGATAATCAATCTTTTGCATTTATGCTCACCAGGAGGACTTCATCTTACTATAAAGCTGTTCTTTGAAGGAATCAATCTACAGAGAGGTTGTGGTTGTCCCCTCCCTGGAAACATTCAAGGTCAGGTTGGATGGGACTCTAAGCAACCTGATCTAATTGAAGATGTCCCTGGTCATTGCATGGGGTTGGACAAGATGACATTTAAAAGTCCCTTCCAACCCAAACCATTCTGTGACTCTATGATTTTATGGTTCTAGGAATCTAAGGATCATTTTCGTATTTTAGTTGCAAGAGTGCAGGCTGTAGGGTAACTCAGTAAATGGAACAAAAAGAAATTTCCAAAATCAGATAATGTTTACACATGAGATCTAAACAAACTAAAGAGCAAAAACACTTTAATTGTGGTACAGGTAAATTACTGATCAAATATACCCTAACACAGGATGAAGATAAAATAACAAAGATGATATCAAAAAGGACTCTTGGGGGGAATATGAGAATTACAGATGGGTAAACCTGACTTCTCTGCCATGTACTGTGGTAGAGGTTATAGCAGAGAAGAATGTTAGTAGCTATTTATAGAAATGTGTATAATAAGAGGGAAGGCTTAACAAGGTTTTTGTCAATGAGTCCCATCTCACAAATCTTTTAGAGTTCTTTGATTTGACAAAGTGTCAGAGAACAGCACATTACTCAGTCACCTGCCAAGCATGCTCAGGAAGCAGCATGCCAGGGTGGGATACGACTGCAGCTCTGACTTGAGGTGACTTGGTGAGGTTTCTCCCACTGCACAGATTTGGTATCTGATTCTCCCCTGATTTACCAGTGCAACTTCATAACCACAGCAACCAGGATCATGATCAGTCCCATGCAAAAGACCGAGTTTCAAGCATTTATTGCTTTTTATGGTAAAGGCTTCTAACATACACTGGGCATGGATAAACAAATATAGGGTTTCCAACTTCATGTCTGTTTTCATAGGCTTCTTTTTTTGAAGGTACAGCATATCTTAATAATCTAATAATTTTCCTTCTTCTTTCCTTAAGGCTCAATTTATAAACAAGATGAAGAAACTAGATGGATGCTGAAAGATAAAAAGGAGGTGTGGATCATTACATTTCTGATAAAGTAATAATGTACTAGTGTGTGCTTGGTGATGAAAGAAGTCAGACAAAAGTGGTCGGTTAGGATGGAAAAATTGTATGGGAAAAAGAAGAAAATTTAGTAACTTTTACAGAAGATAGTCTTTGAACAATGGATTTTTGATAAGTTCCTCATGCCCAACAACAATTTTCCATTAAAAGTAACTTGCACTTCTGATAATCTGTAGTAAATAAAGTGTTGATAGAACATAGAACAGAGGGATCTTACTGTCATTTGTGGTCTACATTTTTTTTTGTTAAAGCTGTGATGAAGATTGCATTTGCTTCATTTAGTGAACAATGCAGTATACACTATTTACTCTTGAGTTACAGTGACACCAAGATCAGGTTTTGTACTTGTGTGGGCATCTTACCATAACACACTCTTATGTATGCACATTTGATGCTCTTTCTCCAGTGCCAGCCTGGAATATAAGAGCCTTTGGAGAGGGCGAAGAGTGTTGGGGAGATGAGGGCTCTCCAGCCAGATGCTGTATGGGAATAAAACTCCATGGTTATTATTCCAGGCTGGGAGTGCTGCGTGTGTTCTGTGCTGAAGGATTTGGTCAATAATCACAGACCCATGTGTCTTGTCCTGGCACAATTACCCCACTCTCAGTAGTGCAAGCAGTCCCCAACAGAGGTGTATTCTGTGGTTTAGGGGATACACTGCACATGGTTTTCTCTCATAGTTAGCTTGTCCTTCCTTAAGTCTCTTCGCTCAACCAGGAATTTGCCCCTGCACGCCAGTTCTAAGATCTTGTGTGGAATCTGTGGCTCTAATAAACATGCAGTGTGCTTCCTCCCTCTGAGGTGCCTGCTTTTCAGTAAGGAGAGAAGTGATCTGTTTATATTTATAGCCCATTTCCTTGCCAAAAATATCACAGAAGTGAAGGGCAGTTTTAACAGACACCAAGCCTGTTGATTTGGCACGCTAATAGTCCCACGACTGAACTCAGTGTTCTCACACAATTCTTTTCTGACTTTAGGCTATTTCACTGCCACTGATAGACAGCAAATACACACACTCTGCCTGTCAGGCAGTGGCCAGATTTTTTGGCTGAGGTTAGGAAGTTGGCGGGTTACCCGCCCTGTGGCTGTACTTGTGGTGTGCACAACACACATCTCCCCCCTCCCTCCATGAAACTCAAGCTGGGGTCTTTATGGTTTGTAAGCAGTAATTCTAGGAGCTGAGCAGCTATCAGCAAGCTAGCTCGAGCTGTGTTAAGCTTTCCTCAGTTGGAAGTTGTTCTATGTTATATATCACTCAACAGATCTATATGCTGTGGTGCTTTAAAGAACAGAGCTCTGTCTTAACTTGTAATCATTTTCTTTGAACTCAGATACTGTGAGAAATGCCAATAAACCCAGCAGAGACTATTTCTTACTGAGAAAGTGGGACTGTACAGGAATGTGGATTTGAACAACAGGCTCACAGATCTCATAAGCAGTACGGTTGCTGGAGGAGGTAAAGGGGCACAACCAGACTAATTTCTCCGGTGAGAAACAGACTAATTGCCCTTATCCAGATCACTGGCACTATGTAAAACAAACATGTAAAAATGGAAACGTGTAACTGCTGTGTTGTTGTTAGCCTACATTCAAATTCTTGGCATGGGAGCATCTACTTGGGAGACAGCACTATTATACCTGTACTGGGTCTGTTGATGCATTTCATCAACAGCCTAAGAACACAAGAAGTTACAAGAAAGCAATAGTAAAAGAACTTAGGGAAGTCTAGATCAAACTGATTTGCAAATTTACATGGAAGTGCACAAGGCAAAGCCATACAGCTTGGAGAACAGAGAGAGAAAAAGCCTGACCCTTGGCTTAACTTGCCTGCTGTATCTCTCTAATGGATCTGAGCCAGAAACATTACATCTGATCCTTCTTCGGTTTTGATCGGGTTTTCTAATTGAACTCCCATCCAAATGTTGCTTTTCAGGCCTATGTTAATACACGGTTGTGTGTATTTACAGTAAAGCTGCAGAGCTGTTCATATTCACATAAGCAATGCCTCATAGCTGGCTGACAATTTAATGAGACATTCTGAATTTTACCTAAGGCATTCTCACCAGTAGGAAATCCTGTTAGATTTACAAGTGTCCATCTGTTAAAATCCTCCAGAGTCATTTTAGATGCTACACTGTTTGTTGGGTTTTGACCTCCTTTGCTGTGATTGTTCAATTAGTTCTGTTGTGTTCAGACCACATTTGCGTTGTGCATCTTGGAAAGCACAGTAGGGAAAGAGCTCTGCTTTGATGAGATTAGAATGCCAGCCAGGATGTGGCACACATTCCTGCTCACTTATTTTCCAGGGAAATGCAGGCTAGTGCTTCCTTATTTTTACTAATATAGCTACCCTTGTAAGCAGAAGAGTTACAGTGCCTAAACTGAGTTTGATGCGCTTCGATTAAACTTCTTTTTGTCCTGTTAATGCATCTTGAAGGCATTAAGTGGGATCAAGTGGATTAAGATTTCAAGGGCCTTTGAATCTATTCACAGACCTGCAAATGACACACTATTTACTCTCTGAATCAGTTAGCTTACCCATAAAATGGGCATAATATATGAAATGGGTGGAAAAAAATGTACAGCATTTGAAAATCTTTGGGTGAAACAAATGTCAAATTCCAAATCTGCCCTGATTAAGGGGGAAAATATCCTATTCTGGTTTCCCTTATGAGTTCACAACACCTACTTCCTCTGCTGGCTTTCCTCCCCTCTTAAAGTGCAAGAACAAATTTCAACCCCTGGTGCCAGAGAAAGCAGTGGGTGGCAGATCAGTCAGGTTTACGCCCACAATTCACAAGAGCTCTTTTGGCAGAGACTCTCAGCCCCCACCAACACTACACAGCCAAAATGGCTCCACTTCGTCCTGCTCAGAGACCTCTCTACAGCTCTCTTATCTGCACGGCTCGAGCAAACACCACAGCCATAAAATACACCCCCTCTGTATGTTCAGCATGCTCTGCCTGAAAAGTATATTGAGCAAGGGTTACAGCAGTTGCATCATAAGGTCATAAACTTATAATTAACTGTAACTAAATACACAGAGCTAGTTCTTCTCCTCCTGCTGCCTTACTGAGGAGACCTGTATATACTGTTTTTCCCCCCGCTCCTTCACAGCTGCTGTGTGATGGCTCAGTAGCATGGGAGGGCCCTTGGGCTAGCATGTAATTTTAAATCTTATGGAAGATGGCCGTGGATTTTGGGGAAGATACTGTTACATGCATTTTGTATGGCTAGAGCAATGATGTCAGTCCCAGGGTGCAAGGAGCTGTACAAATAGCAAAACCATTTTCTTTCCCTCTCTCTTAAATGACAGGAAACACCAGATAGATAGGTGCTAATGAGGGAGCAGTGGTGCTCATTGTAGGCACTGGGTCCAATGGCCTTTTGAGGGCCGCAGCAGAACTTCAAGACAGAATTCCACTGCAGATAGTGAGGTTGTTTAGAAAGTATTTAGGGATGTACCTTCCATAGCTGAAGAAAAATAGATGAGACAGCACAAAATATTTTTTCAGGATGGATACTGATAAGAAGTGGGAGATGGAAATACTAGAAAGAGGTGTAAGAGAGAGCAAGCAAATGCAGTCATTCCACAAGTGGGAGGTGGCATGGAAAAGCATGACTGGCACCAAGCGATGGGCTGAGAAAAGAAACCTGACAGCAGCATTCTCAATAGCAAGCAACCAGCCACAAGTCTGTTAGTCAAGGCCAGAAAACTAACCAGTACCCTCCCAGCATCCATGCCCAAGCTGCGCATGGGCAGTGTTTGGGCTTGAGCCAACACCACTCATTGAGCTCATTGCCACCAAGATGAGCTGAGTGAGGAAGACTGTTTCATAGTTATTCTCCCATGAGTAGGCAAGGACTCAGAGAAACACGCAGTAAAAAAACTAGTATCTGAGTTATGGAATCAAGTGCAGACAGGGTGGTGACTTGCTTCATGGTACTTAAATAAGGAAATAGAGAGTAGAGGTTTGATCACGGAAACGTACTGAATATCAGGAGTCCTTTTCATGTTGAGGACAGGTCTACTGTTGGGATTATTCATGGAAAGCCTCATCTAAGGTTATCATTATGCTGTTTTGTCTGTGAGCATTATATTAGTGGAGAGTTAAGATGTTGTACAGTCAAGTTCTATAAAGATTGCACCAAGGTTTCTTGAGTGTGCTAGGAGCCTGCAAGCAACTCTTGACTCTGAGCCAGTATCCTTTTTCACTGAGAGATTGCTCAGTTTCAGAAATAATTTTCAAGGAGCAGGAATCTTATCTGCCATGATCCTTTCATTCATCACAACTCTTTTCCATAGTCTTTCTTAAATTTACTACTTTCAATCCACACTACTCTGCCAGTTGTGAACTCTATGTAGATCTCTTGATATGAGATCTCTGAATTTGGTCCAGTGAATTTAAAAGAAAATAAGTAGTTACCCAGGTGCCAAAATAGAAGAGCTAAGCAATAAAAGACATTTCTAAGTGAACATTAATGCCAATAAGTAACAGGCTACATTTTTATTTCAGACGCAATCCCCCGGAGGGCATATTACGTAGTTGTGCCATTGCAGCAGGAACCCCCTGAGGCACTGTAACTCAGTGACACACCTTCTCCTCTCCTGTTCCCTCAGGCAATCATTTACCTCTGGCCTAAATCAGAAATAAAATAATATTCCACCCTTCCTCCCTCAACCCCTCCAAGCACTCACCATCCCAGCTGAGCTGGCCAGAGAGAATGGACCCCAGGCTCTATTCATTTCCCACCCTCCAATTTCTAATCCCCTGGGAGGAAGTAAGCAGATGTGTGGCCCTGAGTGTTTCATGCACCTGGACTAAGCCCGGGTAATCCATGCAGGGTTGTAAGTGGGTTCTTACTCCCTCAGGCAGCAGCGTCCTGCTCAATTGTAAAACAGAGCATTGAGATTTTCTTTATTCTGGCTACCTAGAATGCAAGTTCAACCACTGTGTACCCTTTCTCCTACAGCCAAGAGGCTTTTTTATGTCTGAATATGGGCACAACAACCCTTTTTAAAACCATAACCATCTCACCCTGCTGCCATCCAAAGAACACAGGACTTTCCCCTAATTCCCAAAATACTTTACTCTTGACCTAAGTCTGGGCCCCAAAATGGTCATGTGGCTGCTAAGCAAAGTGCTGTCAACCCAACCCATGGGGCAGGGTCCCAGCTGTGAGGGGGTGACATTCCTCAGAAAACAATAGAAATATTTTGAGGAAAAATAACTCCCATTTCAAAAGGAAGTTATTGGAGAGGGCAGGTGGAAGGCAGAATTAGAAGGAAATCTCTGTGTGCCTGTAACAATAGGGAAGCTGATGGCAGTGACCCAGAGCAGCTGGAGCAAAGTTGTCCCTTTGCTTACCCCAAATTTATTGCACTCCCTTCTGGATTTACTTCTTTACTTCTGTGTTTCTCACCTTGGGTCTGGTATATGAGTTGGCATGGTAAGGCAAGTTTTTCGTCATGGCATTTGATCTTGGAAAAATCCTCACAGAGAAGCACTAATTCCTGCAAGTCCTCTGGCACTCTGCTTTGTATCTCCTGGGAAACGTGTATAGTCTGCACTAGCAAAATACCTCTGCTTCATGCACTTCCAGTGGGAAGCACTCCAAGGATGTCTGTGTGAGGAAGCACCACCACTGCCTAAAAGCATAATAATTAAAATGTACTATCAAGTTGTACTTGATAGTAGCAGCACAGTAGGTTGCTGTGGATGACTGAAGATGAGAGTCAATCATAAAAGGGAAAGAGGAATTTAACTCCCCCTATCTATGAAAACAGGCTGAGACAACTGGGGTTGTTCAGCCCACAGAAGAGAAGGCTCCAGGAATACCTTTTTGTGACCTTTCAGTACTTAAAGGGTGCTTTTAGGAAAGATGGGGACAAACTTTTTGTAGTTCCTTATAGCAACAGGACAAGGGGTAATGGTTTGAAACTAAAAAAGGATAGAGTCAGACTAGATATAAGGAGGAAACATTTTTACAATGAAAGTGGTGAAGCACTGGAACAGATTGCCCAGAGAGGTGGTAGATGCCCCCACCCCTGGGAACATTCAAGGTCAGGTTGGATGGGGCTCTGAGCAACCTGATCTTGTTGAAAGTGTCCCTGCTCATGACTTTTTAATGTCCCTTACAACTCAAACTATTCTATCATGGAATCCCACCATGGGCCACTAGATCAGGTTGCCCACATTCTGTGAGGCTGTGATTCATTGAAAAACAAGCTGCAATTTTTAACCAGTAAAAGCCACTGCACAGTGAGACCACAGTATCCCTAGTGGGGTAAATAAAGGCACATTTTTGTCCTCTCACTGCTCCAGCAGAAACATGGAGAGTCCACATGAGCAGCAAAGGGATATCAGCATGTACAGTAGCACCACAGCCACCCAAGGAAATGGCAGTAGCTGGGGAGGTGGATGAAAGACCCAACTTCTCTTCCTTGGGTCACAGGTAAAGGTGGTAAGAGTGTACCATGGAGGTCTAGTTTCAGAAGAGAAATCTAACAAAAAGCAAGTGTGATGTTTTAAAAATAAAATCTTACACCTTTAGTAGGTTTGATTGGGGTCCTTTTAAGGGCAGGTCAGTCAAGGGCTTATATGTAATCTCACACCAGATTTTCAATACATGTGGATGGAAAAACTCCTTTAAAGCCAAAATTCATTGGCCTCACTGCAACTACCCTGAATTACACTGGCCAGTGAGGTGGTCACAAGAATTTTTATAAACTTATATAAAGCTGCCAATCCCACTCTTACTGTGGTCACTGGAATACCCATTAACTCAGTCTGCTTTGCACTGGAAATGGATTTAACTAACATACAAAGTTAGCCTGATCACTGAGGTGACTTTATTTTAATCTTAAAAATAACACCAGCTGAGCTGTGCCCAGAAAAGGCATTTGATTAATTCACAGTTTTAAACAAACAAATGAAAATGTCAAAAAGAATGTAATTGACTGATGAAACAAAGGTGAAACAGGCTATGCTTGCAGCAATATAGTGACTTATGAACATCTACTGAAGTTGGACAAAAAAATACACATGGGAAACATTTTAGTGTGTGAAAAATAAAATAAAAAAAAAGAAGCAAAATAGGAAACTATCAAGAACATGGGAGAGTGGCTGGTCAATTAAGGACTGTGTAAAGATTTCCAATTTTCTTGTAGTAAATTATTTATTTAGCCCTTGCATGCCATCAATATATTTTACAAGTTTAATACCCAAATTATAGCTACCCACCCATTTATGGCCTTGTAAATGAGACCTGACTTATCAATGCAAATTCTTGTTCTAGGCAATGTCAAATTTAGATTGGATTTGGATGTATTGCTTTTACTCTTATCAAGAAGGTTTGCTAGTGAGGTATTTTATTGCTAGATTTAAAATGGAAAGTGCTTTTAAATAGACTTGCCTGGATAGCACAACTGATCACAGCTCAGATATGTCATTTCCCAGCTTAAAAACCCATCTTAATCCAGGCAAGAGGTCTTGGAGATGTAGCAGAACCCATTTATACTGAATGCATTTCGCTGCAATCTCAATCCTTTGCAATGAAGTGGAAGAGCTCTTGTGACAACAATGACTTTAATCTAAAGTAAGAATAGCTGGAACTCTTAAATAATAAAACCAAATGGTAATCTGCATGTTTCCTGATACTTCACAAGAAAAGCAAGCAATAAAGAATTCAAATGAACAAGTGTAATAGCTTCCTAAAATACATTGCGTTACGTTTGATTATGCTGTTTTCTCTTACCCATGTTTCACCCTTTAGCAAAGATAGGCAGCTATACAGCAAAGGTGAAAAATTATCAATGGAGTAGAATAATATGTAAGTGACCAACTAATCAAAAAGGCATACAAAAATTAGAACACTGTTGTGTAAAATTATATCAAAGCCACACAAATATCTGGAAAACAGAAAAGAAATCAAGCAGAAACATTACTTTCATTTGGCTAACTAAAAGCAGGATGTGTCCCAGTACAGGAGTCCTTTGGAAGGTTAATAAAAACAACATTTGTATTCATGAGATAAAAGCTAGCTGAGATTTGCATCTCTGCAACAAAGGGTGTATCTAATAAGAGGACAAAACAGAGAGGGAGCAAGAATTGATAGGGAGCAAATGGACGTGAGAGCTGAAAATCATGGCCACCTTTTTGTTGGCTGCAGCCTGCAACCAACATTTCTGGGCCACAGTTCTTTAGAGCATAAACTGTCAGTGGAAGAAGATCTTAAGGCAGAAAGCAGGCTGGACTGAAGGCTGGCAGGAAGACAGGAGAATGTGGGAGGAAAGCCCAGAGGAAGAAAGGGAGTTCTAAACTGAGAGACATGCTCAGGGAAGACAGAGACCTGGAAACTGCCAATTGCAAGTAGGGCTGTCCACCAGGACTTCATGCTCTGATGTCTCAGTTCTTATTCTAAACTCAGTCTTGGGGCTCAGCAAAGACATACAGCTGCAGCAAGGCTTGCTACATCCTTCTATGGGGCAATAATGGGGAAAGAGTCTATCTGACTACAGCACAAACAAAGCTTTCGTGTTGGAGCCATGTGTTGATAGATGACCAGAGGAAATGAGAATTGCAACAGAGCAGCACAGGTTTGGTTCAGTAGGACAAGCAAAAGGGATTGGTGCAGCCTGTTAAGGGGGCATGAGGATAGCACAACTAGCAAAGCAAACAGAGCAGGGATCTAGGGACACAAGTACAGACCCAAATCTCTAACTGTTCTGGCTCAAGTTACCCACTAACAACATATGGCTACATCAGAAGAGATAAGCATGCATAGCAAGGAAGAAGGGAGCTTCCAAGAAGGCATTTTGCAGCCACTGACATTAGATGCATCTCATGCACCATGAGCAGTCCAAAAGCTTGGTATTTCAGCTATCAAGGCTCCTGAGTTGTCCCTGCAAGAAGACAAGCTCCTCCAGAGTAGATCTCATCACATCTCTTCTCACGCTTGTTTTACAATGGGATGAAACCCCCACATTTTCTCAATGGCTGGCTCAATGGTAGGAACCTCCTCTTTTGAAAGATGGGCAACAGTATAGGATTTGGATCCCACTCTTAGCATGTATAGCTGACCAGTTAAAGAGGTCAGGATCACTGATATCTGCAGCCTGATACAAGCCACTCTCCTGAACCTGTGGCTGATATCTCTGTCACATATCTCTCACCTCGCATTCACCCAGATGACTTACTTCAAAAGCACTTTCACTTGGGAAAACTACAGTGCTCCATTAAAATACAGCTCCATTAAGTACAATACCTCTTCATGAAATTGCTACTGTTCCTTTTGCTAGTTGCATGAACACTTGCTATCTACCTCAGCCCAGTACAACTGTTGACTGTTGGAAGGTACAGCTAACATTAACCAGCACAGATGACCCCTGTATCTTGCAGTAATTTCTGGTTAGAGCTATTTGCTGCCTCTCATATTTCTGTGTTGTTATGAGGTGTTCACAACAGAGATGAAAACAGGTTAAATCCATTTTTTTCTGTTCCTATCTGGAGATTTACAAACATTGTGCTTTCAAGATAAATACTAATAGATTTAAATTTTTTAAATTTAATTTTTGCTACTGAATTCAGTGGGAGCACAGTTGTTCCAGCATTCAGTCCTTTTAATAACTTCATCCTAAATCAAGTTTATATACAGGCCACTTAAAATACCCTCCCAGCTAATTTGTTATTGGCACTGTGTTACGTTACACTGATGTCTCCTGGGAATTTACAAATTCATCACAGATAACTATCTTCCAGACTTGTTCTTGTTCCCACTGAACTCAGTCATAAAAATCCCATTGTGTTCAAGGCGAAAATAATTGGGTCACTGAGTTCCTACTATTATTTTTAGTTCAGGTTTATTCTACAATTTCTATCCCATGTGACTTATTCTGTTTTGGAACTGCTAAACAGCATAGTCCACTTGAAGGAGGCATGTTAGTTGTGACAGCATCATGCAAAGTCTTGTCAGTATCTACGTCTCCTCTGTTGCATAAATGTAGTGCATTGTTCATATGTTTCTAGTTAGTCCTCTGTATTTCATGATCAGCTCTCTTTTTTAAATTACTTAACATGACTGTATAACTGTGGTCACATGTTAAGACTAAAATTGTGCTATTGATGAACTGTACGAGTGGGAAGGGATGGGGGGAAATCTCCTATTGAACTATAAATAGTCTTTACAAAGTGAAAACAACCTAACCTTGTTAATCACAAATTAGGAAGGAGTGTGCCAAAAATAGCACAACGATGGAGTGTCAAATCAAACGCCTCTGTGCAGGTAGTTTGTACAATACCAGGTGACTACAACTGTTGGGGGAATATCCTTGCCCAGGAAAACAGTCTAACTCTGTGCCAACTAGCCATCAATGACTGGCTTTCTCAGAAACTCTGTTTAAAAGGCATCTAGGCAACAGAAATGAGTGATATGCTCTGTTCCTCCTGCATTACTTGGTCTCACTGGCAGTACAGTATAGTTGTTGTAATCTAAAACCAGACAGTTGTTTGTACAGTAGTGTAAGAATCTAACAATGGCTGTGCCAAATAACTCTCCCACACAACTTCTGAGATCACTGTGAATATAAGTTTGCATTAACAATTCACCCTGCAGGGTTTGCTAAAATGCTTCCTCCCAGCAAACCGAAGGTCTCCTGGATTTTCAGGCTTCATGACAAAGCCTTCTGGCTCACACAGTTTGATCAGTTTCTAGTCTTGACTATGTTCAAATATTTTATAATAAGAAACTGCATTTTTTCCACTCCTAGACTCCCATCAGAGTGTTTATTGTATTGGATACATTACATAAGCTGGCACTTTAGGTGCTTTATGAGTTTTCCATAAACCCTTATTTGCTAATGGCTAGCCTGACTGTGAGTCTACTGCAATTTCTGACCTTTTAAGTAATGGGAACCTGGTCTGAATAATGTTTATAGTACCTTTAAAAAGAGGCATCATAGAAAAGCAAAAAAAAAATCATAACCATTATGATAAAAATATTTCCTTTATATGATACTTTAGCCAACTTTCTTTCCCTGGCTGAGTAGTGTCTTTCCAAAAACTTTCAGCGTGTACCATTATTTTTCTCAGCTGTTGATACCAGGTTGAAAAGCAAACCCTTTGGATTAAAAGGAGAAATAGACTAAATCTGGCAATCTGTGATGAAAGGTGAGATTCTTTGCCTTTGCTAAAAGTTCCATGCCCAGTGACCAGACTCCATTCAACTTAGTGACATTCTGCGTTTTCAGAGTTTAAGAATTTCAAACATGCAAAATCTAAATTACTGCCTTTATAAGCTAGTAGCCCTGATTTTCAAAGATGCCAACACTGACAGACCCACAGAAACAACTGAGATTTTAGTTTGAAAGTAATGCTCTCCAGCTGGATAGGAAGTTCTGGATTGGAAATCCCACCCTGAGCCATTATCAGCCCCACTAGAAGCTGTATCAGCCTTGCTCGGGTGAGTAAGAGGAGATGGCAGGATTAAACCCTGCTATATGACCTGATACCATCCCTGGATGTGACTTCTTGGTGGGGAGGAATTTAAAGTAATTCTGATGATAGCAAACTGGATGAACTTTTATTGGTATTCATGCAGTCACAGAATCATAGAACGGTTTGGGTTGGACGGTACCTTACAGATAGTTCTAGTTCTAACCTCCCTGGCATGGGCTAGGACACCTTCCACTAGACTGGGTTGCTCAAAGCCTCATCCAACCTGGCCTGAACAGTCTTCTCCAGGCTGAAAAACCCCAGGTCTTTCAGTCTGCCTTCACAGGAGGGATCACCCAGCCACCTACTCCAGCAGATCCACAGCTTTTCTATGCTGGGAGGCCCAGAGCTGGACACAGCACTCCAGTCTGTGTGGAGCCTCACAAGAGCAGAGAGGGATAATCACCTCCCTTGACCTGTTGGTCATGCTGCTCTTGATGCAGCCCAGGATACAGTTGGCTCTCTGGACTGCTCATCTGCACATCTCTGCTGGGTCATGTTGACCTTCTTGTCAATCAACTGCCCCGAGTCCTTCTCCACACGGTTGCTCTTGATCCATTCCCTGCCCAGCCTGTATTTGTGCTCGGGATTGCCCCAGTCCAGGTGCAGAACCTTGCACTTGGCCTTGCTGAACTTCATGCAGTTCACAAAGGCCCACCTCTCCTGCCTGTCAGGGTCCCTCTGGATGCTATCCCTTCTCTCCAATGCTACAGCCACACACACCACATACCTTCCTATTGTTGGCAAGCTTGCTGAGACTGCTTGAAATCCCCCTGTCCATGTCAATAACAAAGACATTAAACAGTGCCAGTCCCAGTGCCAACCCCTGAGGAACACCCCTTGTCACAGGCCTTCACCTGATGGTGAACAAGCCTTCAGGAAAACATTTGGGAAAAGCTTTCCCACCTCTCAAACAAGTATGAATATTTACCAGGTAGGCTTGCTCCTTAATACGCTTGCAGTTACTTTACAAAGATGCAGTTCAGGGAGATCTGCTCTTAATTATCTTGAAATACAGCCACAGGAAATAGCATAAGGCTGTCATAGGCTTTGCAACCTAGAATTTCTACTTTTAATCAGGAATAGTCATTTTAAATTCAGCTTTTTAAAAGTCTTAGTAAAATTTACCTTAGGGAACAGTAAAATGGCAATTAGGTATGACAAAGGTACGGATCAGAAACAATTAGTTATTACCTCAATAAAAGAAGAAAAGATGGGACTGTGAACTTACCAGGCAAATTCCAAGAAACAGGATAGGCTTCTTGATCTTAATGCCAAAAGTCCAAATATTTGGAGATGATATTTTTTGTATCTCTCTAAAGAAATCAGGGCTTTTTTCTTTTTTTATTGTCCAACTTACTACTGATACTACACTATATTGATTCAATGGCATTGATCAGTCACTCTGATAAATCATCCTGTATTTGCTTGCATTACAAGTCTCCTAATACATCTCCACATTGTGCAGAAAGTGTTGTAATGTACCCCAAGTAGTCACTAGGTGGTAACATATGCAGACTTGAGCACACCTGTAAATCCTGCATATCCTTATCTAATGTTTGCCCACATTAGAGAAATTTAATTGATCTTCTGATGGAACAACATCAGGTTAGTAGCATCCCATAATGTTTGACAGAGACAAAACCTTGAGAGCTCATTAGTTGACTAAAGCCAGCTAGGAGGATAGCTGGCTTTCATGCTGCTCTGGAGAGTCCTGCAGCCATGTTCATCTCCACGCCTGCCTGCGAAGCCTGGTCTGTAGGAATCCCTGTGAAACTTGATACGTGAGTTCAGAAAGGTATGTGTTTCCTATTAAATGCTATCAGCCTTTCCCATAAGGATAAAGAAGTTGCGGTTTGCAAGTTTCTGCCTTGGTGCTTTTGATATATTTGCTGAATGTTTCCTGCTAATACAGGGCAAGTTTGCCCCATGCACCCACGCCAGGGAATAAGGAATTGAAGGTCTCCCTGGGTGGCCCCTGCACATCGACTGTCTGTGCCTGACAGGCAGTGCAGGCTGCCAGGGAGCCTGTGAAGCCCCAGCCCTCAGCTCCACCACCCCAGCACCCCAGTGGGAAGTAATTTACTGGCGATCTGGGCCAGGAGCAGTCTGCTTTGCTGTCTGATTAATGGGAGAACCACAGATGAAAGCATCAGTCCCTGACTCCCAGCGCTAGGCAGCGGAGAGCAGCTCTCGTCTGTGTTTTAGGAGGAGCTTGCTGTCTGGCAAGCACCAGGGCAGACCCAAACCCACCTAGGTGAAGCTATTTAACACTTCCAAGGCTCAAAATCTGTTTGCCCCATTTCCAGGGAGTCTAAAGAGTATGGCAAACTGAAGGCCAGATTTCTTGCTCCTTTCTGAAAACATATGACAGTTTTCCGGCAAAATAATAGCAAAAAAGGGAGAGGAAGAGAGACATGAAATTAGCTGAGAAGCTACATGCAAGATGGCCCAGATACAGACATCAAGAAGGAGATAGGCTGATTCTCAAATTTTCATCTGCACAGAGCTGGAAAGTTTTTTGCCTCTAAGCAAGTAGCACTGTTTTAAACCTTGGTCTCTCTTTTCTAAGTTAGTAAGTCTGCCCTGGGGAAAGGGAGGTGCCTGAAACAGGAGCATGTGGGCTTTATTTGGATTGTCCCAGCTACTGAGTGTGCCCTGCAGCTTACTAAGTGATTGGCACATTAATTAAAAAAAATCCCCAGACATTTTAAAAACAAACATGTTTTGTCCTTTCTCCCCCTCCTTTGAGATATTTGTTACCTTTCCAATAGGATTAGCCAGAAAGAGGAATAAAGTCAGTGAGCTGTAGAATGCTTCTGAAGGCCTGTTTCCTTACCTTGATTATGTACATGTGTGTTGCCTAATATAGCAATTTAAGGATGACATTTTCTGAACCATCTGATGCATGGCACTTGGCATGCTAAAAATGAACTTGAGAGTCCATATTTTATAATCTGCTAGTTGTATCTATAAGAACATAGCAAATGTTCGTTCACTAACTATCTTGGACTATTTCTCTGCAATGCAAATGGAATAATAGAAGATTGAATCAAGAATAGCAAAAAGATCCACGTGGCCATTGTATGGAACTATGACTTCATGCAGCCTGAAGATGTTGTGGAGTCTCCTTTCCTGGAGATACTAAAAACCCACATGGACATGATCCTGTGCAACCTGCTCCAGATGAACCTGCTTTATCCCAGGGGTTAGACTAGATGATATCCAGAGCTTCCTTCACACCCCAGCCATTCTCTGTGATTCAGTTTCACTGAGCCAAAGGATTTTCACCAGTCTTTTTTATTCATGTGTGTTTCCTCTGGCATCCATTTGTGTAAGAGTGATCAGATTGGTTTTGTAAGACTTTATTGTAAATATAGTGATTCAGTAACAAATACAGTGATTTAAGAAAATAAATATTGATAGCTAGTTCATGATGGTTGGTACAATTTAGAGAGATAGAAAAGAAAATGCAGTACCTGAAACACTCACATTGGAAAACTCAAACCTGGTCCAAGTTTAAGTAAGTCAAAAGCTGTCTGATCACTCACACTGAAAAAAACCAAACCAAACCAAAACCAAAAAACCTCAAACAAACAAAAAATCAAACAAAACCCCCAACAAACAAACAACAACAAAAAACCCCTACACTAGTGTAAACAGGGAGGAGAATCTTAGAAATCGTTTTGAAAAGAGGGCTAAACCAGACTGAAAATTATCTAGTTCTTCTCCTGACAGTTTAAAACTATTTTCAGGGACAATGTTCCCACAACTTCCCTACATGGCCAACAGCAGACGCTGGCAATCTGTATTGTTAGCCATCTATATTGCTTTTTTCTTGATGTCTAGTCTAAACCTCCTTTGCTGCAATTTAAACTCAACACTTGCTGTTTTGTCACCAGTGGACACAGAAAAGCTTATTTCCCTTCTGACTGAAGTGTCTTTGACATATTTGAAAACTGCTGACCTTGTTCTAGGGAGGAAAAAACCATAAAAACAATGCATCCATTGGCACTCCAAGGTCAAATTTGATCCTTAGCAGTACAAATCCTGACATCCTTTTTCAAGATCTGAAAGAGGCATGACATGGCCAAGAAGCTGTTGCCAGCCAAGGAGATGAAGGTGCTGTAGACTTGGCTACTGCCATACCAGGAACACACCTTGCAAAGCAGAAAAGAAGGAGGACACAGGGAGCTCTGAAGATACCCTGCCAATTCTCCTAGAATAGGAGGAGTTCCTATCTCCAGTAGTACTTGAGGACAGGCAGCAGTGACTGGGACAAGCATCCTGCTGGCACCTCCAGGGATCTGGCTAGCCTAAGCCCTTTTGTTCTTCTGGTCAGGAATAGCCCACAGGGCAGAAGGAGGCTAAGAAGTAGGATGCATCTGAAATGCTCCTCAGATTTTCAGAACCCAAGAGATTACTTCATTTAGGATGATGTAGATAAATTTCTTTGGCTCTAATCTAAAGCTTTTATAGTTCATAATACTCTTGATTTGCAACGGTAAGTTGGCACTCTTAAGACAGAGCTACATGTGATTGCTAAAAATATTCCATTTTAAATATAAACAAACGTATGGCATCATTTTTTATTTTATAGTATTTAGATTGTATCTGTGGCCTCACAAGAAAAAGGATTCTTTTAACAAGCTTTAAACAAGAGCCAAAAAAAAAGGTGGCCTGGTGTATTCTTGTTAACATTAAAATTAGTTACCATAGACATACATTTTTAAAAACAGTTCTTAAAAAGTGATATAATCCTCCCTCAGAAAGCAAAAATAATTACACGGCATTGTTGCACCAGCTTTGTTTTTGCTGTTCATGTTCTAGGTGATGTGAAGAGTCATTCTAATTGTGAGTGTTCATATCTACTTAGTCTATGTGAAAAGCTCCAACACTAGGAAGGAACACCTAGCCTAGAGTGATAACTTAAGGCTAGATGCTTATGAGGCTACTAGAGAGGAAAGCAGATTAGTTTCTTTTGCCATATGATTGTCCTCCCCCTCTTTTTTTCCTTTCTTTTTTAGATCCTTGGCTCTCTTTGATTTACACTCTTTCTGGTCTACTGTTTTGAGAACCTGATGTGGAATCTTTAAGTCATCTGTGACCTAGGTCACTACAGACAGGAGCAATTTAGTAAAAGTATTAATTGAAGCTCTCTGGCAAGCCCTACTTCTGCAGATGAAGTTACATATCAAACCTACACAGACTGCAACTACACTTCCGAACAGACTAAGATTTTCAATATCTCACAAACAGGCTCCTCAATCACCAGAATCTAATAAGACTATAATCATCATTGACACTATAATGATTAAAATGAATAAAACCCATTAAGAAAAGTCATGTTGAGTTATTAAAAGTTTCGCTCTGTGTGATATGTAATCTTTTATTCATTTTTTATGATGAAATCTGTAACCATCTATCCACAAAAGACCATTAATTTACTGCTCTGTGGATGTTACCATGCTCTTTAGTTTAACAGCTTATCATTGATTTCTTGAGGGAGATATTATATTTGGAGAAATACTCACGGAGCTAAAGCCGGTATGTTGCTGTAAATTTGCCACTGACAGGATGATCAAAGTATTTTGGTCTAGTCAAAGCAGAGGGCTGATGAACAAGTTCAGAAGAGCCTATGGTCATATCCCTGCTGTTGTAAGCAGACCCCGAGGCAAGGCAGCAGATACATGTTTTCAAGAATCACAAACTCTTGTAAGAAAAGGTCATGTGCACTGCAGGGGGAAACACAATAAAATTTCCATTAACTAGAGCCTAGTTAACCGGCTTATTGGCATCTATTAGAAACAAATTGCAAACAAAACTGATCCTATTATAAACTTCCCCTTGTTCCCTCAGTAAAATAAAGTCACTGAATGACCCACAAAAGAGGAGGAACGCAGTTTGTCAGATGACCTGCTTTATTTTCGAGGGAAGTATTATGTTTCACACACTGAAGGGTCTACAATCATGACTGGCAGAAAACTACATAGTTTTGGGAAATACGTGAATCAGTGCATCAAAAGTAACCTGGAGAGGGGAGGTAGTGCACTTCTGCTCACATTCTTTTAATAGGGACTTTTTTTCCTCCTAGGCAAACAGCAATAAAAAAATGTGAATGGAAGGATGTGTACACAAACTTTCTGTCTAAGTGGTGGGAGAGCACTCTTCCTGAAGTGTACATTTTCTCATAATAAACTCAGCTCCAATATCTTTATTGCTCATCTCCTTTTTAATCTTATTAACAATAAAGCCTAAAAATGTTTTGAAGAAGTCAAATAAAGGGTGTTCTCTTTTTTTCTGAACATTCTTTCCATTTACCTGGGATTACTAATAAAGTGTCTTTCCCAACGTTTTTAATACTGAGTCAAATCTTCAGATGGTGCAAAGTCACTCAAAAGCAGTGAAGATACGGTGATTATTACTTGCAGATTATTAATCTGACCCAATCTCTGTATTTTCCATTTTTCTGGCTTTTTCCTTCAGGTGCCTCTTAGCACTTCAGATATAGCTATAAATCAAATAAAATTCCTCTTGGTTTATCTGAACATGCCCCAAGCCAGTGCCACAGAAATGTAAATTCCTTTGCAAAGGGAATAAAACAAAAAAATATTTGCTTTCCAAATAAATATAAGCATGACAATTATAAAAGTCAAATATCACCTTCCTCTCAGCAAAAGAAAGGAGGGGATGGAGGATGCAGAAGCATGGAACATAAAATAATGACTGTGGAGGTTATTTTGACATAGAATACAGCTAGGGAAAATGCTCTGATTTTAGGCACTCCATTCAGAGACAAAGGTGTGCCAAGGAATTCACAGAGAGGAGCTTGCTCTGGCCAGCCCTGCTTTTTCACATGCTGTGCCAATGCAGGATGCTATTTATCTGAAAAAACACAATTTTCTCAGCAATGCTTTTGAAAGAATAATAGAGAGGCTTCAAGTAATTGTTGTAGTAGGAGTTTGGGAAACAATCCTAAAAGTTAAGTCTTTTTCTTTTGAGTAATAATTGACCCTTACTTTGAGGACAGCGACAAATACCTGTCATGATCATCTGGTTTTATACAACAGCTACATGCTCTACTAAAAACAAAACAAAACAAAACAAACCCAAAAAGAACCCCACAAAACAAAACAAAACAAAAAAACATGAAGGAGACCACCTACTATGACCTAGTCAAGAGTCCTTCCTGTAGTCTGGATCCTGGATTTACTGAGTGATCCATGCTGAGTTCTACTGCAGCATTTTGTGGGTCCCTGTGATGCTATTTTTCTTCCCTTGCAAGTGTAAGCCAGAGATTAAAATTGTATTTTGCAAATCCCCAAGAGCCACAGAGCCTCTGGCCATGGGGCATCTTTCACATTGTTCAGATTGATGCTTTGCAGAGCACAAGCCAGGTAACTCAGTACAGTTGTCTACAGATTGAGTCCTATGACTTAGGTGAATCTGAAGTATTTCAGTTCATTGGCAGTACGTTGATTGACTGCCATTAGTAGAAAATGCCTAGTCTGAGATATTTATGGTGAACTCTGCAATCATCTGTCCTTTGAAGAGCATTAATTTACTGCTCTGCACATGTGACCACATTCTTTAATTTAACAGTTCGTCTTGCTGGGGGGCAGGGAATTTGCTAGTAACAGATTATTCTGACAGGTGACCTATATTCCATGTTGCAAAAAATGGGGCTCCTGCCAGATCTTCCCTCACTCCAACTGTGGTAAACGCTTTGATTCGTGTAAGTCATAACACCCATATTGGGAAACACCTGAGACTCAGACTCCTGTGCCTTTCTGCCAGCTGTTGCCAGAGCATATGCCTAATCAGGAGGAAAGGAAACCAAACCCAAGTTCAAATTCCAGTTGCATACCAAAGTGCTAATATTTCTTCATGATCCTTGCAACTAATTCACTAAAACCCTGAAGCACGCCTTGACTACAGTTATGTATTAATACACAGCTTCAGGTATTATGAAAGCGAAGATTTCTCCCCTGCCCCTGGACTAAAACATGGGAGGGAATAAATAGGAAAATTTGTGGCTTTATAGATGTTTGATTCCTTAACAAATACTGCAAACCACAGTGAATGATGTCTGTTATCAAAAGAATTAAAGGGGAAAGTTATTAGGTAAATGAAAGCTTATTAAAGAGTATTCTAGGGTAGAGAATGAGGTAAAACAGAGGAAACTGCCTCCATCCTTGATGGAATATTTACTTTAATACACCACAGACAAAAGGTAAACTGATAGCTAAGATGTGTATAATTTTTAAGATATTAATGAATTTCATTTTATCTTCATATTATTAAAAATACACATATTTCAGCAAGGCAATGAAGAGTTTGTTGCATGAATGTTTCCCTGTTATTAATCTGAACTAGAATTCATTATAATCTTTTGAGGTGACTCTTACACTGATCAGAAAAGTGAGGGAATTGTAAGGGAGTGGCATGCTTACAGGAATGATAAGAAAACAAGTCACTTTGAGAGTTTTAGCGAATCTGTTCAATGGTAAGGGGTGATTATGGACTGAGGAGTCAGCTGTTCCACAATTACAGGTGGAGAGAACAATAAAATCTTGCTGAGTTTGGCTATTGAAATTATGTGGTTTCATAAATAGTATAATATTGTTCTTAGCAGGTAAATGGTGTATTTTAAGGACAACCACTTTACCACACATAGAACTATCCAATGGTTGAAGGTCAACAGGCCACCTGCTAAATGATAATATAAATCTATAGAATTACTTGATAGGAAAATAATTACTGAAGCTTTATTCTTGTTGTGAAATTACAGTATACTGAATAGGCAATATTTTCATTGTAAATATTTTCCTACAAATATATCAAAGGAGAGAGGGCAGAAGAAATTTTTGCCAGTGTGTGTCTCAATAAGGACTACCACATTTTGTAATAGACAAGTCATAATGGTTGGTCTATTTCTCCTTCCAGCTGGTGCATGAAAAGAACACAATTCTTTTTCCTTTCTTCCTCGAACATTGTGTCTAGAAATGTAACCTCAGCACTGTCTTTAAGTTGGTGATCAGGTCATGCAGCTACAGATTCCCAGATGTGACTGCATAAGGAGAATGTGGTGTTGAATGACACCCTATTTTCCTAAACAAGGAATGTCCTCCCTCAACGAAGCACAGTATATGAGGAATATGAGCTAGATTGTCCTTCCTTAGCCCCCTGTTATCTTGCAATTGTTCCTGACTCTTGTCTGATGGAAGCTCTTTCCTCCCTGCTCTCTGACTGTGTATTTGTAAGCAGAGGCAGATGAGAAGTTTCACAGTCCAGTGAAGCTGGAGAAGACACTCAGAGATCTAGCAGCACTGCATGGAGTGCCAAAGTCCTGCCCAAGGTGGTCAAAAAATCACTTCCTTCACAAAGATTTTTGGATATCCCCTCAAGTGATAATCCCTTAGCAGCCAGGCCCCAGACTTCATCCCTTTGAGCCTGAAAATCAGCCAAAATTTTCTGAAGATTGGTCTGTAAGATTGCTCTTATTTCAGAGTAATCTGAAAAGTTATCCACAGCTTTCATCAATCATCACGCAAGTGAACTTTGCTCTGCAAGTCCAATGACATCTTGATGTTCTTTTTTCTAAAATGTTCTTTTTATGGAATATTTTTTACAAAAGGACTTATAACTGATATTCACGAGTATTCGTCATGCAGCAGACTTATTTATACCAGCGTAATGCTAAATGTTATAGTGGTCACATTGCAAATGCCTTGCTCCCACAGGGGATGCAAACAAGGTCCAAAGAGTTCTCAACTGAACCCAGATATTGCAAAATTTAGTGCAAATTACTGCCATGAAAATCTGCCAGTATTTTAGATGATTACACATATGGGTCTATAGAAAGTAATTTTGAAGGCTCACTTCGGCAGGTGTAAAGTGCCTAGGCTTTCAAATGAACTATTAGGACTTGTCTAGTTATAATTAAAATTACATAATTCATAAATAAGAAATCCCCTTTTTTTTTTCAATTACTCTTCTATCTAATTAGATATCAGTGCTTAATTAATATTTAGCTCTGTCAGTACCTATGTCTTCATATAAAAGCAGAAAAAATACTTTGGGTTGGAGTCCACTTGAGCAGCATCTTGCTTACATTCAAATATTTTTCTCACACAAAATAAAATAGATTATCTAAAATGACAGTGTAAATTGTCTAGATCACTGTGTCAATAGTGAGAAGCAGGTATGTTTTAAGGATTTTAAGGGGAGACTTAGGCTAAGCAACAAAGTTTCATCCAGGACTCGCATTTCTCTTTGCTGTCAGTCATGGAAAGGGCCTTAAAATACTTTAAAAAGTCTAAAGGGTGTAAGGAGAAGGAGTACCTCGAGAGTGACTATTGGTGTAGTCTGAGGCCCTGCATAATAGAATAGTTTCCTGTATAGCTCTTCTGGAGATTATTTTTAAGTGGGTAAGTAACCAAGTATAATTTCTTAATGTGAAGACTTCTCTTGCATGGACAGCCATGATGTGAGGCAATATTTGCCTCAGATCTCCATGGATAATTTGCAATAGCATTTTGCTATTTGGAAGTGGTATTACTGATTTCTTTCCTGTCTTCTAACATTTGCCATTAGTCTATATTTTAGCATAATATTAATGTACCTACTGGCACATATATTATGTTGCCATTCTAAATTACGGTTGCAATGGCTGGATTCCTCCTGGACTCTTAAACTGAAAGGTAATTTTTCTCAGGTTTGCCATCAAGTCTTGAATTTGACCTCTGAACTCTGCATGACTACTCATAGAGTCAATCAGATGGGAAAGTTACACCACTGACTAAATCTTCCATTATAGCTATTGCAAGGTCTCAACAATCTCTGCAATAGATAACCCACAGGCAAATCACATACCATTTAGTAGCAGTGCTAGAATTGTACTCATTTACAAAGCTGTCACTGAATTTGCAGTAGTACTTTGTAGTTAAAAGATAATTTGTTTTAATTTATCTGAAACTGTCTATCTCTAAACATACTTTACTGATGTGAGCATACACATGCTCTATATTCACTGTGTTTAACATAGAAGATTATTTCTTTTTTGTAGCTGTTTTACCTGCTAGCCAGGTTAGGAAAAGAATGGCAAATATTCAGAAAGGTTATGTTTTCATCTAATTTGTTCTATATCAAAACGTTTTCATCTGATTTGGTCTATATCATGATGTAATACTGTCCCATTCATATTTAAACTTCAAAGTCCCACATCAATAAAATTTCTTTCCATGCTCATTCACCTATCACATACTATTCTCTACAGAATCAGTGTAAGAGTCTACAGAGTAAAGTGTGCATCATCTCACTGAATCTCCAACACGTTTGAATGGAAATGAACCAAATGAATTTACCATTACTCTAGGTCTGCAAAGACAAGTTCTCTGTGTTGAGGAAGTAACATGTTTTTATCTTTCTTTCCATATAGTAAGGGGGAAAACATTCAGCAGCAATACATGAAGGTTTAACATCTACACCTTTGTTTCAGTTTATCAACATTTTTTACTTTCATCTTTCAGTAAAAAAATTACAGAGGTATTACATGAGAAATCCTAGATAATGTCTTTGTAGTACATTTGAGACAGGCCACTGCTTCCAACTGTTTAAACAAAATCTGTTGTGAACATACTTCAGCTTGGCTGGCTTTGAAGCATGAGTTTAAACGTTGGGATAGAAACGCCATTATTGATAAAAATAACAACAGCAAGTTAATAATAAAAGTGTGCTTGCTAGAACTTGCAGCACTATTATTGTATATAATCCCAAAAACAAGCACGTTTGTTTAGAAATCAGGGTATTTAAAAACAACTTAGAGTCTAAAGCTCCATGCTCCATGTTTGCCTTGCAGTTACAATTTCAAGTATTCCTTCACAAAGAAGGCATTTGGAAAGTAATTTTTTTTTAAAGGAAAGCAAAGTCTTAGTCTTCTTGGTGCTAGGACTCACAGCTTCAAAGAAAAACCAAAACATTACAGAATCATGGAATAGTCAGGAAATTTGTCAGCCCTATGACACAACAACACAGTTGAATTCTAGAATATAGCTTGCTAGCCCAGGCTTCACAAGGCCAAAGAGTTTGCCCCCAGAATGGGCCTGGTTATCAAGAAGAGTTACAGGCATTCGCACAGCTTCATGCCAAAGCCTTCTCCTGCCATCCCTTGCATATGGAAAGTGTTAGAGAGCCCAAACAACTAAATCAGGCAAGAGAAACAAAATGAGAATAACAATGACTTTCATGTGTCCCATAAATATACCTTGGCAGTGAATCCATTTGCAAGCACAGCACACTAGACAATTAAGAGCAATTTTTCAAATGTGTTCTCTGAAATTTTAATGCGGTGTTGCTCGCCTGGCTTTCATGGGAAAACTCATGTTTCCATGCTGAGTTGCATGTGAAAGCTGGCATGCAACCATTCCTTGTGTAGTTTCAGAGGCTGTGAAGAAGGACTGTTGAAAGTTGAACCTCCTGGTTACCATTCTAATGCAGAGATAAAATGTTTTCTCTTTACCTTGATCTTGCAGGGTTTTCACAAGCTTCAAGTGAAAATAAGTGTTAATCCCTTTAAGTAATTTTTGCAAGATGTCTGTGGTAAATCACCCGCAAGATGTAAGTAGGTTCATCTGGTAGCTGGAGACCCTTAAAGTGTCTATTAGAAAACTGTACTCATGAAAGACTTTCTTATTGATTGCAACCATTATTAGCTCAATTGGCCTGAGACAGAGAATAAATATGCATCATACCTCTTGAGAAAACAAGTTTCACAATTATACAGATTTTATTAGACAAACAAGATTTTTAAATGCTTGTATGGTCAGTTCCTCTTTGGAGAGGCTTGTCCAGCTTGGAATCATTACAAGAGCTAACAGCAGTTCTCTGTATTGCATGATTCATGTGTCCCTATAGATAATCCTATATATCACTGCAGAGTGTGTTGATTAGAAGGGATGTTACTAGGACCCAGAGGCCTAAATTGCTGCTTAAAACTGCATTAACATTTCACATTTATTAACTCAACATACAAACGATTGATCTGAAAATAAAATTAGTAGTTTCTCTGGCATAGTAGTGAAGAATAGCTCTTTGTAATGGAAGAAGTTCTCATTCTTGATTGCATAACAGTAACCATTAAATTTCCTTATTATAAAGGCATCTAATTAGCAAAGATTTTCATTTTTTTCCCAATACCACAGGGGGCCAATCACTATTCTGAGCACATATCACTTAGGTGCATAAAAATTTGCATTGTGCTGTTGGTTTTTCTTTTGAGAGAATGCCTGGGAATACAACAGAATATAGATATGATGCTAGTATTTTCTATATAAAATTAAAATTCAGTTCAGCAGAAAGTGTCCAGTAAGGAAATGTATTTGAAGATTCTGTTTCCTCTCTGTCTTCTCGTTCTTTACCGCTCCCAGAAAACTTTGTAATGGATATCGTTGCCACAAAAAGAAAATGGTTTTGTTGTTTGATATAAAATTCCCCTGCGAAACACACAGAGGTTTTCAGCAGGGCTCTGCTTCTTCTGAACATCCTCTTGCCTCACAGAGGCTACAGCTGCCATTTAAAACCATAGCTTGCATTTCAAGGGTGCTCCAGCTGCACTTACTTCAACTCTCTCTCCTCCACGAAGTCCAGCGCTGTGAAAGAGAAATTAAAACTTAGAAATACACCGGTGTAGGCAGGCATTGAATGAATGCCTTTGAGGTTTGCGTGCCGAAGGCTCCCCCGCGCTGTGCCTGTGTTTCCCTGGGGCTGTGAGGCTCGGCAGGCGGATCGGATCGTTACGGCTGTCTCGTCAGCCTGATGTGCAGGGGCCGCACGCAGCATCTCCCCGCCCGGGGATGCTTGGGCCAGCAGGTTCGCTATGTGCAGCACATGCACCGAAAGGGGGAAAACTCTTTTGAAACGTAGTAATGCCGTGTTCTCTCAGAGATCCTGCACCAAACTTTGAGTTATTTTGAGTGATGTAAAAGCACGTGTGGAGTATGGTGAACATTAAAGCGCATGCCCAGTTCCTCTGTGTGGGAGAATTATAGGAAATATTCATATCCTGAGTGGGTCTTAAACATTTTTATCTGAATGGAAATCAGTGGCAATCTTCAGAAGAGAGTCTTTCTGACACGTTGACAATGCCTATAATGTAGCATCTGCAATTTTGAAAGCATAGTGCCACTAGGGGCATTAGGATTATTTGGTTGGGATGGGGGATCCTAATAATCCTAGTAATGTACACATTTCTATAACTATATTAAATTTTATAAAACAAGTCAATTGATTTTTAATGCTTATATGGGGATGGAATATGCACCACAGTCAGAAGATAGGAATTTTAGCTCTGGACTCAAAGTACCTCTGCTATATATGCCTGCTTTATGGAATGGCTGAATGGAATGAAACAGCATGGTGAGCACAAGCAAAAAATTTTAGTTATTTTGATGGGAGAAAAGGGGAAAGAGAAGAAGGAAAAATACAACTTAGCCTGCACATTATTCTTTCAGTCATGGTTTTCAAAGGCTGAAATAGATGCACAGAGCCACAATCCTGCCCGTTGCTCTCTGCAACTACACTGATCTCAAGTAAGAGTTCAGCACTATTTGGAATGAGGGAAAAAAAATTAAAATCATCACAACAAAATATTTCCTTTCCCAACTAGAACTGCTGATTCAACTGCAACACCCAGCTACTGGAAAGAGTGTTTGAAAGTTGATTTCAACTCCTTACAGGCAGCCTCTAGATCATCTCTTCCCACTTGCATATTTCTTACTGTTTCTGGCCTCTCTTTGGAGACCTGTGAAAATGCAAGTTTTCTCTCCATGTTTTTATGTAGCAAACCCATACCCAAAATGAAGAAAGGGTCAAACTAGTGGTTAGATATATTGTCTTTCATTCCAAGGCTTCTAAAAGTGCAGCTATAACAGCTGTGGTGGAATCAGACTGCCAAGAACGCCTTATAGCACAAGGGTAAACCCAGCGGGTTTATACAGCCTTAATTCAAGCAGCACAACTAATGATAATGATATGTTACAGTATTATTATGCCAGGAATGTATGAAATCAAGAGAGAACATTTCATTTTAAACTTTGCTGATTTTTCACATTTGCTTAGCATTTTCTCTAATGATTTCTTGTACTGTTTTTATGCTACCTCAGATAAAATGCCATCATACATGATATTTGCACCATTAGGCACAAAGTAAGTGTTAGTTATGATTAGAGGCAATGCTGTGAAGCATTAAAAAATGTAAAGGAAATGGTTTTCAAACATATTCTCAAAGGCTCTGAAGCTTGAGTGTCATTTGCTTTCACCATGCCAGCTGGGTGATGTTCTGCATTTCAACAAAGCTAGCTACCATTTCCAAACAGATTCATACAAGATTTTCAGCATTCATATTTGAGTGAGAGGTCCAGTAAAAAACACATTCACACAGAAATGCAGAGAGCAGAAATCTAATGAACCTATCTAGAGGGAATTAAGTAAAACAAAACACAGTGGTTACAATTAATCATCAGTGAACATGGTCACAATGACATTCTTTTCAAGGAAAGGAAACCATTTTCTGTCATAAGCTGCATCTTGTCAAACAACACCTCTAATATTTGGTTTTTATTATGACTCTTGTCTTTGTGGAGCATAACAGTGATTTTGACTTGCTGCATAGATAAAGGGTGAATAATGTAATTAGGTTGAATTAATAAAATTCATGCTCTTGCACTATTCACATGTCAGTATGGGAATTTTTCTCAGTTATTTCCTAATGCTGAAATCTAATAGAGTAGAGTTCCACAGGATTAAGCCTCTACAATTATTCTGTTCATCCTCTGGCTTGTGAAGAAGAACAAGACCATTTTTGAGCTGTGTGAACTGTTCTTTCAGCATTTGGCTACATCAGTTAGAGTGCAGTAAGTGAAACACCTGAAAGAAATGATGGAACAAGCTAAGTTCAGCTGAAATCAAATCCCTTGACGTACATGCAGTCCAGACTTTTTCATGTTGTAGTTCCACATAAATGATTATGATTTTTTTCTTAGAGTCTTCTTAATTTATTTACCCAGAAAAGCTGACCTGAGGTCCAGAGTCTGGTTTTCTCTGAGTTCACTGTTTGCAATGCTACAGTGACTCTTTTTGAACCATCAGAGACATAAAAGGCATTCAGATGATTTATTGGAGTGGATCTTGCTGCCAACATCTACCCTGGTGTAAATGATATGCATGATTCCATTGCATTTCACAAGCATTAACCCAATAGCAGTCAAAGATGGAAGACAGAAATGTTGCTTGTGTAAAATTTTTAAGGTCCCGTGTATCCACTCTCTCTGTGTACAAGAGATTTGCCATAACTTCATATTTGTTCTTTCATTTTGATATTGATCACTTAAACAAAAAAAAATCTAAGCATCTAGTTTAGAAAATAACATAACTTTCTGATGAAAATTATTGTTTATCCTCAAAATTAAGGTGATTTCATAAGGCAGGATTGAAATCCTGACTTAGAACAACATAAAATAAGTTCACCTGTGCCAAAATCTTTTCACATAATGACTGAGGTTCAAAGGTACCTCGGGAGTTCATCTGGTCCAGCTCCCTGCTCAAGCAGGGCCACCCAAAGCCACTTGCCCAGAATCATGTCCAGACAGCTTTCTAATATCTCCAGGACAGGGTATGTCACAACCTGCCTGGACAAACTATGCCAGTGCTCAGTCACCCTCACAATGGAAAGCTGTTTCCCAATGCTAGCCAGAACCCCAAACTCCTTTCCTCTCTTTTTTTTCCACTGGACACAAGGAAGTGTAGAGTTCATGAGAGCTGTGCCCTTCTGTGCTGCTGAGAGAAGGCAGTAGGAAGACAGGTCTATTTTGTTTCCTTGCAAGTGAGCTCAAATATCCTTCTCCTTCCAACCCTTGCATCTCAATAATATTTTTTCTTCTGGAGATATCAGAAAAATAATGATACAGGCTGCCAACACAGTAGAGGCCTCACCAAAAGTACCAACATGATAGTTGCATGATACTTGATACAACACGATACTTGATACAGCAAGATACTCCCTCTGCTTTGAGTTTCCTGGCACTAAAAATGAATTTAAAAAAACCCCTTTACCCTGAGAGAAAGTGGTATTTCCCTGGTATACAACGAGGCCTAAGAAAATGAGGAAAAATATCACCACAGGCAAAGAACAAATAGTCTGGAGTAGTTACTGCCTTCAGTAAGGCAAGATGCAGCTACATCATCCAAAAGAGGATCTACCCCCTCCTGTTCAGAGCAAAGCTCACATGTAGACCTCCCTCCATTTGTAGTACCATCAGACTAGCAAGGGTTATTTTTGTGGTCATTTTCAACAGATCTTTTAATCAGTCACTAATTGACAGTGACATAGATCAGAAAATTCTTGAATAGTTGTAGGGTTTTTTTAGTCTCGAAGATGATAATAACAGAATAATGAAGAAACCTGAAATCTTAAACTTCTAATACAATTCAAAATCATCAGAACAGGCTACATTTGGAGGAAACTTGTTATCAATTATTACATCAGCTAACTGTTATGATTCCAGAAGGGACAATAGCATCAGGTTAATATTTCATCACATTCTTGTGAATGTGGCTGTTAAATACCAAAACCTGTCATTCTTCTCCTTACAAGAAGAGAGGTGTCTGAAAAAATGTCACAGCAAATCAGTTTAATCTGTCTGGCACTGAAGACACAAATATGTCTTCCTCCTAACTTTCTTTTTTTCCATCATGCTACCGGTAGGAAAGGGCAGAGCTGCTATTACTTAGACCTATATTTCCTCACCTTTACGTGTTTGCATTGCTTTGAAGCACAATTTAACCACAAATTTCCTGTGCCTGTAATGATCAGGGGGTTGTGTGATTACAGCACAACAGTGATGCTCTTCTATTATCAATGCACGTTTTTAAATGTCACTGAATTCTGACATTTTTTGGCCCTGAAAGTCTAATTGCAGACAGGAAGTGTGGAATAAACAGAGATGGAGGGCTTTGTATACGTAACATATTAGCTTCAGGCTATTGTCACTTCCACAGCATATTCAATTATCTGAATCCATATATTATTTAATGGGATTTGCTACTGTGACATGTTTTTGTCTTTCAATCTAGCCTATACTGGTGCTCAACAGGAAAAGTTAAAATGCCCATGATTTCTTTGAGTCGGGCAGATAACTGATGGCAAAGGAGCACAGGTTTCTTTAAGGATGTGGGGAAACACTGGCCTTTATAAAACTTCTCTGGTCATTAGTGTACTAATCCTTTCGGGTGGTCCTCTGAGAGGAAGGGAGCTGTGGAGGCACCACCCACAGCCTTTCCAAGGTAAAGATGAGCCATAAACATCAACCCTGAAACAGCTCCTCTGGATTTCAATGCAGACTGGGGATTAAGCAGTGGGGCGCTGTTTTACATGTGAATAGGCTGACAGCAGTACAAAGAGAAAGCCAGAGCGCTTGGTGTTAGCCACTTGGTTTTGAAGCACAAATGTAACATCCAAGGGGAAAATATGGACAGTTGCCAGTAAAATGGGTTCAGCTAAATCACACAAGGAATTTATCTTTGTGGAAACAAATTCTTACACGTTATTTTATTTGGAACACTGATACATGAATTACTTGTAAAGTCTTGAAATTTATTTAGCTACTCTAGGTTTATCAGAATTCATTACAATATATTTCATTTTGACCCAGGAAATGTATTTTCTTTTTTAAAAGAAAAGATAAAAACATACCAGCCCTCAATATTCTAAACATGGAATTAGTGTCAGATAAATGTAGTCAAAATCATCCCCTATCTGAGAGTCTGGAATGAAATGCTCTTCAGGCTTTAAGAAGGCCACAGCATCCCATGGCAAATGGATATCTGTGTGTTGATTTTTTCCTTCAGAAGAGCTCAAAAAAAAAGTTGTCTTGGGCAAAAGTAACAGCTGTGCCATATATCTTTCAAATCTACAAAACATTTGCATTAAATCACAAATGAACCTCTAAGAAATAACTTTGGAAAAGCCTGAATTCATCCCTTCAGGATATGCAATCTAATCAGCACAGCACCAAGGGAGAGGAGGAATGGATTAGAAATAGCAGGCTCTGTTTATTTTTGTCTGGGAACTATGGAATGTACATTTATGGCTTTGTTTGAGAGCTCAGAATTTATAAATACAGTCCATAACTCCCCAAATAACTTACATCACCAAAAGAGCCATTTAGAAGAAACTGGATGAAGCCAAATCTTCAACTCCAAATTCATCTTTGTTTTAGGGAGCAAACACATTTCATCTGCAAATATTCAGACATGCATCAACTGGTGCAGGACAAGTTCTGATTTATATTTTTTGGTTCAGATTTAGCTGCCTCTAATATCCCTCAGTTAAATGGACTTTGTGAGATTTCTTCTGTTGTAAGCAAAAGTCTCAGAAATACACTGCACAACTGAAATCTTGCTTTAAACTTTGAATATGCGGAGCTGCACAGTCTGTTTCCAAAGTTGTCCCGATATTGTCATTTAGTTGCACTACTAGTAATGCAGTGGGTTGATCTCAACACTTTGGCCTACCTAAATAAATCAAGTGTACAAAATAGTTTCCTCTGGTGTGAAGGAGGAGAGGGAATACACTGGTTTGCTTATAAATCTTAGCAATTTTGGTGATGAACACCTAAAAGAATAGGGAGGTTTGTCAATGCCATGCAGATGTGGCCAGAGGATGGGACTGGAGGGTGGCACCACTTCCTGTCTCTGCAGTTGTTCTTGAGCCTGTATGAGAACAGATCTTCCTAGTCCAAAGATAACTTTCCCTTTTTCTCCTCCCTGCACTTTTTCTTTCTTTTCTTATTTACAGTCACACTCCATCTCTCTTGTTGCCTGCCCTTGTTTCTTTGCCTCTCAGGAAGTGTTTTCCATCTTTTTTTTTCTACCCTATTGGCTGCCACACCTTTCCAGCTCTGTTCCTTATATAACCCAAGACATCCAGTCCTTTTCCAAAGTCTCCCAGAAAATCCCACCCATTTTACCACACTGTCATATGTTCCCATCTGGCAATGCACTGCCCCACTCTCAGAGAGTAGGGGAAACACCATCCTTCCCTCACCCTCTCATCCTCCCTGTGCTTCCTGCCATTGTCGTCTGAGGGAGAGTGCAACAGACAGGTCATCCTACCAAAGGGGAAACATGTAAAGGGAGGATTTTACTTGTGCTTTTTATGGGTAACTTTTCAGTTGAGTGGGGATAAACAACCAAATCTGTATCCAGAACCAGGAAAGGAGGATAGTAAATAGCAGAGGCTAATGCAACAGCCCTACTGTCTGCAATGAATGCCAGAGCCCACAGGACAGGAGTGAGACTGAGACTACTGAGAAACACACAGCACCTCTGCCTTGTGGGCTGCAAGGTTTACCATCATGCTTTCTCACCTTTCAGGCAGATTCTTCTTCCTTCTCTGCTTTCTCTGCCAGCAGAGGCTGAGCCTTGGTCCTGTGGTTTCAGATCAGCTCCATCCCTGCCTAACAAACTGCCTTGACCCTGCTCATCCTGCCATGCATGGACCATGTGAAAGGACAGTACCCCCAAGTACATATGAAAAGAAGAGAAGATCACTCTCAAGGAGACTTCTGCACGTGAAGAGTAATGATTTGAACTTTGGTTTGGTGACACAAATGCACTTTATTATGCACTGTACACTTCCATTCACACAGAGGACTGAGGGAACTATTTTTGAATGGTGAAGTTCTGTACCAGGATCAAGATCATCTACCAAAAGAGGTCATGATAAATGGCTGACTATTCCTGAACTCACCACTCTTGCCAGTCCTCTTCTTCCCACATGGCTTACCAGTGGAAAGTGTATTATTTTTGTGCATCTCATGCAAAAATGCAGCTTTTATTTTGCTTACAGAAAATTAACCAAGGCTAAAATCAGGCTTAAAATAGAAATTCTCCCACAAATTGGATTAGATATACATTTAACTGTCAAACTCTTGAATATTCCTTTTATATTTTTTTTAAATTCTCCAGAGATAATGTTCAGTCCTATAGTGGCTGCAACAAACGATGGGAAAAGACTGATCAGATGCTGCCTCTCCACCAATCTCCATGAAACATGAGTCGTCTTTATCACTATAGAGAGCATTCTGGGGAGATTAAAAATTTGACATGGATGCCATTCATCCATGTGCATGGGGCCAGCACCCGGCCAATGCACGGTATGAATTCCACATAATCCCTCTTCTGTAGGCTTCAGGGCTACATTGGCTTTATCCAGACCATAGAGAACCAAGAATTTTACCCATGGGAAGCAAAATAAAAACAATTCAAGACAAACTGTGAGGAAAATATCACTGATAAAGAATTGCAGGAGCATGTTTGGAGAATGCCCCTTGAATTCCTTGTTGAACACTGGGGAGTTGAAATGTCAGCACAGGGAAGATCTGGACCACTTAACAAATGTTGGGTCTGAGCCTGCAAACAATTACTTGTGTGAGTGATTATCAGCACAAGTAATTCCATGAAACTCATGTCTAAACATTTGCAAAAATGTCCAAAATTGGGTTTTTAGTCAACAAATACAAGCATGTTCCCAGCACCATCTGAGGGCAGTAGGTGATATACACAGTCTGTGTAGGTATTTTTTAGTTTGTTTTGTTTAAAAGGCATTTTAAAACGTGATGCTTTGGCAACAGTAGAGGAAATAATAGGAGAAAAGGCAGAGTGTAGGAGAGGGTTCATGTTCAGAGAAATCTTTCATATAAATTTGCTGCTAATTGCTTCCTTCTTCTTAAGATACCAAATGATGCCATTGATCATCCACAAGTGCTGAGGACAGCACAAGGATGGTTAAATGTATCAGTAAAGAAACATTCTTAATGAGACAGAAAGCAGGGTAAATCTTGACCAGCAAATTTCACTACTTTTCAATTTAAAGGAATATTGACCTTATCATTAGTTTTACTTATATTTTACCTCAAAATTTGAAGGAAGAGTGAAAATCAGGTACTCATAGGAAGCTGTGAGTTGCTGTCATTCATATATTTCAGTGGTCCTTAATATAATAGTTAAAATCCCAGCCAGAAAAAGGGTGATCTAGTTTTTCCTGCTGTTTCACAATCTCACACTGCCAAAGTTTAGTGAGATCATCACACAGTTACAGTTTTAATAAATGGTCGTAATAACTAAAACAGATTTACTCCAAAAGTGTTGATTCAGATTTTTTAATTCCTGTTTTGTCAAGCTGCTTTAAACCGCCAACCCTTGTTGTAAGAATATGCTAATGTGTAATTAAACTGCACTCACATCATGCCATATGGTACATTTGAAACATAAACCACTGTTCTATTATTTGGGGAGGGTCATTTGAAAAGAAAAGGAAAAGAAAAAGAGACAACCCAGGGGAAAAGACAGTTTATCTGTCCCCTCACATTTTATAAGCCAGCTTTAAGCATTAAGCACTGTTATTCTGGATGAGATTTGACAGTTTCGAGGTCAATGGATCCTTGATCTTTTATAAAAAAGAAGACAATGTGCTGATATGCAACAAAGACTGTTTTATGGATTGTGATGGGGTTTTTTTTAATTAGACATAATTAAGTCTTTAGTGAAAATATCTTTACTGTGAAACTATGAGCAGGTAAACATGCACACATCGGAGAAGTAAGCTTTGGAGCCAGTGTGAGTTTTGCTGTTGGCTTCTGTGGGAGCAGATCCTGGTTCTCTGCCATTTTCCAATCTGATATTAACATGCAAGTCAGGATGGGTGAAAGGGAGATACAAAGAGAGAAATGCTGGATTCAGAAAGAGAGTTTGGCAGTTAAGTGCTTAATTATATAGTGGCATGTGGACAGTGTACAAGCTGGACTGCAGACGCAGGCAAAAATGATTAATTTCTTGTTTTAATTATAGTTGATTGTTTGATTGTGTGGTCATTATTGAAAAGGACCTGGTGTTTCATTTGGGAACTTCAGAGTAGCAGGAAGGTGAGGAGATGCTGTAGTCTAAGGCATTAGCTTCTTACTAGTAGATGTTTGTATTTTAGTGTGCTTGACAGGTCACAAGTGAGATGAGTGATGGGCTCAACCTAACCTTTGCCAGATAATCACCTACATTAAAAAATCCTGCATAATTTATTAAAATAATTCAAACACATTTCTCAGTAGAGCATTCATTGTCTGCTCTTCTTTTTAATGATAACCGTCCATGATGCTACCATCTGACAGCTATTCAAAGAGAAGTACATTAAATTATTTGGCCAGTGTTTTCAGTTTAGTTCCCAGAATCTAAAGTGCAGGTCCTCAGAGGTATTTTAGTTTCTAAAATAAAAAAAAAACCTCCTCCCCAGCACTCCTTTGGATTTGCATATGTCTACTCCCAAAATCCAACCTACTTTGAATTTGGTAGGTAGAGGCAAAGAGGCCAAAAACTCAACAGTGTTCTTCTCAGTGATGTGGTGAAAAACAAGCACCTCTTGAAGCAAACACTTCAAGGAGGGATTGTGGCAAGAAGCCTGGGCTGCTATGTAGAGAATTTTAGTTTTCAGAGTTGGCAGGCAGTAGACTTTCAATGCAGGGTTATTGCACTCAGAAATATGTTTCTGGCCTCATGGGACGGCCAGAACTCTACATAAAATTCTGCAGCAGCATGAAAGAGTTGAAAGGTTTCTTTCACATGATGTAACCTCTCAGGAAATCTAGCCTGACAAACAAAATAAAAATACCCTCTCCTCTCCTTCATTAACAAGAAAATAACCACCTTGTTAACCGAGTGTAATATGTTTTACCTCAGCTCAGCAAAGTACTTGCTTATCCTAGAGTGAGTTTCAAACCCCATTCCTATTCTGCAAGGCGAAGGTGTGCAATTTAAAACATTTACAGCCATCATTTCACTTGAAAAATCAGTGCTAGTGAGAACCATGTGAAACTATTGATGGCATGAGGCCTCCACCACAGGCCCATGAGAACTGAAGGGCAGAGGAAGGTCTGGGTGTTGTCTACCCACCACTTGTACTATTTTTCATACATGCCCAGGTTAAACCCTTGACCCCACCAAAATAAAGGATGTTTTCTGTTACTTGAATGGGACCAGGCCTTTGCCCACAGACTTTAAGGATGAAATTCATCTTGACTGGTTTATTATGACCAATCCAGGAATTCCTGTGTTAAGCTCAGGACCTCTGTCTGAACTAGGTATTTTAGAAACATAACCAGTGTTGGTTTAAAGGTTTTAAATAGAGAAGCATTCAGTGTATACCTATTAAAGGTATTCCAAAGGCTAGTTACTCTCACTCTTTAAAGTCTGAACCTTACCTCCCATTCTAATTTGTATATATTCAGCTTCTAGAGGTTGAATATCACATATCTGATGGTCTAAAGCACTCACTTTTATTAAAATACCCATTTATAGATCACAATCAAAACAGCTCTTAATATTTTCTTCAATAAACTGAGGAAACTTAAACATACACAATTTTCAACAGGAGAAGTTTATTGGCCAGCTATCACAGAAAAATATAAATGGAAAAAGGAAAAAAATGGCAAATCTTGATCAGATTTGAATATAGCCGTGCCAAAATGGGTTTATTTTAATATGTGTACTAATATAATTGCATTATGTATTTAATTAGGAGACACTGCATTGTCCTGACAATAAGATGGCACAGAGTCTTGCATTGCTGAATGAATTACTATTTTCAAAATGTAATAAAACAGAGAAAAAAATCTAAGACAGTAGCCTAGGGAAGACAGAATTCATAGCCTGCTGGCCCAGAAGAAATAAATGATCCTTCAAAGAAAAAATTAAAGAACTTGAATGAGAAGAGAGAGTGAGGAGTCTGGCAAGAAGAAGGTGTTCCCTGCTTTGGAAAAATGTGTCAGAATACTTGCATTCACAAAGCAAGAAAAACAAAGACATTTTGGTCAAGTCCTTCTCTGTTAACATCAACTGCAATGGGAGAAATTGAGAAGAGTGTGAGATGGAACATGGCTAAAGATGGGGATAGGTTCTGTCTAAACTTGAATGTGAAGTTTGAAGCATACTTGGGGTTTGAAAGGAAGACAAAAGACAACAGAAAGAAGAAATTATTTTCCCACTGCAGATTCCCAGAAGAGGATAAATGCCAGAAAAATATATTTTTAAAAGAACGGAGAAAAGAGAAAGACTAGTAAGGCTGAATGCAAAATTAACTAGGGCAGGAGAGGGTGAAAAAAACAGGTAGCTTCGGAAAGAATAAGTATCACAGTTCATGTGCTCTCAAGGGGTCTAGCCAGGCTGGCTCTGGACCCCGAGCGCACAGCCGGATAAGCGAACAAAGACAAAAGACAAGAGGTGCTCTTCCTTCTTCTTGTACAGTCCCAGCTTTATCCTCCCAGAACTTCTGCCAGGAAGTTGAAAGAGACCAGGCCCTGGCCTGCAGGGGGTTTTCTGCCCTCTGAAAAGGGGAGGAGAGAAAAGGAGGAACCACAAAAATGGGGGGCAACCTTGGGGAGGGGCGAGAAGAGGAGCCAATGGGGGAAACCAAAACCGAAACCTAGAGGGATGTGCGTGGGACAAACCATGTGCAAGATATACTAAACTATATGTGTGTGCAAAAATCACCTTTGTGCAGTAACAAAATGAACTGTTTAGTGCAATACAAGTAAGAAAGAAAGAACTTTAGAATGAGAAAGGGTTTAGAGACATGGAGTGGTCTTAAGGCTGCTTAGAGAAAGGGAACTTCTGGAGTAGGAAGGATCCACAGACATCTGCAGCTCTAGGTTCGGGAATAGTACTGTCCCTGAGCACACTTATGTCCTCAGGGAAAGGGAAATGGGAAAATGAGAACTGAAATCAAAGAAGATAATGAAAGAGCAATAAGAGAACATCCAAGAAAGATGGATGCTCTTGAAGTTAGTAAGTTGAAAGGGGAACAGTGGCAAGAAAAAATCAAGGAGTCAAAGAAATCCCCATTCTATGGGAAATAAAAAACTTAGATAAGATTACTTCCTTGCAGAAAAGTGGATTACAGTGTTGTTTGGAGGGATTAACAGGACAGAAGTTTATGTAGTTGGGAGGCTAAAGCTATTCATTGATGTTAAAATTGCCAAATTTTTAGCCAGAAAAAATTTTTCAGAGATAAAGGAAGTTTACTTATCCCATTTCTCCACCACACTCCCCTGTTTCACTGTCCAAACTGCAAGTCTATTAGGAAAAAGGAGTGAACTAACATACCTACAAGACATTATTCCTTATTCTGCCAAGAATTCCGGAAATTTCAGACTTTATGAAGATAAGGATAATAGCACTTATATTTCTTTCAGGGTGGTAAAAAACTTTGAAGCTTCTAAAAACTGAAACAAAAAGCTATGAGTGGGAAGAAATTAATCTATTCAGTGATGGACTGGTTTAACCCTCTTATGGATTATGTTACCAATCAGTCTCATCTGAAGATATGGTATGACCTACCAATACAGAATAAATTAATAATAGCAGGTAAGGATATTCTTGGTGTTCTCTATAAATGTATGGTATTTATAAATTATTAGATCTATAGGCAATATACTTATTCAGTATGAACAATACAAATGCTTTTATCTAGACATAACTTGAAGCGATGAACCTCAGAGATTTGTCACCAGAGCTGGAAGTGTGTTCTTCTGGATCCTTTTTAACAAATTCCCCACCCATTGTCCAGTTTTGACATAAAAAACACACTGAGAATTTAGCATGTACAAGAAAATGTTTGTCAAAGAGAAGTTGCTTCTCTGCTATAAGTGCTAAAAGAGATCTATTCCCTGCTCTTATAACTGTGAAATCCTATTGAGTCACAACAGTCTTATGTACATGACACAGTAGTTTTCATTCATTGTTATCCAAAACAGAATCACCAAGAATCACGGAACTGGTAAGGTTGGAAAGGACCACTGGTTCATCTGGTCCAAGCACCCTGCACCTTGCTGAAGTGGGTAGACAATACCCACTGCTTTCCCCTCATCCACCCAGGTACTTGTTTCACTATAGAAGGCAGTCAGGTTGGTCAAGCATGGTTTGCCTTCATTGAATCCATGCTGTCTACTCCTGATCATCCTCTTGTCATGCATATGGATAGAGATGGACTACAGGTTGAGGCATTCCACCACCTTTCCAGGGATTGAGGTGATGCTGGCTGGCCAGTAGTTCCCTGGGTCCTCCTTCTTGTCCTTTTTGAAGACTGGAGTAACATTTGCTTTCTTCCAGCCCTCAAGAACCTCTCCTGATCATCATGACCTTTTAAAGATGACCATGAGCAGCCTAGCTGTGGTGTCTGTCAACTCTCTCAACACTCCTGGATGCATCCTGTCAAGGCCCATGGACTTGTGGATGTCAAGTTCACCTGGGTGTCTTCTAACTCAATCCTTCTTGGACAAGGGAAACAGAATACCAGACTCAAGAGCAAGAAAATTCAAAACCAATATGAAAGGAGTGAATAAGGCTATCTTGAAAGAAGACTGAAATGTGACTAAAATGCAACAGATTTATTGTTCTACAAATAGTTTTCTTGATTTGAAGGATATATTTCTAGTGTAGTAGTGCTTGGAAAGTTAGGTCACAGTTTCGGATTTATATTAACTTTGTATGAATATTGTTCTTCCTTTTCATCTCCATATTTCATCTTGATTTCAGCCTCATTCTGAAGTGAAGTTTCAGAATTAATTAACTAATGCAGTTAATAATGTAGTGCAGGTAAGTGGGAACACACTGGTCTTAGCAGTCTGTGGGAGAATAAAGCTGTATCTTGTAAAACGTTGGTGGTGAAACATTGCCAATGGCCACTCTCAGTGTGCTGTCTGTTCCCGAGACTTCAAAGAAAGAAGCAATTTCAGTTATAGAGATATGTTATGTCCTTATTTAAGGGGAAGGGGTCAGTTCCTCATTACTCAAACACATCTGAAAAATGTAAACTTAAATACTATTAAATTATCTTTGTATGGTAGGGAAAAAGAAAGTGATTTGTGTGTACCGTGAAGCCGAATTTTGTGTGTCTGACTAGGTGCTTTTATTCAAACATGTAACGAATGACTCACTACAAATTATTCTCCTGAGTAGATTGTGTGAGCTTGAGGGCCAGTAGGTCATCCTAAAAGTCCCAACCAATGCAGGAATTACTGCAAAGGGTTACTTAATGCTTTGTCTCATCTAGTTTTTAGTTGATTGGGCAATGACAGCCTTACAGCTTCCCCTGAGAGATCTTTTCATGTAACATCAATTCCACATTAAGTCATTTCTGTTTCTCATTCTGTTGCCCAATAAAACTTTCTATGGGGCAAGGGAAAAATCAGCAACATGAATGAGAAAGGCTTGTGTCACATTTAATTAAAAATATTTTTGCCCTTGGAATGAAAAGGTATGGTGATAACTGGAGTCACTGGGGAGTCCTGCCTAAAAAAGTGTTGGCATCATATCACCTTATTTCAGTACAGATACAAAATTGAACAAAATGTGCAATTATGTCTTAAACAAAAATGTGGTGCTAGACATCAAGTGCATGTAGCTGAAGCAACATATGAACACATGGCATCTTTGCTAAGTAATTTGCTCTTAATTGTCAGCACATTTAGTAATGCCATTTTTAGATACATTTTTGGTTCATTCTCTAACAAATGACTCTACACTAATTGTTTCTCCCAGCAATTTATTGCACAGCTGGGAGACCAAGTTGCAGAATTGCACACACACTGTCTTGTATTGAATTCTTTTCTTGAAAGTGTTTCAAATTCCATGAGGTAGTCAAGAATTATTTTAATTGCAGTGTCTACAATGAAAATATGGAATTAATTAAATGTCTTGCGGGTCAGATAAGGTACGGCTTTCAAAATCTATTGCTTAGGAATGTTTCAACTGTAGTAGTGTAAATCAAGATATCTTTTAGTAATGGGGATAACTGTGACATTTCAGAGGATCTCTTAAAAGCTTATTTTTATTTAAAAGGTGAACATCTGCTAAGGTAGCAAACTCATCTGTATGCAAAAGAATTATCTTTCTGAGGATCTTTCCATTATGAAATACCTGTCATGATTCCTTGTACAAATCTGTTAAGTCTCACAAATCTTTCTCTCATGTCTCTCCTAAGGTGCACTTATCTTCTCTGATGAGAGATAAATGTTCATAATTAAAAAAGAAGAAGTTTTAATCTTAAGCAGACCAAAGTCTAAAGGCTTACTAAGGAATATTAGCTGGAACAATATAAATGGAGATGGATCTTTAGAAAATGGGTTGCCTACTGTATGTGGGATTAACTTTCAAGAAGCGCTGATGTCACATTTTAAGTTGGGAACAAATTGCTAGAAGTCCTTCCCTCTTAGCTCATGAATCACACTTCTCTGATATGTCAAATCACATCAAGAGCAATCAGTCAAATTAACTGACATCATGAAGTGCTTAGCAATTTTTTTTCCATAGGAGAATGATCTCATAGCTTTTCAACTTTACACTGTAAGCAAGATCTCGAGACATTGAGGAAAAAGTGGTTGTGTGAATTTGGAATATATTTTTAGTCTGAAGTGAGCAAATTACTGAGAAATTCTTCAGGACTTCAGGTGTGGGGTTTTTTTTTTTTTTGATTTTGGGGTGGGATTTTGTTTTTTGTTTGTAGTTGGTTTTTTGTTTTGGTTTGGGTTTTGTTTGGTTGGTTTGGGCTCGGTTTGGGCTTTTTTGGTTTTTATAATTGAAAGTACTTTGTGCTTTTAGTAATCTGTGAAATGTAAGCAGCATGCATTACTGCATAGACTTAACATCACCTGTGTACCTTTGCATACAGGGAGCCCTTTGAATTACTGATCTCATTTTGAAGACCTATTTTGCAAGCTGTAACTTTCCCATTGGCATACAGACTTGGTGATAACAGGATGAATTCACCTGGTCAGATTGCTTGGACCTGTGAAGTGCTTGGGCTGGAAAACCATCACTGCTAGCACAAGCTAATGCCTGCTGCAGACCCATAGCAAACACAAAGTCACAGAAGCTGAAGTTGGACTCAGAAAGATCCATATGGCTTCACAGCAATGACTGAGATGATGGGTGAGAAAAAGAGGGTAGGCTTCAGTATGGGTATAATCCATCACTGAAGAGTTTATTATCACCAGTGATCATAAACATCATAAAATTTATCTGCAAGAAGGTTAAGTCCTATTCACACATATAAAAAGAAATAGCTGGTTCTGGGCAAGGGGGGTTAGTTGTTTGTTTGGGTTTGGGGGTTTGGAGCAGGGGGTTGTTTCGAGTTTGGTTTGATTCCATTTGTTTCACTGGGTTTTCTCCTGCAAGTACTGTAAGACATATCTTCGGTATGTCTCACGTCTTGCCATGAAAACTTGAGGGAACAGGGGTGCTGAGACCCCAGGCTGATGTTATCTGCCACCAGAATTACCATCTGGCCAGGTGTGTTTGCTTGGGAATGTGAGTTGCCGGACATACATCTGGCTGAAACAATGGCTGTCACAGTACGCTGCCCCCCAGGTTCTGTACCACCTGTGCCTGAGATGCAGTGGGACCAGCCTGCCCTGTTCCCCCCTGCTCCATTGGACATTGGGCCTATGCTCCAATCATGAGATTCCTCCCCCAGTCTGCCTGGGTGCCTCTCTCCTTGAAAGGGACTATATATCTCAGCCTCGGAGGAGACCCCTCTGAGATCTCCCCAGAGAAGAGATGGATCCACTAGCAACGCCATGAGGACTGCAAAGGGGTCTATTGGTGAAAAGTTCCTACAAGGAATGCAAAGGTGGTCTATTGGCAAGGAATAGCCATGAGGACTGCCCCTGTCTCTCATCTGTGGTAGCTACTCCCTGTTTTTCTATCTCTTTCTCTGTCCTTCTCTCTCTCTTTATCGTTTTCTCTCTCTCTACTCTCTCTCACTATTGCAGATCAGTTTTGTGGTCACATTAATAAAGTGCATTGATTTTTAGTTAAACAGTATTCTCTTTGCCTCCTTTGTACTCTGAGACCACTACGAACTCAGCTTATTTAAGCAGGTTGTAACATGTACCTAAATTCTTTCTACAGTTTCCAAGATGGTTGCATGCAGAAAGTATATATGTAAAAATCATAGCAAATCAAATACTTGTGCATGCCATCTCTAATTGTAAAATTAGAGTAAATGTGTGCAAATTCAGCATTTTTTTGGACTTTATATCATTTTCAATAATAAAAATCTTTTAAAAATTCTTGCTGTAATCAGTTAACTGAGCTCTTTCAAACTATTCAAAACTCTGAATATACCATTTCTTCCATTTAAACCACCTAAGGAAGTGATTAGCTAGTGTATTTTTACTGTTTGTTTGTCTTCTCTGTGCAATCCCTTTTTTTCACACAGGACATAAACATCCCTTTTGGTTTTAGCTATCTATGAAGGGCACTCTAATAGAATAAATGCAACCCAAGCTGAATTGGCATTGCTCTGTCAGTGTTACTGAGTGGTGTCTGCTTAACCTAGAGCTGAATTTCCATTGATTTCAATTGAAGAAGGGCTAAGGTCCTTAATGAAAAAGGAGTAGAACCAAATAGTTCTTAGCTGAACAGTTTTGGGGTTGTTTTTTTCCCTCATAAATTTGCAGGCTGAAATCCTAAATCGTGTAGATCAGTTATCAGATTGTATTATCTGCTGATGTTCAGCATCAGTTAGCTAAATCAACAACTCTGAACAGCAAGACTGCAACTTTCTATAAATCACCATTAAGTTAAAATAGCCTGTCTGTTACCTGCATGATACAGGGAGAGGCACAGCTTCTGAATAAGTGGAAGGGGAAGTGGAAGGGCTGGGAAGCCCAAGATGGTGATTGTCTTGTATGATGCTGCTAGGGAGTGTCTAAATAGCCTTCCCCTACCCTGCTGCTCTGTGCTTGCAGAGAACATAAAAACGCCTAAACCACCTGATTTAATTTTTTGTAAATAGATTTTTGTAAATTGTTTCAGCTGACCAAACAGAGACTTTGCTGCTCTGATAAAAAATCAGGTTTTTCCCATCCATATCAGCTGTTCCAGTTAGAAGACAATCTAATCCTACAAACTTATCTCTTATCCTCAGTCCACCATTGCTACTTAAAATAACGCAGGCAATGCTGTAGTTGGCAAGTATGGGCCAAATACTTTATTACTCCATTCATTTCAGCAAGCTACAAGTGATAGGCCAGGCTTATCATCCAAAGAGAGAATGTTTGTGCTGAAGATCTTCACTCTCCTAGCATTCTGGCAAGAAAAATCCCACAGTTTATGCACCTGGTATGTTGAAATGAGGAACATGAGCAACTAAGGGCTTTTGTTTGCAATAAGATGCAGAGGGGAAGCAAAAACTAGCAGATTAGTTCTGGTCTGCCCCTTGGAGAAACAGCTTGGAGTGGTTGCATTGTGAATGGTTATGTAAGGGTTGCCGAGGGAGAGGACCAGCCCTTGTGGTCCCTTTGACTTTGTGTTGTGGACCAGCCTGAGAGGTGCTGCCTACAGCCACTATGAGTGGCTGAGTCAAGATTTGCCTTGAGAGGTATTTGGACTCTTACTGAAGCAGTCCTTCCCTTGGCTGCCATGAAGATAACATCCTCTGTGTACACAGGCTGGAGACTGCTTCTGCTCACTCAGCAGGATCAGAGACTTTGCACTCCTCACCATCAAAACTCAAGTCAACTTCAGCCCAGCTAAAAAATCTGCAGTTGCAGCAGGGCCAGGACTTAACCCAGAGATTCTTATTAAATATATTTTCTTCTGGAAATTAGAGTACAGTAGCCAGTATTTTAGTTAACCTTTGCAATGACATATTTATTCTGGTGCACACAATAATTTCTTATCACAAATTGTTTCCATATGGAAACTTTAGACATTTCTATTTCCAGAAAAAGCCTCAAAAGGATTCTGTTCCCACTTTTCTGTAGAAGTGTGATTATATTTGTAACAATTAAAAATGCAGTTCCCCTTGGGGAAATGTCAGTGATAATTATCACACAGATGATTCAGAGGATGCTTCCTTCTACAACTGTCTCTTGATAAATTGCTGGTACTTGTTTGACACTCTCAGTTCTCTTGTTTGATTAAATAATCATTAAAAAAAAATCATCACTTCCTAGTCAGATGTCAGTCTCCTTTCATGCTGAAGTGCATTGCTCTTGCTGTTAAAAATCACAACCACATCACTATGTGAAAGCCAAAGAAGCCTCCAAGAGCCCATCTTTGTGGCTCATAGTGTGTGTCAGCAGTAACTAGAAGAGCTGTACACTTAAACTCATCTCCACATGAGTGGAAAGCTCAGGGATAAAATCCTTGCCTTACTTAGCAGCAGTACATACCAATAATGAAACCATTTGTGGATCTGCTAGTGTTTCCTCAACTCTTGTTCTCAATTGTCTGGGTTTCACTGTGTACTAGGCTTGCAACTCCTGCTGACCACACTTGTTATACCCTACACCACTGGGCGAGGGAACTGTCAATAGCAACATTTCCACTGACTTCAGTGGGTGTTAGGTCAAGCTTATCATCTCTTTGTGAAAATGTCTCACTTCTCCCTGTGTGGGACCTAGATGTCCCACATCTTCACTTCTTTCCTTGAAATCCTGCTCACTCCATCATTCCTCAGTTGATGTTCTCTGCCTTGGTCTTTATAGCAGACACAACATGCAAATGCTAATGCTGACCAGCATCTTATTTTAGCATATCACGAAGTGGTAAACCACTGCAAACCTCACTGTACCTTTCCTCTTCCTCTCATTACCAACACATTTCCAATTTTGTCTAACTGAGACCGAAAGAGTTTCAGATCACATTCTCAAAATAATACATGGTCGAAAATAGTACTACTTTATCACGAATTTCAATCCTTTTGGGGTTTTTTCTCTTCTTCTGCCCTATTTTTAAGTTTACCTATTGCTAAAGATGCAGTTTCTAACAAACATGTAAGAAATTCTCACATCCCAGGCCAAAGCCTTCACAGTTGTTATTCTCAGGAAAATTTTGTTGGTAGTTTGGCTGTTTGTTTGTTTTCTCAGCCATGGATCTGTTTGTATGCTTTATTCACTCTCACAAGCAGTGAAGCATGTTGGCAGTTTTCTTACACTGCAATTCATTTTCACTACCTAAGTCCTTTCTGTCAATATGAGACACAGAACACTGGGGTTTTTTTGTTTTGGTTGGTTTGGTTGGTCGGTTGGTTGGGGTTTTGTTGTTGTTGTTGTTTTGGGTTCGTTTTTTTTTTCCCCTGATCTCACCCAGTAAACAAACGTACTCTCCCTTTAACCTCTGGCAAGAAACAGTCTTTCATGGAGCAGTGAATGGATCAGCTTTCCAAAAGTGGTTCAGCAGCAGTGATTCTGGGTTATGGCCTTCTTTGAACTCTTGATCCATCATATCTGATGTGCTGTCTAGCCCCTTGACTGATTTTCAAATTGGTCTCTAACTGCACAGAAGCTACCTAAGCATTTGGCCAGACAAATAGCATGAGCAGATGTGAGGTGACCCAAACAAGGTACATAAATGATGTGTTTGGGATCAGATTCAGTTGCCCGCTGTGCTAAATACACACTAATTGAAAAGACAGTACACACTCCAAGAATCTTCAGTACAGCAACTGAGGAAGGAAATCAGCACCTAGGAAATGAGAACAACAGAAGACAAATGAAGCATAAAACAGTGTTTGGAAATGGAGACAATTAAAGAATATTAAAGAAACACCTTTGAAGTTGCAAGGTCAAATAACCAAAGTTAGGAAACACAAAATATTAGACTGTTTCACTCTACCTTTTCTTATGTGATTATGTGCTGGTTTTTTCAGCAGAAATATTTTGTCATTCAGGTGAATGGTTGTTGACCTAAAGAACAAGTACTTACTATTTTGTTTCTTTGCACTGGTCACCATGTGCTCTCAGTGTGCACTTACCGTATGGCATTCAAACCTTTGCATGAAGAAGGAATTATTCATGAACTTTTCTATCATACTTCTCACTGCAGGATCCAGTTTCCCAACAGCTGCAGCAGCCCATTATGATAACCCAGCAATGGTCTCTCACCTAGCCAACTCCTTGGTAGCCCTTCTCACAGTGCTTACAAAAAAGTTTCTGTCACTTTTTGAGCTGATGGTAGAAATCCATCATAGATATTAAGAAGACCCTGGGGTGGGTCTTGCTAACATTTGGGATAGACCCTGTATGTGGCAGTTGCCCTGTGAGAGCTTGGTTCAGCCTACTGGTGAGGCAGGGAAATGTTAATGACTCAGGGAACACATTCCTGCAATATAAGACTGTCAGTCTTCCACTGAAGATGGCTTTGGTGGAAGAGTGGAGTTGGTGTTCTGTGTCACAGAAGACTGAGCAGTAGAGGGGCCTACAAAATGGGAAAGCTGTCTGGTGTCAACTCCGTGCAAGGAAATTTACAGCCACATCCAAAGACTGTTTCTTGAAGTAAAAGTTAGGCAGAACCTAAGCACAACCTCAAAATTCCATATGTTCTTTACTTTTTTATTGTAAAATTTCCCAAGTGCCAAGAGTTGCATCTTCTATCCCAGAACTGTCACAAGTCAGCAGCTCTGAAAAGTTCATCACACATCTGACTCTTATAGTAGAAAGGGAACTGCTCTCTGTCCCCACATCCTCTAAGAGGTTCAGTCAGGAAAGTGTTGTAGTTGTATTCTGCCATCACCAAGAGGGTCTATCTCCATCTGAAATGTCATAGTTCATTTCAAAATTTAGCTGAGAAATAAGTGCCTATTTTCATTTATATCTATATCTATGTGCCTGTGCTTTACTTCCCTTAGTAGGCTTACACCCCCTATCTCAGGCCTCTCAGGCTAATGTCCTTGTTCCCAAGCTGTGGAATGTTCTGAGGTAGAGGGACTCTCTTATGTCACAGCCCAGGGAAGAAGTCATGATTCAGTGGGTCAAAGACTGAGAACACAAGAGATGATGGCTTTGTAGCCCACTTAGCCTTAAAATACTCCTACAGACCTCTTGAGAGCCATAATTATTCAATGACTTGCATGATGGCAAAAAAAGTTGAGGAGCATCTCAAAGGGATGATAAAAGGTGCAACCCTGAATAAAGGCCAGAAATTATTAAATGCTGTCAGATTTCAAGATAGGGGAGAGATGACCTATGTTTTTCCAAATAAAAGGTCAGCAGAAATTTTTAGCATGGGAAGAACACCATGTTTTTCTCCATATTCCTTCTTAGAAGTGGCAGTTTATTTTCTGCATAAGTATGTGTGTATATATAAATTCACTCGGCACTGTACACCCAACATAGAAAATTTCTATGGTGTTTGGCAAAGTTGAAAGTTACTCAAAGGAAGCACATGTCATGGGAAATATCAGGCGACCACAATAACAGCAGGGGTGACCCATCCAGCCTACAACAAAACACATGGCTAGAGAGCATCATGCACTGGCAGATTTTCTGTTTCACATCAGTGACCACATATTTCAGGAAGGAGCTAGTGAAAAAAATTAAGTGTGGGAAAGGGGAATATGTAGCAGATCTCTGCTCCTTAGAAAATATATTGTACCACTATCTGCAAGAATATAATACCTGTGGGCCAGCAACTTGATTTCCAAAAAGAAAGGAGCAATTTTTCCTGAGCTTAAGCTGTGAGCTGGGACAGGATCTCAAAAGTGGGAACAAATAGCGTGGTATGGTTAGGTTTGCCCATGTGCCTTACTCCTTTCTCATCTAGTCCTATGACCCTTCATTTAGTCCTATGACACAACAGGTGAAAGACCCCTTCTAGTAAGGGAGAGGGGGAAGAGAAGGCTTAAGCTCAGGTGCTTGCAAGATGATAAGACCAAGCTGAAATCTTATATTAAAGGTATGCAGATAAGCTATTAAGTATTAAACAGGCAGTTGTGGAGAGGGGTTTTGCTTGCAAGAGAACCAGTTTCCACCAGGCTAGTTCAAGGAGGCAGGGTTGATCTGTCAGGGACATGCTATTGCTGATGGCTGCTTGCATAGCCTGCAGTCACTTAACTGCCCACAGTTTAGAGGAAAACATATTTAAAGTTTTATTGACACACATACACAGATGGCAACTCATTCAGTTATGAGCAACAGAATGCCTCCTGCTCCAAAACTGCAGGTAAGTGTTGCATTGCTTAAGTGTCTCCAAGCTGGGCTGCATAATTTCCTCATAGGATTTCCCCTGATGGAAGTACTGCAAGCAAGTGTAGTTATACAATTCTTTCTGTTATAATCTGTCTTTTGGGTGAGATTTTTGAGAACTGCAAGTGTTCTTCCTCAGTATTTGAAAGGTATATTTTATTTCTTTCACCAAAGTGGTATAGTAGCTTTAAAATGGCTTGTCTCAACTTTTAAGTCCTTTTGAATTCTGCTATTAAAAAAAATCAGTCTTCTACACATCAACAATTTGGCTTCTGCTCTCAGACATGTGCTGTATATGCACACACAACAGTCTTTAAATAAGTAACATCTGTAATGTTATATTTACTCTGATTAATGAAGAGAAAAGCATTAGATCTCCTGAGTCCTTAAATGTTGTTCTGCAATTATGCTACAGCTGATCTTTATTGTTTGAGCTGATTATTTATTCATTTTCTCATGATTGTCTGAAGTAGCTTCTTTAAAAATTGGGTCTTGCTATTAACAGCTATTATTAATTACCCTTATAGAAGGCCTGTGTCTGCAGCAGAAACTTGCACTTACAAGTTTTGTTTTATTCAACTTTGGTTTAAATTGTTTGTTGCTGCCATTTCTCTGCAAGATCCAGGGATAATCTGGAAGGTAATGTGTTTATCAATAATACTTCAGAATTTGTTATGCGTAATGCTGAGGTTCGTAGATAGATGAATAAAAGCAAACCATTTAAAATGCAAATGTTGTCAGAAACAGGAAGAAAGTTGTACCAGACCCAAATGTTTGGCCTAAAAACTCAAGGCTTCCTCAAGGGAAATGAATGAATATTGCAGAGAACTGAATCTGATTAGGATGAAAAAATCATGACTAAATTCTAAAGTATGTATCTACTGAGAAGGGCAGAAGAGTGATTTCAAGGCATGTACCTCCTCACTACACTTTTGAAAAACCTACCTCAAGCATCTGACAGAACAGGGAGATCTAATATCATAGGCTTTGTTGCAAATACTGATGACATACTAAAGCTGCTGGAAAAAAAGGTAGCAGGAGCTCTAGAAATACCTGAAGTCCCAGCAGTGAATCCAGGCACTGAGACTTGCTCTCCAAGAGCACAGAGGAGAAGGCACAAGCACAGAGACACCTCCTCCTTCCGTGGGGCCTGCATCCTGGGACAAGACTGCTGTGCAGTCATGTCTTCCCATTGAGGACCAACTGGATTACACCACGTACTCCTTCTGCCTGTGTGTGATGGTTTCCTTTACAAAAAAAAAAAAAAGTCATTCTTGTACAGCCTAGTCTGTCAAATTGTTTGGGATCCCTAGTTCCTAGTCCTTGTTCCCTTGATTTTCTTTGTGTTAATGTTTGGAGTCTGGCAACAGCCAAATAAAATGTTTCTGGGATTAGGCAATTGCTGGACAGAGCTTCTTTGGGGGATAGATACACTGGCTCTGGTAGAGTTAAGCCTGAGATACATTTACTGACATATAGACAGGCCTAGTGTGAGGGATTGAAGGGATTTTAATATTACACCATTGGAAATACAACAGGAGAGAGAAGCAGTAGTGTTCCCTTACCAATAATATTGTGTTATTGCGAAGAGAAGGAAGAAAGAAGCAGAACTAGTGAAAGATTAGGAGCACAGAAAAGTTTAATGCAGGTATATTAAGTGAAACAGATAAATGCAAGAGGAATTAGATGTGTTATACAAAGCATCAAAAAGAAGACCCATGAAAAAAACAGCTCTTTCAAGGAAATAAATTCTGTTTAGCAGAAACTACCTCCTTGTTGAAATGTCTGTCCCATTAAGTCATCAGTCTGTGTGGTAAAGCCAAATCACATGAATGTTAACAGACTAACAGACTAAACAAAACTATCTGTGACAAAATAAAGGATAACTAGGCCACCGCAACTTTAATGCAAGAGTCAAATTCAAAGTTGCAAAGGTATTTGAAACACAGCAGAAAGCATGTTTTCTTAATCCAAGTATCTAATAAGCACTGAAAGAATGAAGCATACAATTGGAAACACATGCCCAAACAATGTGTGACTGCCAGGGGAGGCATGGTGTAAAGACCGGCTGTGTTTCCAGTACCTCTGGAGAGAACTGACACCATGCAAAGGTGTTGGCACTGGTCTCCAATAGGAAAATGCAGCTGGAGGGTGAAGCTCTGTTAGTGAAACAAAGGTTTTACTAAGTCTCTTAATTGAATCTACACCGGTATGTTCTATAGCAGGTTGTTTGCTGACATTGCATAGAAATGGATAAAAAGTGAATTCCAAATAGACAGTGGAGCTGAATGTGACATAATCACAGCAAGCGCTGTGCCCAAAGTTAAAATTCAAAGCTCTGCACGTTTCAAATAGCAAGATCAAAATGAGTCCATTTGGCAAAGCTGTTCTGGCCTGCCCGCTAACAGATAGAAGTGTTTGAAATTGTGGAATGGAAGGTCCCAAGCGTGCTTGATTGAAGAGCAGTCTGCAAACATAGATGATCAAATTGAGTAGATAACCTATCTGTGGAATTGAATTTTAGACTTCCTTTCAAAGAATGCCATGGGACATGGAAGAATATGGGCTGCAATAAAGGCGTGTAGCAAATCTTGTATGTCTGAGGCAATTTTAAAAAGGGGAAATCAGTATACTAAAGTTAAAATTAATAGTTGCTCCCAGGCAAAGCTATAGAAAAAGTAATGTAAGATGCAATCAACAGAGAATGATAAGATAGCAAAACAATTAATTGTCACAAAAAGTTTTTTTCTAGGTCTGCTTTATTAAGGAAAACTCTATTTAATAGGGTTTGCCTTCTTTTGTTGGCAAAAATATCTGCATTTTTCTGACAGACTCTGAATTCCTTGATTTAATCCAGATTCTGGTATAAAAAGTTAACTATTTGAGTGTAACACTTAATTAATAAGTTGAAAGACGGCTAACTAATAGATCAATAGAAGAGAGAGTCCTCACCTAAGGAAGAGCTATCACAGCTCCTCCAGCAGTTCTCCTATGAGTCAGCACTGCTCATTAATTTTACCAATATTTTCAGGGGAAGAATTGCTGGAAAATAATGTTAATTTCTTTAAACATAAATATATTTTAAGGACTTGTCACTTTAACTAAATTACCTGGATCACATGGTAAATGGTCCCACGTCTGCTTCCACATTTGCCTTTATCACAGGATGTGGATCTGGAGTAGCATGTGGTTGAAATGGCTGAAATCTCTGAAAAATTGAGAATAACTGAGAGTGAATTCCCAAAGTGATGTTGTAGCTCATAGTGGTAATTCAAATGGAGGTAACAAGAAGAGAGGATTTTTAACTATATGTAGCATAAATCCATCATTAGAATTCAATCTTCACTTTGAAAAGGTTGCAGAATTTTTGGAAGAATATTCAGAAAAGTGCTGGAATAACTATCCAGATTCAAAGACACAATTTAAGATTTATTTTAGTGCATCCATGTACTTTCTAATTTGTCATCACTGAATATTGCATTGAAGATCTCCATGGTGGCATAAAATGACATGAGATGACTGAAATCTCTAGGAAATATAAAGTCACCAGAAAAGAACTGACATGAAACATAGTGATACCCACAAATCCCTAAGCTATTGACTAAGGGCTATGAGATGTAGATATCCTTTGCTAAATCAACTTCTTATTGTCACAGGCTTTCCAAACGTGGTATCAAACTGGATGCAGAGATAAAAATGCCACAATAGGTTATCTGCTAAGTTGCAAACAGCCAAAAAGACGTTGAAGTGACCAAGACGATCAAGTTAAAAAATGAGAATCAATGCACTACATAAACAAAAATTTTGTGAAATCATCCTGTGAGTATTATCCTCTGATACTCACTGCAACTTGTGGTAGAGGATTAAAGAAAGACTTTGAGGATTTGAGAAAGAGGTAAGAGGCATGGCTATATGAATATCCATACCAACTTTTTAGAGGCTCTTCCACATTTACAAGTTACAAAGATTGTTCTCAGAACTTAACTTCTGGTCTGAAGTTGAACTCTTGCTTCAGTGGAAGAATGGAACATGTAATAATAGGAGAGAAGTTGCATGAAGAATGTGTCTTGTTCATGGGTAAGGGGAATCAGATAGAACAGCAAGAGGGTTTTAGTACAGTGACTCCAAGGAAGAGAGCTGCAAGACACAAACACGTTTCCAGTTGCAAACATGATACAATAAACAACAAAGTTTGAATCAATGTAACAAAGAATATGAAGAAATTTAATTTTTTGGGCCCATTTACAAAAGTGGAAAGGTGTATGGATAGCACAGTCAGGGAAGAGGAAAGTTTTATTAGTGAGAAGATAGTCATCAGCACTAGCACCTGGTGGGAGTAGCCACGTGGACAGTGAAAGGAAGGAGGGAATACCAGCTTGGTAATTATAACTTACAACCAACTGGTCTCAAAAGCATATGGATTGATGTACTAACTAACAAAGACCAGGGTGCTGACAGGTGTGTGTCAAAAACTGCCAAATTAAACCCAAGAATGGGATGCATTACCTCTTAAACTTTTGTCTGCAATATCTAGGCATAAAAATAGTAGCATCTGGACAAACTCAGTTCAGCATGTGTGTAACTTTATCTCATGCGGCTAGCAATAAACCATCACTGATAGTTTCTAAAAATCGTGGGTAAATCCACATCTTGGAAGGCATGATGTCCAGCATGGAAAAAAAATTATTTTTTGGATCTTGTTATGATGCACTAATTTTTAAACTGGAAACTGGTGGGCGGCTGGAGGCCAGAAATACATTGCACATGAGAAATATCTACATGGAGGGTAAGTTTCTGATTCCAGAACAGTCCTCAGAGAGAGTGAAATGTAGGCAAAAATCTGAGGTAAAAAAATCGCCATACAACACGCAGAGGGAATTGTATTACATAGCAATTAGCCTACACTGCATGTTATAAAACACAGGAAGTTGACAAGGGAATCTATAGACAACAGGAAAAATACAGAGGTAATATGCAGTAAGAGGGGTAAAAAGCAGAGAAAATTCTAAAATATAGCAAAACCAAAAGAAATCCTTCAACAGTGTGGATCTAATAATAGCTGGAAGTGCAAAATCAGTGTTTTAATCTTCAGTTGACAATCAGGGTGATCTTAACGAAAGAGGAAGATTAAGCACTTTTAAAAGATTATTAACTAAAGAAGATATTAACCATGCCCACTGGATTAGAGAAATAATCAGTGAATTTGGAAATTCTTTTAAAAATAAAAAATAATAACAGTGAAACTGACAAAATAAAGATTTAATAACTTGCATTCCTCTCCCAAATATGTCAATCAACATAATTTTTATGAAAAATATGTCTTAGCATGGCATGTCTGATTTATTTTAATGAGATTATGGGGTTAGTTAATAATTGTCTCAGCCTAGGTTTCTGTAAGGAATTTACCCCTAGACATTCTAATCTTAACATGTTGTATGTTATCCCTACAGTATCCTCAATCAGTAGGTGCCAGCAACTATTTAAAGCAAGTTAAAAATGGGCTAATCTGAAGCACACAAAAGAGTGTCAGTGGTATAGACATCACCATGAAATGGGATTATGGCTAACGTGATTCTGCACAGACTGTGATGTTCAGCACTACTGGCTGTTGTAATCAGGTGGTCAGAAATATGTACATAGCTGATGTTAATCAAATTTGTGTCAAAGATGCACTTGCCATATTGTGTATGTGGCACCTGCATACCTCCATAGCTACCACCATGTCTATGGAAGACTGTTCATACTATCAGATGGCCTTTATTTTATTAGTAATCCCTTTTGTTTTCCTCTAGTAAATCTGTTTTTCTAGGTATCAGGTCAGTCCTGCAGCTAAGGTGCATGAATGTCACAGAGAAATTTGAGCTGACAAAAAAAACCCTATTCTAAATATTGCAAAATACAAAATAAGACATTTAGGAGCCCAGTCCTTACATGTTGAGGAACACACCCGAGAAGACAGAGGTGGAGAAAAGCGGTGTTATAGTGAAGAAATGTGTGAACATGCAGACCTGTCAGTGCTGCAGAACTGAATTTTGGGCTACTGCAGTCCTTGGTTGCCTGGACAAGAAATATTAAATAGAAATAAAAAGACAGGCTGCTGATGGAACAAATGCAAAATACCCTGATACTATGTAGGTAGTTACGGCTTTCATACTTTGAGAGAGGAGGCTGTAAAATTGGTGACAGTGTAAGAGAAAGCCTCACTGAGAGCTCAGTAACTGAAGAAAGTGTCTCACACAAATTTCAAGTTGTCAGAGCAAAGATAGAGAGGTACTTTACTACCATATGTAAACTTCTTTAATGAAAATTCTGGATAATAAAAGCTCAGTAACTTAGCTGAGAAGAACAGAAGGATAAATTGCTGAGCAATTTTTATTAGAAATAAGGAAGCATGGAGGCTTTTTATTTTTCTGGTCTATTCTGATTGCTTTAACCAATGAATCATGGCTAGCATACACTATCCAGATTTTCCATAAGCTGATAAATCAGATCACATCAAGCACCTGTTTTGAAAGTCAAATATATCATGTTGTACTCAGTAAAAATTAACTGGAAGAAATCTAATGGTCTGTGACGTACAGATCAAGCCTTAGATTTAACTTATCAGTTTGTAAAGTGAAAGCTTAACAAGTCTAGGAAATAACCAATTGTACACTTACAATATGATGATGTAACAGCAACTCTCTGATTTCTACTGGTGTGCCAGATTACAGGAGACATCAAGTACCATCCTTTGCTGAAGGGGTGGTTATGACAAACTGAAATGACATGCACACAGATGCTCTAATTTACAGCCACTTTTTCAAGGAAAGGCTCTTGTGAGAATTATGCTCCTGCATAAAAAAGTGATTGGGGCTATCAGGGTAGATGATTTTGCCCTTGGTGGAGTTATATACCAATGATATGTTGTTGCCATAGCACCATGAAGCCATGCATTCCAGTGTAGAAATGTCACTCTAATTGCATAGCAGGGCTCTGAGAAATTTAAAGTCAGACCTTGGAATATCTTCCTTTTGGCTAAAGAGTGAGGGCTGTCACTGAAGACAAAGTAAACACAAAAATTGGCCTTGGCTGTAGGCGTTGCTTAAGATTCTGAACACACTAAAATTTTGTGATATGGCTGATCATCACTTGCTCCGAATCTCTGGTGACTTCCCCTTTGTGGTGTAAAGGCTGGGGAATGTTGATTTGGGGAATACCCTCTGGGACAAAGGCAGGGAAATCAGCACTGGGAGCCAGCATAGAGAGTGCTAGCATCTCTAATTCCTGCATCTGGATCTGGAGAACCTACAGCAAACTACCACTAGTCAACATGGCTTTCTTTTTTACTGTGGAGCTATATCAGAAAAGGGAGGTCATGATGCCCCTTATCCTCTCTTGCACTATTATTTTATAAATGCTTGCACACAGCCCTTGAGATACAAGTGGCAACTGGATTATAATACAAAAAATTCAGTAGATGGGTCAGACACATGGATAGCGACTGCCTACTGACATCAAAAGAAAGGAATAATAATTAGTGACGCTACAGCTTTGTTTTTTTTCTTGGAAGACCTGGTGTCAGGATCTGAAGTTAGATTAGATTACATGGGGACTAAATAGATGCAGGAATAGCAGTCTCCTTACCATCAACACATGATTAATTTGCTCAATGTTTCAGTATAGCTCTTTTGCAAAAACCTGCCTTTGTGACCCAAATGACACACAGGCTTTCAGGTGGGAAGCTGTGACTGCCAAAGCAGAGGGAAGGGGGCTATAAGGTCATGTAACCTCTATTTTCTTGTACCTCGAGAGCTAGAGTTAATGGGCAGTAATGCACTGCTTGGGGCTGAGAATGGCTCAGACATTCCAACTTGCCATTTGCCTAAATCCACATCTCTGCTAAAACCGGAGCAGGGTTAGAACGTCATTCAGAGCCAAACCAGCACGGGCTGAGTGCTCTCCTGCCTCCAGAATAGATTCCACTCCACATTTCAGCCGGCTGAAAGAGGAGCATAAACATTGGCAAAGTTAGGAGTTTCCCGCCTCCCCCACCTTTTTTTTCCCCCCTTCTCTTTCTTGCAGGATTTTCTGCTTCATTTTTAGTTGTGAGAGAAGGCAACTCTGTGCTGCTACATAGCTACTATATAGTAAATCAAGCCTTTTGCGTTTGGATTAAATTTTACTTCAGGTCATTTATGGAAAGTGATTTTGGAACCTATGACTCAGTGTCTCCACATTAGAGAAAACTTCCCTCCCTGAAGCACACAGGCTTGAGTAAACGTTAGAATAATTGTAGGATAATTCCCAGGAGTGGTTCATATTAATCGTGTGGATTTAGTAATAGTAGTTGCTTTATTTGTTCTGAAACTCATCTTTGATCCTGCACAGCAACAGCAGTAAGCAAACTTCCCCTATCTAGGCAAAAATGCATTTTGGGACAAGTTAGGACCTTCAGAATTTGGTGCCAGGCAAGCAAGTCAAAGAGAGTAAAATGTTTATTTAATACAAATTTAGCAAGGTGAAATCGAGCTATTGAGAAAACTGGATGACCAGACTGTTAGGGCTTTTTCCCTTGAATAAGAAATTGAGAGTACCCATCCCGATACAAATTAAGGTCCCTTTGTAAGGAGCGGGGAAGGGGGGATTCTCAGGCTGTGATTTTTGGTGGCAGTACATGACCCACATACACACAGCTTCTGGGGGCTGCACACAGAATACTCCTCTAATGTAACCCTGTATTGCTGCTCGGGAAGAATGTGGTGAAATGACAATATTTTAACGCTGAAAACACAACTGCATAAGGGCAAGTAAAATAGTTCCGCTTACAAATATCGATCTGAGATGCTTTCTTGTAAAAATTCTAGTGGCTTATTTTTGAGGTATACCCGGGTATTAGGGATTGATGGCTCCCGAAACAGCCTCAAACTGCTTGCCTTCCCCAGAGACGCCTCTGCTAACAGCGAGTTTGAGAAGTCAGCATCCTTTCCGTTCTGCCAAATTGATTTCCTTATTAATCAAAAAATCTCGTCTTCCTCTGGCTTCAGGTGATTCTTTTTCTTAAAACGTTTTCTGACTACCCGAAGAAAAAGAAAAATGAAAATAAAAAAGCAAGGAGAAAGGAGAAAGGAGAAAGTAGAAGAAAACCAGAATTATTTCAAGGTGAGCTTCCAATTACTTCTTGCTCCTTTTGACGGTTCTTGTCAACTACGAACTTTCCCCCCCGTCTCTCTCTCTCTCTCTCTCTCGGAGCACCCTCTGATCTCAGAAATGTATTTTATTCATTTGATGAATGAAGCGATCAATTTCTCTTTCGACCAAGCGTTTTTGGTTTAGAATAAATTGGCAAAGCATTCTCCTCCCTCCCTGTTAGAGTGTTTGCTTTGTTTCCTCCTCCTCCTCCTCCTCCCCCAAGGTAAATCTAGACCACTGTAATGGCATCTATATATACAATTGGTGTCATTCAAATAAGACGTTTTATCAACCGTCTTTAAATCTGCAGTCAGCCTCATTTAACCTCTAAAATTACTCTTAACAGGCGACCTTCATTAGCCAAATTGGAAGGAACGTGCAGTATGTGTTAAGCAGCGCCGTTTCCACGCTGGTGACCCCCCCTCCGCAGCAGGCGGGGAGGGGGGCGTCGATGGCCGGGGCCGGGATAAAAGTGGGAGCAGCTCCACCCCCCGCCCCTCCCTGCCTGGGCACACGGGTGGCCGTGGGCACGGAGCTTCGCGGGGCGATTTGCAAGCAGTTGGCCTCGGATTTGCTTGGTCGCTTCCCCGCTCCTGTTCGGAGGGAGAGAGATGCAGGGTTCCTCCCGCCCGGCCGCATTATTTATCTGTTACCTTGCGAGCGGGCGGACAGGGCTTGCCGAGAGAGCTATCGCCGCCTCAGCTCCCGGGTTGCCTGTCCCAGAGGACACCAATTAAAGGCACTAATTGGACAGCGATACATCAAAGTCTGTCGCTGAGACGGGCTCCTTGGAGCTCTGGGGGTCCTGTAGGCAGGCTTTTGTTTTAGGCACTGCTCCAGGTTCCCGTGTCGGGCTGCGCACCCTCACGGCTGCTCTGGCCCGCTCTGCTGCCCGAAACCCTCGCCCCACCCCAGCAGTGCCCGTGGGTGAGCACTCCCACGCTCTGCTTTCCGGTGCGGAAAAACTACATTGATGCGGGGCTCCCGGTTCACTGGGAGGACGTCTCACCTCGCGTTGACCCACCTGAGCTGACCCCCGCACACTCTCACCGGTGAAACCCACCCCTCCCTGCGGTCAGGCTGTGGTGGCTCCCAGGGGCTCTTCGGTGACCCCCTCGTCCCCAGGAGTGAAGCGGGGCCGGAGGACCCGCGCTGCTCAGCGGTCCTCGGAGTCCCACCTTCAAGGTCGCTTGGACAGAGGACGTGGGACCGCGTTCTACTCCTCCCATACCCCGGGTTTTCCCTTCGCACTGTACTCCCTGGTAACTGGGGTAAGCCTCTTTGGGGCAGCAGATGTTTCTCCAAGCCCGGAATCACCCCTCGAGTCTGGGCAGGAGCCTGCAACTGCAGACCCAGACAGGGTTTCAGTGCCAGCGGGGATGAGGGCTCCAGGTACATGGAAGGTGTTTGGAGAAAGGATGAGCAGCGGGAGGAGGCAGTTATACACCGGCACCCTGACAAAAATGTCTGGTATCATCGCTGTTGTCCACCTATTTTTTGAGCAATGAAACAATTCTCCCCTTTACGGAAGTGGTTTATTTCAACTTTTGTAGAGCCTTTATTAACCCTGAGTTATTCTGGACCTCAGGTTTTCCCAGCTAAGGCTGGTCCAAACCGGAAAGAAAGAGCCGGCGCTTCCAGGAGAGGTGCAGCGATTGTCTGCCGGCTTCATCCCGAGCCAGGCGAGCACGGCGCCAGGGGGAGGCCGGCTGTGTGCAAGGCTGGGCCGGGGCATTAGCAGGGCTCGGCCTAAAACAGGGCTGCTGGTACCCATATATTTATATATCTCGAATAGGATACAGTCAGAGGCAGAAAATGACCGATCTCCCCGCAGGAGAGCTTGGCATCCCCGGGCTGAGCAGCGGCGCGGTTTGCTTGTTCTTGAATGGTTAAAAGTTGCTTTTAAACATGTCTTTTCTGCGGCCATCGCCCTCAGGAGCAAAGCACGGCCTCGCAGAGACTAGACTGGGTGGCCCATGAAGGAGCGCGGGTGGTTGCGCTGAAGAGCATAAGAGCCGATACGGCAGGGATGGAGTTTGGTGATTGTCCCCTTTATTTCCCCACCTGCAGCTCCGTTCCTTTCCTCAGGCCGGGGAGGATGTGCCGGGAGAGCGAGGAAGTGTTTGATCATTTACTGCCCACGGAGGCATTTGTTTTTCATTTTGCAAACGCTTCTCCTTAAGTAATTGTTCCTGTTAAGAGCGTATACCTTTCACTGGGCTTCACCGCGCTATAAATAATCTCGATGAAGATGCAAGGATATGACTTTCACAAGATTGGACAATTGATTAAATCTGTGACCTGCAATTGCGAATAATCTTGGAAGGCTATTTAAACAGATGAAGGCCTAAATTGTCTTGCTTGTATCTGAATTAATTTCTCATTCATCATCATTATGGAGTGATTGGTTCTATTCAAGCTTTGCAGCCTGCTGGAACGAAACTGGATTTAAATGAGACTGTAACACAATTTAAATGCTCCCCAGATTTAACGAGGCCAATCGAGCAGCTGCAATAAACACAAATATTTTTCTAAACAGCCTTGTTTTAAATAATTACTTAATACTTTCATGTGATGTTCTTAAGTGGCAATTTCTGTCTCTGAAGTCCCAGGCACTTCTTTGCAGAGAGGGCAGCTGGGAAAATCACTTTATGTGTTTGCTTTGCGTGTATATGTGCATGCAATACACCGATAGAGATTCTTTAAAATGAGGTTTGTAAATATTAGTGTAAACCTGCACTACATTCTTGGTCTTAGATACACTCAGTTAAACTGATTTTTTTTTTAAAAAAGGGAAAAACCTGGGGGCGAGGGGAGGCAAACGGTGAATTGGAAGGCAGAGGTTGTGATCTATTTGTTTTCTTGTTAGAAGATCTTGAACTAGCTATCTTTTCGTCCTCTTACCTGAGAGAGAGAGAAAAGAAAAAACTTCCTAAGACAGGGACCAGTTTCGACGGGGATCTACCCTAACCTACTGTAATCGCAACCCTTCCGCAGTACCAGCTCTCCAGGGTCAGGACGGGACGCTCCCGCCTTAAAAGAGAAGTGAGAAGATCTGAATGAAGCAGGCAACACATAAGGGGCTCCGGCTAGAAGGATGAAGCAAAAAAGCGCCTGGGACTGGTTTCTCTCCCTCTTTACATCCACCCAGGAACCTGATGCGCCTAAATGAAGCCATTTGTGTTAAAGACACTTCAGCTCATCTTGACGTGGGCTTTACCCCAGGGTGACACTATTGTAAGAGGCAGGACAGCGAGCTTTGGGGTGACATATGGTGGAGGGTGTTTTCAGGGTCTAAACTCGGTAGTAAAATAAAGTAGCCAGGCGAGCAGGAGAATAATAGAAAACAAAAGGATCTTTCAGATAGACAAGCCAAAAAGCTAAAGGAGCCGCATGCTTTTCTGCAGGTGCCGGCAAACGACCGAACAAACCAGCAGAAAACGTGAAATATGGAGAGACGATTTCCCAATGATTTAGGTGCTGAAGTAAAGCGTAGTGCTGGGAAAGCAGATCCTATCCAGTTTAATCATCCAACCTTAATAAAAACATATAGTCTGAGACGGGAAAGTAAGCGTCAGTCTCGTTGCTATTTCACTTAATGGTACAGGAGGTGACAGATAAAACACAAGATGGGCTGAGTGATTTGATAGTAAAGGAGCAATTTAATGCGCGAGTTACAGCGCTGCTCCCCGGGATTGTTTAGGCTTAACCCGCTCTCTAGAGCTCATCTTCTTCCTCTTCTGGTCCTTTTTTTATTAGTAGTATTATTATTCAGTTGTTTAAAATGAGCATTATCCCAAACATATGCAGTGCAATCAGCTCGGTCACACTTACAAGAACACGCTTTAATAAGGCAATCAATCAAACGCTAACAAGGGCGGGGGGGGAGGGAGGGACGGCCTTTAGGAGCTGAATTTGGCTGGCCAAGGAGCGAACCCAGTGTAGCACATGGGATACCCCGAAGGCAGCTCCGCTCCCGCTGGTGACAAGGGGCCAGGTGCCCACCACCGGCTCCCCCGGGACCTCACCCCAGTTCCTCCAAGGGTCTCACCCCCGGCCGGGGCGAGGCCATGGACACCCGCCTGCCTGGTGGCAGTGGCTCGGGGCCAAAGGCAGAACCTGCTGCCGGCCAGGTGCCCTGTGCCAATGCCCCACGCGTGCCCAGAGCCAACGCCCCACGTGGGGCCGCGGACAGCAGCACCGGCGGCGAAGGCGTTAACGGCATCGGCCCCACGCAGCAAATGGAAAATTTCATTATGAAGTAATGAGTAATTCCTCCCACTGAGATGTATTGTTATATCTTCCACTTCAATTTAGGAGCACAGCGGCTCAATTACCTAGAAAATACAGTCAATTAAAGGCTGCTGATTGGACACGAGGACGGATCATCGATCTTGTACTTTCCAATATCGCTCCAGACACCTCATTTTCCCTCCCCTATTAACTGAAAATACTCTTGGCATTACCGCGACCCGCAGCCTATTTACCTGTCGCAGGCAATCTCTGCCCTGTGACCGAGCGGCGGAGAAATTCACAGCCACCCTTTGCCGCACCATCCTCCAAGAGTGGGCGATCGGGAGAGCGGCTCTGGAACCGAGAGGAGAGCGGCGACCGTGCCGGCTGCTCCCTGTCCTGCCTCCCCGCTCCCCGTTTGCTAAGGGGGGAGGGATGTCCCAGTCACGGGTGGAAGTGGTAATCAGAAGCTTAAATGTTCTTTTTGTCTCGCACGCACCTAAATATATAAAATACACCTATTTGAATATGTCTGTGTATATAGCCCTGTGCGCTAGCCGATGGCATTTTCTGAACTGGTCGTTTTGCAAGAGCAAACTGGTGCCGCGATGGCAGCAGCAGCCTCGGCCGGATCTTGGCCTGCGTTCTCGGCCCAGCAGGTGCCTGTGCCTGGCCGAGGAACCAGGGCTCGTGGGCTATGTAGGAGCCCCCGGTTTTGGTGGAGAGTGCTCATCTGCCACGCTACCCCTCCCCCGAGCTCTTCAGCGCTCCCTTCTCCCGGAGTCGCTGGGGGAATGGTATCAAGCACTGGCTCCGCAGCTCCTACTTTATCGGACTGGTTCTTCTGTCTGATGAAAGAACAAGTAAAAGAGGGGGAAAGGGTTGCAAAGCTCGGATGTTGTTCGGCTCTGCCCTTGGACGCTGTTTACAATTGTTATTTCCGGGGTTGGGGGGACGGGGAGGGAGAATCTATTTGTGAGTGTCCAAAAAGGGCCATTGCTTTCCATGTCCATGAGGAAATCTCATTTATGAAGGGTAAAATAATCTAGCCTGAACGAATTAAAGATTGTGATTTTGGATCAGGTTTTTCAAAACTGTAATAAACAATATTTTTTTATTGGAAAAAATATATCCTGGCACGCCCCTGTCTCTTCCCTGCTATAGGGAAACGCTGCTATGCACTCCCTCTCCTAAAGACAAAAAAAAGTCTCCGGTGTGGCAATAAACCAGAGGCTTCAGAGCAATTTAGTACAAAGTAGATACAGAGGTGTCAACACGTCTTTGTTCTGTCCAGCATTTATTTTCCTGCCTGTTGAACTGTAACTATTAGAAACTCCACGGTGAAATTCGTCTTAAGCAACAATTTACACACCCCCCCCTTTTTTTTTTTAACAAGCACGATAAAAATGTGGGTGAGATGTTGTTATAACATGTCGGTACTATCGCTTTTGGTGCTGTTATTTTTGTTGCTATTAGGTATTATTCCGACATGGTAGCAAATTATGGCAGTGTATTTTTGGGGCTATTTTAAAACAGAATGAAATAAATGATGTCAGTTTTGGACGAAACCACCACCCAGCTCCATCCCCGTGTTTTTCAAATTTAGGGTTGCAGAAATCCAAACAAAAGCGATGGTGCTACCTTCTTCCGAAATACCTTCTGGATAGGAGACGAGTGGGTGAGTTTGTGAAAGAAATACTCCTCAAGAAGGAAGAGTGATCAGTGTGAAGGACACACACATATGCAAAAATTAGGGATGGAGAAAGAAATACAAACCCCAACAACTGAAATAATTATTTAAAAATAAAATTAAAAATAATTTTTAAAAGACACAGCGAGGAAAAGGCAATGAGAGAACTGAAGGCTGAAGTACAAAAGAAGGGAAATCGCCTTTGCTCCAATTTACAGACGTGATTGTCTGAAGGAGTTGTGCTCCCTGTCACCTCTAATCTCTTCCCTTGGCGGCTTGTTAGCGTTTGGCACGGGGTCTTTGCTCACAGAGCATTGTACATTCGATATTCAAAAACCCTCTTTACATATACATCACTTGCTAATTTCTTCAGTGTGTGCACATTTCAGCGACTGATAATAGAACATTGTTATTTAAAGGACAAATAGCTCTGACCCATAAAGAGGCAGGAGCTCGTATTTTTCCCCTGCCAGTTCCAGTCTGCCTCTTAAAAATAAAAGTTGGAATGAAAGAGGAAATGAAATGCTGGATTTCTGCTCACAACGAAGGACGAGACAAGGGAGGGTAAAGAATGCAATTAAATTACGAAAGTAATGTACAGTTTGACAGGTTTTCTTTATAGTAAACCATTGTTATTTTCCATTGAGACAACTGAGTAACACTGCCGAGTTGCAAACCGGTAACCTTTTGGGGATGGGTTTTGTTGGGGTTTTTTTTGCTGTTTGTTGTTGCTTTTATTTTTTGAACACTGAGAGATTACATCTTTGCTTTCTTCATGCGCACAAGCCATTTCGTTATCAAGATAGTGTTTCTTTCAAGTATTTCAGATTTTCCTTCTCCGTCTCATAGGTTTGTGCATAAGGTTTGTTGTGATCCGCAGAAGCCCCAGCCCTTGGGAAGAAGTCTATCCACGGAAAAGAAAGTCCCAGCAAATTTCTATAGGTAGCTGGTAGGAGCATATTTCATTCGAGTTGATTATCCTCCTCTTTCGTGCCTAAATTCCTTCTCAGAGATAAATCACTAGTAACTTCTTTCTTCTTTCTTTTATTTCCCCCCTTGGAATGTAAATCCTTTTAAGACTGAGCTAATTTTAGTCTTTTTTCTTTTTTTCTTTTTTTTTTTTTTTTTTTTTTTTTTTTCTTTTCTTTTTTTTTTTTTTTTTTTTTCTGTGGGTGTCCACGGCTGAGGAGAGAGCACGATTAAATAGACATGGGCTGTAGGTACATTAACTCGAAGAGAAGTCCGGGAAAGGGATGAGTGTTTAATAACCCTGAGACAAAGGTTTATCTCGTTAAAGGTACTTCTTCTCTCTGGTCCATGGAAACTGAGGTGGCTTTGCTCAGCACAGAGGGCGTGAAAGTGAGAAAGGAGTCAGTCCTGGTTGTGGCCGAACAGGTAAAGTCTGATCCGGAGGGTCTCTGCGCCAGCCCGTTGGACTGGCCGCTGTGGCATGCCAGGCAGGAGCAGGGGTTGCCCCCGGCGCTGCCGAGTCCATGAGTTGGGGCAGGGTAGAGAGAAGGATGCCTGAAAGCGCACAGCAGTTCTGGTCTCGGGTACGGGTGGGAGAGGACCCTGAAGGTGTCCAGAGGCCTCAGGGGAGTACTGAAGGGGGTGGCGGCAGAGGCCGATGTGGCGCCGATGCCCATGTGGGAGTAGTAGGGCAGGGGCAGGTGGGACGGGAATGGGTACGGCAGGTTCCCGGTGGCTGCCGCGTGGCTCATCATGTACGTATAAAACGCCGGGTCGGCCGGGTGAGGCCAGGTCATGGCCAGGCGCTGCCGCTTGTCCTTCATCCTGCGGTTCTGGAACCAAACCTGCGGATAGAGGAGAGGCGAGAGCCGTCACCGCCGCCGCCCGGCTCCGCCTGGCCGCCGGCCCTACTCCCAGGGCGGTGCGGCGGACGTGGGTCTGCCGGAGAGCGGAGACCGGCGCCAGCTTTCCCTCCTAGAGGGAGTTGTCATCACGTACAGAAGGATCAGTTAAGCCCCTATAAAAATCTATCGGGAGACCCAGAGGAGCAGCCCTTTTAGGGTGCTTGTTTTCCTTTTTGCTTGTTAGGGCTTGTCCTGCTGCCCGCCCACCCCCCATCCCTGGGTCCCGGCCAGCCGGACGGCTCTGCCTCATTGCTGCCCTTTCGCATCCAGGACTACCTGGGATTGTTGCTGTCGGGTTTATTTTCATGTGCAAATGTTTTGGAAAAGGCAAAGCAAAGCGAGATCGAAACAAGATCTGCTACTGGCTTCCCTCTCCCTCCCCCAAGACCTGAGAGAGGTTTGGACTGAACCAAAGGGAGGATTAAAAATAATCTGCCAGGGAGAGGGCAGATTAGCGGCGCTGGCCGGGATGGCTCCGGGAGCCGTGTCCCGTCTCCCGCATTGCTGCAGGGTGCGGGCAGGGCCAGGAAAGGGGCGGGAGGCGGGGGAGCCGAGAGGGAGGGTTGTGCTGGCGAAGTGCTTTCCCGAGTTTTGCAAGGAAGTTTGGCCATACAGATTTATATCGTGCTAATTGGAAACATGTCCGAGCTGCGTGTACCTTGATGGTGGTTTCTGGCAGATTTAGAGCAGCCGCCAGCTCACATCTCCGGGGCCTGGACACGTAATTCTCCCGGTAAAACTCCTTCTCCAGCCGGGCGATCTGCTCGCGGGTGAAGGCGGTGCGGTAGCGGCGCATCTGGTCGCTGGCGCTGCAGGCCAGCGAGCCCTGGGAGCCGCCGCTGCCTCCGCTGCCCTTGGGGTGATCCCCCCCGCCGCTGGGGCTGCCGGCCAACGCCTCGGAGCACGGCCCTGCGTGGGGAGCCCGGAGCAACGACACACGCTCGGAGGCGGGCGGGCACGGAGGGATGCTCGCCGTCCGCCACCCCAGCCAACCCACCTCAGCCCCCCATTCCACCCCATTCGGCGTTTCCGCGCCTGCCCCGCTGTACTGAGGGTATTGGGGCACTGACATCCGAGAAGGACCGGGGAGGAGGGCAGCGAGAAGGGGGATGAAATACCACCTAAGGGTTTGAGGGGGCTCATTCACTCTGGCTGGGAGGTTACCTGCCCCCTGCCCTCCCCGACACACACACCCCGCAATGGCGGTGTCTGCTCGCTGAGCCTCCCACTCGCTTCCCGCACTGGGAAACCGGAGCGCCGCAGCATCCCCGGAGCCTGAGTGTCTGGAAAAGGCAGGTGTGCCCGCCGTCCATGTAGCACGGCTCGGCTGTCCCTTCCTCCAGGCCGGCAAGGACCCAGGAGTGGAGCAGCCAGCAGAGAATGTTCTCTCTGACGGGAAGGTGAGGCCTTAGAGATCTCCGCTCAGCCTCCAAAGAACACGATGGGATCTTTTCAACGAGCCTTTAAGGCACGAGGGAGACAGACAGCGCTCTCTGTGTTTCCCGGCTTCTTGAAGTGATTGAGGAACGGGGAGGGGGGAGAAGTGAGTTGTTGTCAGGGTAGGGACGTCTTTGCCGGGCTGGGAAGGTGGGAATAGGGAGTAGGGAGTGGGGGCAGGGGGAAAAGGGGCCTGTTCGCTGCCTTTGCTTTCAAATGCAACTCTCCCTCATTGTACCCGAGACCAAAGGCAATTAATTCATTGGGACCATTTCCGAGCTGGCGCCACCGAGACATAGAAGTGACAAGGTAATTTGGACCTCTCCTTTTTTTTTTTTTTTTTTTTTTTTTTTTTTTTTTTTTTTTTTTAACCCAACATGCAAACAAGGCCCTCGCTACCGCACTTCGGGCTGGCATGAGTCGGCGAGCGATTTTACGGTCTTTACGGGCGCTTCCGCACTCGCCCGGGCACATTTCACCCTGCAAAACCACAAACAGCTCTTGGCCAGAAAACCCGTTTGATCTTACCCCCCACCCCACACACACATACAAAAAAACCCCGCCGGCGTGGAGGATCGTAAGGGATTTCCTGAAGTATGCACTGTCTAGGCGATGGGGAAGAATAAAAATAAAATAGAACAGATTGAAGAGGAGAACGCGTGGTTGTCTTGGCCAAAAAGATCCTAGGGGACAAGCTGCAGACCTGACGCATCCACGACGGGACGCCTGGCTCCCCTCCAGGGACGCGGGGGCTGCCCGGTGTCGTGTCCTCTGACTCTCAAACAAGTCTCCCGGTGGCAGGGAGGTGAGCAGTCAGTGAGGAAACACATCACACGCGCGCACACACACACACACACACGATTTCGTTGTCCCTCGCTCAGCTGGCGAGGGGAAAACCTCCTCCGGCAGACCCCCCGCCCCACCAGTGCTGCCACCCAGCCCCGGGGCGGACGTGGGGCTGGAGGCATGGGAAGGAGTTGGGTACCTTTGCTGTGCTGGTACTCGGCGCTCCCCGTGGCGCAGTCCGGGGTGCAGCTCACCTCGATTTCCTCATAGAAATCCGACTCGGTGTCCGAGCTGCTCTGCTGCCCTTTGCTGGAGGGGAGCTCCGGGGCGGGGGGCTGCTGTCCGGCCGAAAGCAGTGCTGCCGCCGCCGAGCGGCTCTCCGGCACCGTCCCTGTCCCTGGCAGCACCTCTACCTCCTCTTCGTCTTCTCCTCCGCCACCACCTCCTCCTCCTCCTCTCTCCCGGGACGACAAGGGGCCAGGTCTGGGGCTGATGCAGTTCCGATGGATCATCTTCTCCTGCGGCTCCGCAGCGGGGCTCCCCACTGCCTCGGACAAATTAGGCACCCTCTTGCCAACTAGAGCGCCAAGAGTAGTCCCCTCCAGAAACATCACCATCTCCTTCCTGGTTTCCATTGTGGCTTTGCTTAAGGGAGGGGAGAAAAAAAATCCAGATCTCTTCCCCCTCTCCCTCCTGCTCCCGCCCCAGGCTTGTACAAACCCAGCAACCCTCTCCTGCCAATGCAGAGGAGTCAGCGGTGAGATAGGGTGACCTTGTGATGCGAGCGCTACACTCTGCTGTGCTGCTCTGGGAGGGATCACCATTGCCCTCTTCTTTCTAAGCTGTCATCCTCAATGGTGCAGTCGTCATTACAGTACCACCGGTGACGCCACACATTGATTGCCAGTGGATAAATAGAAACGTCTGCCATTGGGAAGATGAAAGGAAGAGCCGGAGCGAATGGGCTAAATGCGTGATGCACCAGGTGTAGGAGCCTGAGATGGAGAGGGAAGTGTGAAAAAGAGATGCATATGGAGCTGCAAAGGTGTTGTAACATGCGGAGGGAGTTCCGCGGGGGGAAGCCTTGCCTGACAATTAAATAGCCCTTTGACTGCTTTAAGCCACAACCTTGATGTAGAATTGAGGCGAAGATCCTTAGCTGCATCCTGGAAGTGAGAAGATACGTACTCAAGCCTCTTCCTTGGATGCATTATTTATTGCTGGCAATCAGCTTCCGCCTAACTGCATATATAAGGCTTCTAAGAATCCTTTGCAAACTTGAGGATAAAGAGATGCGCTGCTGACATTTGAATGTAAAAATAGCTTTGATTTCTTGCTCTGGGTCAATATCAGTTCCTATCGGCATAATTGTCATTGCTTTCTGTTTACTGAGATTAAAATGTTAGTTTACCATTTGGAAATGCGGTTATATATTTATTGCTTTTTACATATGAAAAGATACAACTACTTCACTTGTAACTGTAGTTATTCTGGCTGTCTGCCGTTTATCCTTTGCTCTTATTTTTCCCTTTGCTTTTTCCATTTTCCACGATTCTTGCGCTTCTATGAGGGTTTTATGTCTCCTTTCCTTTCTTCTTTTTAACTAATTGTTTTGCACAAATTATTATCTACTTTCGGGGCGGGGGGTGGGGGGATGCAAGAAGAAGGTCTGCCAAGAATAATTCAGGCTCAGAAAAATGCAAGTTATCAAGGCCAGAGCTTATGCTAGCCAACAGATGTTGTTAAAATAGACATGACAAGGGCAACAATTTGGACAGCACTTGTCTGAAAATAAGGGACCTTGTACCAGAAATACAGTGGCACGTGTAATCTTTTTTGGCGTATTATGATATTTCTAATGAATGCGGTAAGGATCTCATCTTCAGTTAATATTGCCTCACACGTGTAGTGTCAACTCATTTTTCGCCATCTGTCGTAACTAGGTTGTTCTAATTTTTTTTTCTCGGAGTGTTATTGGCTAGTCAGGATACAGAAAACATTCAACCAATTACAATCCCAACCCGGTAAGGAATTTACTGGCATATCTGAGGTGACGTGCTTCGGTTGGGAACAGGCAGCGCAATAGGAAACATGCTGTGACTTTCCCTCTAGCCCTGCGAGCAGGATGCAGAGAGACAAACAAACAAACAAGCAAACAAGATTCCCGGTCTGCTGGACGCATGGATTAAGGAGTGCTCCTAGCAATAAGTATACTGTTTTCGGGGTGATAAACCACGAATTTTTACAGGGCTGTGGCCACCATTCTCCCTTTCTCTCTGTATATACAGCACGTATTTTTCCATGCAAATGCACATCATGCACATAACACTCTCTGGACTGCCCACACGTTGTGAAGTTTGCACTGCTCCAAAGCTTGCAAAATTCTTGGAAATTCATTGTTAAAATTCCTTTCCCTTCTCTCCCCTGCCAGCCTCTACACCGACGTGTGCCCTGTGAGGACCTGCCGCCCATCCCTGCCGCAGCCGGGCTCGGCTCTGCGACCTGTGTGAGCACGGAGTCGGGGAAGCAGGACCAGGTCCGGGTGGGTGGGTGGATGGATGGATGGATGGATGGTGCCTTCGGTGCTGAGCAGAGCAGAAGGGCAGCTCTGATCCCCCTGGGCGGAGCGGTGCGAACTGGAGCTGTGGGGCAAGGCCAGACAAGGCGAGGCGGGGGTGCTCCCGTGCTCTTTTCGTGTCGCGCTGGTGCAGCTTCCCACGGCTGGTGGCGTTGTTTTTGCGCTTTGTTGGAGTAAGCAGGGGAGTTGTGTTCGTGTTCCTGACACCTCCGGGGGAAGCGTGAAGGTTCGGCCTCCCCCTGGGCCCACGGTAGCCCCCGCTTCCCGAGGAAGCTCACCTCCTACGTAGCCTGGCCAAGCAGCCCTGCGGGAAGAAGCTGGGTGGTATCTGCGGCGGACAGAGAGGATTTCCGCATCACAACGAGTTTGGTGGTAGTAAGAAGAGGGATATTCATGTCTGTTCCTAAATAAGACCATAATCAGCTGAGTTCTGAGTGCAAGGGAGCACTCCCAGAGTGGGCGATGGAAACGATTGTGGGGAAGTTAATGGGAAATTCTCTCTCTGGCAGACTGGAGCCATGGGGATGATTCCTGTGGATTATGCTGGCCGATCCCCAGGAATTTTATCATCTTCGTTTACGAGTCACCGCTGCCTCCTTCCTCACCCCATTCTTAATGCTTTCCCACCAAGAAGCCACCCGTCTTGTACCCCAGGTCAGAGGTTTTGTTGAGCCCGAGACGATGGTCACTGCCAGGAAGGCTTGACACAGCCCATGGCAGCAGAGGCTGCGGAACTCCCCCGCAAGGACAGACGCACGCCCCCCACACATACACATGCTTTAATTTGCCAAGGGTAAACAGAGAGAGTTAAAGGCCCGAGTGGAATCTAAGAACGGGGAGGGGGGAAAAGAAAAAGAAAGAAAGAAAGAAAGAAAGAAAGAAAGAAAGAAAGAAAGAAAGAAAGAAAGAAAGAAAGAAAGAAAGAAAGAAAGAAAGAAAGAAAGAAAGAAAGAAAGAAAGAAAGAAAGAAAGAAAGAAAGAAAAAGAAGAAGAAAAAGAAGAAGAAAAAGAAAAAGAAAAAGAAAAAGAAAAAGAAAAAGAAGAAAAAGAAGAAAAAGAAGAAAAAGAAAAAGAAGAAGAAAAAGAAGAAGAAAAAGAAGAAGAAAAAGAAAAAGAAAAAGAAAAAGAAAAAGAAAAAGAAAAAGAAAAAGAAAAAGAAAAAGAAAAAGAAAAAGAAAAAGAAAAAGAAAAAGAAAAAGAAAAAGAAAAAGAAAAAGAAAAAGAAAAAGAAAAAGAAAAAGAGTACTGGAAGTTTTGGGGTCAGTTTAGATTGGATTACTAAAGGCTTCTTAAAATGTCTGTTTTTCCATCCGCCAGGAAGAGTACAGCCGCAAGACCCCTCGCACGTCAACGAGCCGGTGATGCGCCGTGGTGGAGCGAGAAGCCCCGTCCCGCTCTGCCGCCGCGGGGTTTTGCCTTACAGCAATGCGGGCTCCTGCGCACTGCCTTCTGTCTTGTGTTTCTCTCAGATCTGTCATGCTCGATTTGGAAGGAGACCCTCATTTGGGATTAATTTCCAGGCAGATTGGAAAGTGTATCCCTTTGGGTGTGGGTGGGGTTTTTTCCTGCATGTTCCAGACCAAGATTTAAAACCTATTCTCTCTCTCTCGCTAGGTCACAGCCAGGATGCCATAAATATGCTCAAAACTTTTCAAACTTATTTATTTCTCCAAGTTTGCAGTTTTCCTTGCTGATACATGGCCTGAGACGGGATCAGGACACCGAATCCCGCCTTAACGCGGTCTGAAATGTAGCCCCGTACACGAAAAACAAACGAAACAGACACACACACCCTTCCCAAAACGAGAAAGTAATAGGGGGACGTTAAAACATTACTAGAGTGATATGCTCAGCATTTTCCTTGAAAGTGCTAAGCCTGCAGAAGGAAAGGCACATCACACCCTCCTGCCCTGCGGGATATTTATTTTTTTTAGCCGGTCAACAGGGTGTCAATAACTTTTGACGGACACTGTCCAGTTAGGACTGGGAACCCATGGTCAGTTTCTTCAGAAAAACCCTGAAGTCTTTTTGCCTTTAAAAAAGGAAGAAACTTTTGACATACCACGGAACGATTTAGTGCCGCAAAAAGTGATAGTTAGTTCAAATGAGTGACCAAACCAGAAAACCTATTTTTAAATTTTTAATGGGTAGTGTTAACAATAATGGCGTAATTATCACTGTTTTATTAAGGCTATTTTTTACGACATGATTAGAGGTGGAAGTTTCAGAGAGAAGAGAATAATAGGCGCATTATTCTTGTGTGTAAAGACAAGCTGGTACAATGACAGCACATAACACGTAAGTGGCGTTGAGGAGAGAGTGGACAGAGCCGTGAGTGGGATGTGCCTAGGAAAGCATGTAATGCTATTTACAGGATCCGATCCAGGACACATTTCTACCTCCTGTACCTCTGAATGCCGGATCCCGGTACCTCTGCGGAGGGCATCGATCTGTTCCTGATGGATTCTTCTGGGGTTTTGTTTTTACCTGTTGGCTGTCCGAAGCAACGCCTCATGGTCACCGCATGAGGTTCTGGAGATCTGTACCTTGTTAGACCAATATGTAGGAGAAGAGGGGGTGGGGGGCGGGTAAGTGCACGATTCCCTCTCATAGGACATTCAGGACAAGTTTGACTGTGGAAACTAAATCTGCTGCTTTAGTGATGACAGTAAGTAAATGGTGAGGAATTTGGGCTTTCGATTTCAGTTCCTAGCTTTCACAGACTCGTCGAGAGCCATAAAACTGCGACAATCTTTTAATGTTAGAATGAGCAATAGAAACACGATCTACGTAGCAAACTCCCAGATTTGAAAACAAAAAGGTATTTATGGAGTGAATTTAATTCACAGGTAAATGGAAATCGACAGTATTTCAGTGGTTCTCGTGACTAGACTTTTTATTAAAGATTTGATTTAACGAGAACTGAGCTAGCAGCCCTTCGTGCCGTGCATTTTCGCGATTTCCCCCCGCGGGTGACGGCGTCGCCTGAGACCTGGCGTGCCGAAGCGAAGCATCTCTTACAGAAACGCTGAGGAGTTTCAGGGGGTGCTCAAAGGAAGAGCCAAAAGCGGGGACGTGGCATTATCAGGAGAAAACCGCAAATTACCAGAGGGGAACGCACATCCTTTCACAGCATTTAGTATTTTGGTGTCCTGTTTTATTAAAAAAAAACCAACCTGGAGGCCCAGAAGGGACCGAGAGGAGCTGTGCTGCCTGCCGGGACGCCGCCCCGCAGGCTGTCCGCCCTCCTGTCAGGGCGCCGGTACCGGCTCCGGCCCCACGGCCGGCTACACGCCGTGACACCCAGCTACTTCTCTCTTTGTCACCGCCAGGTAGGCGGCAATGTCCCGGAGACACGGCCTCCTGGCCCTTGCCTGAAGGAGATGGTTGTCAGGAGGGGCGTTTGCAGTGCACTGTGTCTGCTGAAAGCAAGCGGCGCACGGCCAGAACCAGCGATTCTCTGCGCCCTCTTGCAGCCCTGTCGCTTTCCAGCCTTAGGCCTGGTTCTGCTCCAGATAGGCCAAACCCTGCTATTTTTACTATGATGAGGTTTTTACACGGAGCCTCATGAACAAGTGCAGAGAGGGGCATAAATGTGGTTCAGAGCTTTGGAGACTGACGCTAAGAGGTGGAAATTCTGCTTAGAGATAATGGTCGAAAAAGTCCTAGCTCGTATAGGATCCTGGGGACCCTTTTCATCCCTGGGGGAGGTGTGAGAAATCCCTAAGGAAAGTTCCTTTGGAGATAGGGGTGTCCAAGGGGTACAGGATCTGCTGGGACCTCTTGCCATTAGGGAAATTCCAGGAGTGGGTATCTTACTCCAGAGACCCAACACTGTGTCTCCTGTAATGAAAGGGTGATTTCCTCCCAGATTTGAAAAGGAGTAGATTTGACCCCATGGGAACAGGCATGTTGCCTCTTGTTTTCTCTTTACGCATGTCATGAGACTCTGTTCAGAATGACAAGGAACAGAAAGCTGTATATGAGACAAACAAATCAAAAGGAGGAAAAGAAGAACAAAAAAGAAAGGGAAGGAATGGGAAGGGAACATAAAGAGAAGGGGGAGAGAAAGGGGAAGGAAAGGGGGAAGAGGTAGGGGCAGGAGAAGGGGGGAGGAAAGAAAAAGGAAACCCTAGCCACCTAGAACAGGCATCTCAATGGAAATTCTCTCACTCCTCACTGAATCCTAGTGTCCTTTAAAATAGCAGTTGCACTGATGCAAAATGCTGGTTCAATTACCGGACATCACTGTCTCGTTCAAACTCTCCCCAAAACAAACACATATAAAACCTCAAATAGGGGCAGTGCTGAATGAAAATTTCACATAGTTTTAACAATAAAGAGTGGAATGTTTGCCCCTTAACTTCCAATACCACTTTCAAAAATCTTCAGCTAGCCAAGCTGAGATGGCATCATCTGTTCTCACAGTGCATCCTTAACAGCAGGTTTGGCCTCCTAGTTTATTTTTGGCTTGTATCTCTGTGCATGGCCCCCAGGGATGAGGATGTGAATCCACAGGCTGGATTTGTTCCACAGAAACAAAATCTCCACCCTGACTCTCTGAGCAGTGGCCAAGTGCTTCAGCACCACTGCCTGACAGAAATGCCCAGGTTTGCACTCTGGGTACTGCATCCCCAGCGCCTGACCACTTTCTGTCTGTCCCCCATCTGTGAAATCTGTGACAAGGACAGAGACAAGGTGAGCATGGAGCAGCAGGCAATGTGCACTGAGTGAAGCCAGAGACCTCAATGAGCTGTGCTGATGGGGATCCTTCTCCTTTGGCCTGTTGTTCCTCTCTGTGCTCTCAGAGCACAGCTCTGGGCACACCATGCGTGTCATGTGAGATAGAAATTAGAGCAAAAGCAGAGATGTAGAAAACTTTCACAGAAAGTCATGCGCTTCTGCCAGAGACTTCAGCCCAGGAACACGTAGGAAATTCTGAGTCTGTCTAAGAAGTTTATACCAAAACAAATAAAATCACTGGAAGCAGATTAATTTAGGATCCTTTCCCCCCACTTCTTGATGTATATTTAAGAAGAACACGGAAATTTTGCTGGAACTTCCAACTAACTTCTGATCCCATTTATCAGTATCAATAGTTTCCAATAAACACTTCAGCTGAGCTTTTTGGTCATTGAGGACCAGGAACATGAAAGGATTAAGTGGGCAATGAAGCAACCTGAGTTACCCACCGCTGTTACAGAACTGCATTAACCCCTTGATACACATATAGCAGCAATGCCGAATGTCACCTCGCCTGTCCTCTCTACGCCCAGGCACAGAGGCACAGTGTCAGATGGTGTTTGCACTCTTTGCCTAGGAGGGATTGTCTTTCAGGCCTCCTGCTTGCAAGGTTGAAGGAGGAAAAACCTTCCTTCATATGGATCCCGAGGTGGGCCGACCTTGACCATGTTGCTTCCAGAATCGCTGAGAAAATTGCAGCCTGCATGGGCGCCCAGTGTGATGGATTTCTCCCCTGGTGCTTGCACGGGATGCCCAGCATGCAGGGTGGGTGTGCTGGTCAGCGGGAAAAGGCACTGCAGCCGCAGGGCGGCTAAGAGATCATCATGATTCTGCTGGGAATAGGGGGCGTATCGGTATTGCGTGGAGAGAAAAAATCTGGCCACGTTCGTGTGATTGCTTGTTATTTTGCCTGAGAACTGGCGTGAGAAAAGATAATGTTAGAAGCGAAGCCTAAGTGTCCGGGCTTTGCTGCTTCCAAAAGAGGAAACGAGCGCGTACTGGGAAGCCCCGGCAGAGAAAGCTTGTTTGTCATGCAGGGCAGCAGTGCGGAGGGCACGGCGCAAGTACCGTGAAGCCTGCAGCAGGTACCCATGGCACGCACACGGCGCCAGCCGCTCACTCCAGAGCTTCCCTGCGCTGCCTGGCCCGCGCTCTATGGCTCTGTGTCTCTGCCGGCTTGTTGCACGCTCCTTTAGGAGCTGATCCCGAAGTCCCAGGCAAGCCTCATCGACAAAGAAGAAGAGAAGGGAGCACGATACCGTCCTGGGGGATTGGGGGCTCGGGGGAGGACGGCGTCCCTGCCCTCCTCGGCCAGCTCAGGCCTGTGCACGGCCTCCCGTTCCCGCCCGCGCCGCCGGCCGCATCCGTCCTCCCCGCAACGCCAGTGGCGGCATCTCCCCTCCCTCCCACCCTCCCAGACGGCGGTCCCCGGCTGTGATCACCGCGGCCCTACACTAACTGCTGTCTTCTTGCGCCCCCCACTGCTGATGGGCCGCAGAGATGAAAGGAGACGAGCCAGACCGCTCGCCCTCTCGCCTCCGGTTTTTTTTTCTTCCTTTTTTTTTTTTTCCACTTGTGCCAGGAATGAGTAAATGAGAAGGAGCAAGAAGACCAGGCAGCTCTTCTGATAGCTCCCGGCCGGGGTACCGAGTTGCGGGAGGTTACCCCCGCCTTCCTCCCGCGGGCAGGGAGGAACCCACCGGAGCAGCGGCCTCCCAAGCGGCCGGGTGGCATCAGCACCGCCCCGCTGTTACCCTGCCGGGGGCACGGCTCCGCAGCCCGCGGCTAATTCGCCGGCTCTTTCAGAAATCACGTCATCCTCGCTATCAGCGTCCCTCGAGGTCAAGAGCATTTTGCCCAGACTAACTCAAAACTCCCGGAAAACACCCCCAGGGAGAGAAACCTCTGCTGCAGGTATAACAGGCGAGGAGCTCAAACAGGTCCTTCTAGGGCGGTACCCGGGGAAGTCACGGCACATGGCAGCAGCTTGCCGGAGCAGCCTGGTACTCTCTGCTGCTCTCGGAGGGTCTCCCGGAAACCAACCTTTGTCACAAGCAGTCGAGGGTTTAGACGTCTGGGGCCAGAATGCAACAAAATAAATATGCCTCTTTGCTTTAATCGCGTTCGTTGACTTCTTCTAGGGTATAATATGCTGTCCCCGTTTAGATCCGTGGTGTGTGCCACATGGCACACCTTATCCCGTACGTACATACAAAGATATACACGGACACATATTTATGGCATATCTGCTTGTGTTCTTCCCGCTCTTGTTCTTCCATTAAAATCCAGTTTCAAAAAAAGCCTGAAATCCTGAAAGACTACGTCTATGAGCCAGTATATACATGCCTTTTACTATGGATACACGGTAATCTGTAGGAGTGTGTCATTCTCAGTCCACAAAACTCGTTTTGAATGCTTTTGGTCTTGCTGCCAACCAGCATTAAAAAGAAAAAAAAAAAGAAAAAAAAGCATAATTAATAATTAAAGCATATAGAAGAAATCCCACGGGCTGCTCCTTTCTCGTTTAGCACCTTTCCTACAATATTTCTAGCCCCGTAGGAAACACGACTGACTTTGCTGGATTAACGTCCTTCCTTGGGCAGCACTGTGATGGGATGATTCCTTAGGGAAAACTTTGAAACACCTTTGTATTTGAAAGTTATTCTCCCCCTATCACTCTTCTTTCTAGTAGAGGATCACGGGATTCAGCCCCCACCCAAGTTTTGGGAGAGTGAACGGCAAACCCGGAGCCCTCGGGAAGCGGGACGCTCCCCCGGGTGCTGGGGGCGATCCGAGGGCGGAAGGGCGATGGGGCCCGCCGTCGCCAACTCCCAGCCGCAGGGGTGAGGGCAGCACTTCAGGCGCTGCTGTTCTTCAGCAAAAGCCCAACCTGTCCTATGGAATCGGTGTTCTTCTTGAGAAAAGGGCAAAAAGACACAATAGAGCAAAAAAGGCAAAAAGGAGAAGAAGAAGGGGAGGGAGAGGGAGAGGGAGAGGGAGAGGGAGAGGGAGAGGGAGAGGGAAGAGAAGAGAAGAGAAGAGAAGAGAAGAGAAGAGAAGAGAAGAGGAGAGGAGAGGAGAGGAGAGGAGAGGAGAGGAGAGGAGAGGAGAGGAGAGGAGAGGAGAGGAGAGGAGAGGAGAGGAGAGGAGAGGAGAGGAGAGGAGAGGAGAGGAGAGGAGAGGAGAGGAGAGGAGAGGAGAGGAGAGGAGAGGAGAGGAGAGGAGAGGAGAGGAGAGGAGAGGAGAGGAGAGGAGAGGAGAGGAGAGGAGAGGAGAGGAGAGGAGAGGAGAGGAGAGGAGAGGAGAGGAGAGGAGAGGAGAGGAGAGGAGAGGAGAGGAGAGGAGAGGAGAGGAGAGGAGAGGAGAGGAGAGGAGAGGAGAGGAGAGGAGAGGAGAAAAGAAAAGAAAAGAAAAGAAAAGAAAAGAAAAGAAAAGAAAAGAAAAGAAAAGAAAAGAAAAGAAAAGAAAAGAAAAGAAAAGAAAAGAAAAGAAAAGAAAAGAAAAGAAAAGAAAAGAAAAGAAAAGAAAAGAAAAGAAAAGAAAAGAAAAGAAAAGAAAAGAAAAGAAAAGAAAAGAAAAGAAAAGAAAAGAAAAGAAAAGAAAAGAAAAGAAAAGAAAGAAAGCCCTCACAACTCGGAGAGAAGAAGCAGAATAAAATGTTGCAAGGAAAACGTTTCCTGGCATCCAGGCTGGGTGCAGGAAAGTCGCTAGAAATCGGATTAAAACTGAGAGCGTGTGCCCCAAATCACCCCCCAGCGCGGGGAAGGAACGTGCCTGGGGGCTTATGGAGGGGAGAATTGAGAGGTGGGAGCTCGCAGTTTGCCCCTTCACGGGCGCTCTCATCCCATCGCGCGTGGATTTGGGGCTAAGAGATCAAAGCGCAGATCCATTTGGACCGAGCAGCAACGAGCTCCAGGCAGAGCGGGTTGAGCTCGCTGCTCGCCGTGCTCCGCAGGAAAACCTCTCCCCGAGCAGCGGGAAGGAGCCGCCCGGCTTTGCGGGAGACGGAGTAATGTTAATTGTGCGGAGGTTATTATCTCCCCCATACCCCCAGCAGAGACAGTCGGATCGTTCGGACCCTGCCCCCGGCCCCGAAACTGGCGGGGTGTAGGCAGGAGGTTGCAACTGAGCCCCTGCCGTGTGTTTTTCCCCCGGGCGCTGGGAAAGCGACTCTGGCGGGCGAGGCGGGCTGAAGGCAGCGCTGCTGGCCCCGGCCAGGAAGGAGCGGGTGAGGCCCAGAGCCCACAGCACGTCCTGGCCTTTTCCTCCTCGGCCTCGGGCGCAGCGCTACGTGGTGATCCATCCTCTCTGAATCTGGGGCCTTATCCTCTACTAGGGGCCCTCTTGCAAGGAAGGAAGTGAACCAACTTTGCAGTGGCCTTTGGATGGGGAATGGTAAGGAATCTCTCTCCTTAACCCTTGCCCCCTTCTCACCCAGCTGGTTCTGGAGCTATTCCCTGCATCAATTCCCCATCTTGGGACTAAGAGATCAAAGCGCAGATCCATTTGGACCGAGCAGCAACGAGCTCCAGGCAGAGTGGGTTGAGCCCATCCAGGGGAGGATGTTTCTGGCTGCCCAGGGCCATATCTGACCAGATATTTGGTACTCCCAGTGCAGAATAAATATGCCGTAAATACAAAGAAACCTAGGAAGGTCCCATTCCCCTGAAGCTGTGGGGGGAGCTCTGGGCAGGTAGACAGGATTCAAAACCTTCCATCTCCCTTCAATGAGATGCATGGCCTGCTTGGCTGGTCAGCAGCATCCTCTTGGCCTAGGAGCACCAAGGGCATTAGTCCAAGGCCCAGCCTGTGCAGCTGGTCCCAGTATCAGAGTCTGGCCTATGTTGTCTCCATGAGATTTGGGTGTAGCAGCAGAAATTACTTCTCTCTCCCATAAGTCCTTCCCCAAATGCCAAAGACGCCAAGCCAGAACAGTTTTGCTTTACACTGCCCAAGCAAAAGCTGATTTCCAGAACACTGGCGGGGCTGGAAAAATTTCTGCCCTTGGGTTGGTGTTCCTGAGCAGAGTGCAGAGTGGAGGTACCAAACCATGTGTCTGAGGTGGCTGCCACACGCAGCACAGAGCAGAACTGCCATCCTCCCATTTCATTTTTTTTTTTTTAATGACAACATCACTGTGTGTGCTTGTATAAATCCTCAGTGATTTCACAGCTCCCCGTGGTAATATCACCAGGCTGACTCTTATGATTTCCTCCACGCCTGCACAGTTTTAGATTTATTGGTCTCTTACATACTCATTCACAGAAATAAAACGGGTGGGAGTGGAGAGGACTTGATTCCTGGCTGCTCTCTGAGGTTTCCATGCCAGATCCGTGCAAGATCGAGGGCTTTGGAAATGTAGGTTTGTAAAACAACCCCCTAAATTACTGCATGCAGGTTAGGGGGTTAGGCACACACTCACACGCACAGACACACACACATGCACATACAAAGTAATGTCTTATGAAGGGTTAAAATCTATTAAAGTGAATGCTGGAAAAAAGAATTTAAAAAAAAGACCCGAAGATGTTCAAAACCAAAAAACCTGAACATTCTTGAAAGAAACTTTGCATGGCAGATGCATTAATCCCATCTCATAACCACTCCAGAGGCTCATAGGTCAAAACTCTTCCAGCTCCAAGAAATTCTAATTTTGTGTGAATGAGGATGAAATCAAACGGGTATATCAGCACGAAAACTGGACAGTGGAAGAGCAGCTGCTGAAAGGACCAAAGAGTTTGATTTTCTAAAAGTTAGGTCCTAATCCAGCCATCAGGAGCTGAAAGAAAACCAAGACATATCATGATGATGACAGAGAATCAGGAAAGAAGTGCCCTCAATTTGATAGTTCTTTGAGTAGGGGCGGTTCCTCAGCTCATCTCTTTCCACAGGAATGGTACTTACCCTCTCTGCTCCTTAGCTGTGTCTATGTCAATTATTTTCCTGCTGATAGAACAACACTTAGAGATACCCTGTCTCTACCTCCTGCAAAAAAATGTCTCTGAAACAGATCTCCATGGGGTAAATGCCTCAAAAGGTATCAAGTGGGTCTTCCACAGACCTCTGATAGATAAAGGGAGGTCTGCATGTGTCCTGGTGAAAGCAATCCAGAACACAAGCCAGTTTCTCATTTCTGAGACAGGAGCATATATATGAGATAGGCATGTTCCAAATGAAAATGTGGTATCTTCCAAGTCCTGCAGGGAGGTGAGAGGCCCCAACGTTACATGAATGGCAGATGCACTGTCCACAGGCTGTATTTTCCACGGCATCAAGCCCTCACACCAGTAGAAGATTGTTCCTAAAGCCCAGTAATCTCCTATCAACACTGCAGAACTGGAGTTTCCAATGTGTAAGTACAAGACTTCAGAGGCACTTTGTGTGCACTAATTAAAGAATTAAGCCTTCCTTCTCTCTTTGAATCCTGGAAGGTTTTGCACACCCTTGGTAGAGTAGGAGTTAATCAAAGAAATTCATATGATTTGTATACCTCACAGTAAACATGGTGGGCATTTGTATTGGGCTAACAGAGGGTTTGCATATATAATGCCTCCAAAGCAAGCATTGGTTGTCAGGTGTCTACCTACAACAAAACAGAGAAGGTAGATCTGACCTGTGAACCAGGCAAGATCACAGAGTAATTTGTACTTTGAAATGTGTGGAACTTGGGTGACAGGGCTCAGCATACAGACTCTTCTGGATGACTGGAGGGTAAAGACTTGTTCACACATGGAAATGTTAAAGAATGTCCACACTCGTTTCACCTCAGATCCACACCCCATCTCAGCCCAAAGTGAATTTCCTGGTTAAACAAACCTCAGCTGCCAATGGAGATAAGGAAGAACACAGGAACTGCTTCAGAACAAGAATGTTCAGGTTTGGAGGTACTCTGGGAGGGCCATTGTGCTTCACACTCAGTTCCTATCTTAATTTGCATGAGCTTTCAAGAGTAGATGCTCATTGGCACAGTGTGATCCTTTCAATAACTTCCTAGTACAGTGGGAGTGAGTATCTTCTGTTGGTTTGCACTAAATTCATCTAATCTAAATCTAAATGTAATTAAATGAAACTAAGCTGGGCTTAAAGGGCTACCATAAGTCTACATGTAGATTCTCGTCTCAAACCTCAACCCAGACCACTTCTGCACAGAGGTCAGATATAAAGAGATGAAACTAATTTCTTTTGCAATCGAGGAGGCCTCACCTGAGCAGGAAAGAGCAAGTCACCCCCAGTGTTCCTGACAGGAAGTTTCAGCAACAATGATGTGCTCAGCTGTAAGTTACCACCCCTCAGCTATGACAGCACAACTCATGGACACAGCACCTCTTGGTCCATTGCAATGATATGGAAAATAGGATTGTAGGAACCACTGTTGGAACACACTAATTAGTCTCTCTAATTCCTGAGCTCTGACAGCTTTGCTGACAAGGCGGAAGAGCTGGCTACCTTCAGCTGCTTCACTCACAGCTACTGTTATTAATTAACCTAACATGATTTCAGTTTAAATTAACATGGCAGGATGAGGAATGGGCATCTCCCTTTTTTACAGCTGGAATGAAAACAGCAGTAACCTACTACAACATGTACATCAGCTAAATCCAAGATGAATTACCAATCACATCCCTCAGTGAAACACTGCATTTTGTGGATGCTCCTGCTTATGTATTCATGCCCAGTTATGTATCTTACTTCTGTATAAATCAGTTTTTAATCTAATAAATATACTAGGCTTATAATGGCCCAGGAATGGGCATGTCACATATTGAATGGTTTAACCAACAACTACTTGTCATTTTACCTATGAAGTTGAATGGGCAACACCTTAGTTGAAGTGACAGGGGGTTTTGCTTTAGTCGAGTCAGGGATCCCTTCATTCAAAATCCACTTCCATGTTGTGCATGCTCTGGCAGCCCTTGTTTTTCCACCGTTTCTGACTTGCACAGTCCCACAGTGCAGCTCTTCCGTGTATCCCGTTCTGGCCAGTTCAGGGAGTAGGGGCTGTGTCTGTGGCCACCCTCCCATTGTATCCTGTCGTGCAGGGTATTGCAAAGCTGCTCTAAAACATGCTAAATCACATTCTAGCAGTGCCTGATTCTGTGGAGAGTATTTTGAGTGCAACTTCATGAGATATTTTACCCATTTGAAAAATGGATAACTTTTATCTTGGTGAAAAAAAGTCCACTGTTTTGATGTCATTGGGGAGTGGATGATAAATTTAGGAGAGTGGGAGCCAGGAAATCTGGAGTTTTCTTCCTGCCTGTCTGCTAGCTCTGTGGCCTTGGGCAAGTCCTAATCTTTCTGACTCCACTTCCTAGCTTGTAAAATCGGGCTAATATTAGTTACTTCATGGTGATGACTGCTGTAGTGATCAGTTATCAGTTTTTTAATGGAAAAACTCCCAACTTTGAATGTTATTGCCTGCAGTATTTTAAAGAAGAACTATGTCTTTGTTATTCATATTGATATTTGAGGATTATAAGAACCACCCACTCCTTTATCCTGTTCATCAAGATTGCTTTACAGTACTCCTCCAAGAGTCTCCCCCTGGAAGAGGGACAAATCCAGTTTGTAATCCAAATCATCTGCTTAGGGGCACCCCAGGCATTATACAGCTGCTATACAACATCTGAAGTGAAAACAACTCAGCTGCCATTAAAGCAGATTTTAAGTGGAAGAACAAATAATGATTTAATAGCAAGCTTCATGTTTTTCTCTTGCACTTCTATTTTGTAACAATTTCTTTTTCTCCTGTGTTTTGTTCTTATTGAAACTTCTTCTTTCTCCCTCTCAGGAAATCAAAATTAAAATCCCAAAACATTGCAATAAACACATATTTAAGACTTTCTCTTGGAAAAGTCTTGCTGTCAGCTCTGTTCCAAGCCATCTGTGCCCTCAAGCAGATGCTGTTCAGGTAAGCTACTATCTTGTGTTTCCAAGTCTTTCAGTGTTCACCTAGTTCTTCTTTTCCTATGTGTAACTGGAAAACTCTCCAGGGCAGGGGGCATCTTGGTGTTCTCTGCTTCATCCACACTCTACATAGTCCTGTTTGCAGTGCTAAAGAGTGACAGCAATAATAAAGATGAAAAGATATGATTAAGTGATCATTAGCCCTAATAATCCTCAACTCTGGAGGAGTGATTGGAAGCCTCCTACTATCAGCCTGCACAAAACCAGTCTGGATTTGTCAGATCCATATGGAGGAACAGGCCCATTCTGGAACAGGATCAGTGCAAGCATTTCTGGCCACCCTACTTCTGGTATTTTGTACAATTGGGTGGGAATCTGAATCAAAAGGCTCAGCCACAGTCCTGATTCTGGAGGTAGCAAATATTTTCTGTCTGCAACACCACTGCTTGGCTCTGTAACACTAAGTAAATCTAAAATATAACCCAAACTCTCTATAAAAGTAGTGTAAACCTCCAAGATCTATAACCAATGCTTTGCACTCTCTAATGTTCTGTGGTAGATTTTATTGCAAGGCTTCATAGAAAGCGATTTACCTACACCCACATCCTGGGTAGGACAGTGTTGTCTGACAAGTGTCTGTCTGGAGGAAGCCACAGCAAAGCCATCGTAACCAACATTTTGTGGAAAACAGTGTTTCTTATTAATTCTGTAGTCTCTGGTTACTCCCATTCAGTTTTCCTGATTCCAGGCCTTCCCTGTCATTGCTGCCATGGCGCCCCTCTGCACTAGCCAAGAGGCTGTAGCAGAGCTTGCACATCTCATGTAACAAAGAACTTCATGACAAGGAATGATACAGCCCAAGTCTGTGTCTAGCTTTCCCACAGAACGCCTGACGCTGGTTTCACAGTACCACAAGCATGGAAGGTCTGACCCTGCAATGCCCAGCCAAAAAACATCCCATTTTACACAAATGTAAGCAGATCACTGCAGAGGGACTGGCTTGGAAGGCAACAAAAAACTTGTTCGGAAAAAGCATTGCAACGTTGGGATGTGACGCACTGACATGTCTCCACCAGCTGGGAAAAGGAACCCTTCCAGGGACAGGAGGTGGGTGCAGAAAGGTGTTCCAGCCTTTGGCCGTGACCCAGCTGGTGTTACAGGCTGTGGGCAAACATGCAATTTATCCATCATCTCTATGGCTGTAGCGGATCAGGGTTGCCAGGTTTGCGTTTTTAACAAGGCACACGCATGAGCTGAATATAAAATTGAGATAGAAGAAGAGACAAGCAGCTGCTGGAGCCGATGACCACTGATCCTTTCCATGTGAGGGGGTAACCTTTGGTAACCCTGGCCCCATGTCATGTGACAGGGCCAGGAAATAAACCCTGGGCTCTTACCAGCACTCCTGTGCATTACACCTTTATTGCAGTGATGACAGGTTGATGGCTACACTGAAAGGTTCTTTTCCTTTGGGGAGTCCTGTCCAATGTTCAGCTTTATCCGTCCATAAATGCTAAGTAGTGTAGGGTCGCTGGGAAAGGTTCCTGCTCCCCCTTCAACCCCCGCATCTGAAGACTGTGACTGGGAAAGGGGCCCCTCACCTGCCTGTCAAAAGCCACTAATTCACTGCACTGTCATCATGGCTGGTTTTCTCCTGCCTGGAACTGTAGAGAACGTACCTCTGTGGAAGTCTTTCAGAAGGATCTTCCTTCTTTCTCTCCCTTCCATATCTCATCCCAACCCAGTGTAATAAAATACCAGTTAATTTCTCTTGGATTCCCTTGGATGTCAGGATATGGCGCAGACGCTCTCACTTTAAATGACTCCTCTGGCAGATTGGAGAATACTGTAAGAGTTTCTCTCCTTAACAGTTTTGATAATTACATTAATAAGGGCTCTCAGTATGCTGCAGGGTTATGGACAAAGCTGATGCCGAGGCATTGGAAAAAGAGGAAATTGGAAGTTAACTGAAGAAAGAAATAAACTAGGAAGAATACTAATCAAAATTTGGAGCTCACAATTTTCTGAATGCTATTATCCTTTCTTTTACTCCACCCCTCACAGCCCCTAGCTCTGTTTTAATTACCAGTCGTGGGAAAGGTAAGCTGACCGGTTTGATAATTCTCAGCACCACAACTAGTGGTACAAACAAGTTTAAACTGGAGATCCTAAAAGCTTTCTCTTTGCATAAGACAAATTTATAGCTTGGAAACTAAATATTTGTCCAAAGAACTGTTGAAGGTGTTTGAGCACACAGGAGAGATGAAATGGCAGATTAAATATTTCATTTACATGCGATATGCATAGCATTAAGTCCTATCTTAATTCTTCACCTGTTTTCTGAAATCCTTTGACAAACACAAGACATTTCACCTCCCCCTTGTTATTTTGAGTGGCTTTCAGGATCATTTAACTATTTGGTGTTGCTGTGTGGAAGTATCCTAGGAAGGGTGCAGACTCCAGTCCCTAACAGGAGTGCCACAGGCGGCAGGAGGGTTGATTCCTTCTTTAGCAGACATTTCCAACATGCTACTACTGAATAAGGATGCAACTTCTCCCAGGAAACCAGATCTGACTCCAGCGGGCCTGCAGATGCTCTGTGGATAAGCTCCATATGAATGTTTATAAATAGAACAAACAAGCAAACAAACAAGCCAATGGCCTTCCTTACCATAGAAACTTAACGAATTTTCTTTGGTGGGAACAGGGTTCAGCAGTTTTGGGGTTTCTGGGTGTTCAGTGCAGTGTTTACTTTTGCACAACAAGCCATATGACACAGGCTTTATCAGAGCCATTTCCACCTCCGAGGTTTTTTGGTTTTGGTGGGGTTTTTTTGGCAACTCGCTGAGCTACCATGAAACTGTGATCTACAGCTCACTCAACCAAAGCTGCACAGCAGGGTGGCAGAGATCCCTCTTGTGCACACACTTGTGCACACAGACACACACATGCACACCGTTTGCCCTTTCTCCTTCCTATCAGTACTCTAGAAGAGGAGAGAGCAATTCTGTGGGGGTGGTGGTCTGATAATTTCTCACAGTCTGCTTTCAGGAGAAATACATATATTTATTCACAGGTTCAGGTGATGGTTTTGGCATACAAACTCCAGGTAAACATGCAAATTTGTATTTCATTCATAGTTTATTAGAGCAAAAGGTATTCCTTACTTGTACTTCTAATAGAAAAGATTAAAACAGTACCAAATGTGAACATTAGTGACTTTCAAAAGGGGTTTTTATTCTTTATGCCCTAAATGCTTAAACCTAACATTTTGACGTAGCACACAAGCTGTGATCATAAAACGAGTTTTACTGGGAAGCCATGTTTTCTTCTTGTGTATCAGACTTATTTTAATTCATTCTGGGTATGTTCCAAGCACTGTGTTAGAGATTAAAGGCAACTGCGCACCCCAATTAGCAGCCAGCCCTTTCTAAGTAAAAATATTTCTGAGGGACGAGATGAAAGTGGAATAATTTCTGTTCATTAGCAGTAGAGAGCTGGGGCAGGTTATTTTTCACTAAACGGTTATACCTTGATTTTGAGCACCTCAAGACCTAAAATGAGTGACCACATAAAAATGAAACCCAGTGCAAGAATACCCCTCCAGGAATCGCTTTGGATAGAGCAGTTGAGCTCTGCGGTAAGAAGCACACTGACTAGTAAAACGTCGCGACTGTTCACGACTCCAAGCTCTCCGGCAGAAAATCTAGCTCTGGGGCACTAATCTCTCCGTCTTTCATGAAAAACTGTTCAGCTGCAGTCGTGGTGCAGGCCGTAAAAACTATTGCTTCCCTTGAACCAAGGCAGCAGAAAATTCACGCTGTTCCAGGGGGACAGTCGGCCGCGAGGCTGAAAAAAGTCGCTTTCAGAAGGACTTTACCACGTCTTTCAGAGTACGATTCCTCTGGCGAGTGCAAATCCTGCCTTGTGCGCTCTGCAAGCGAGAGTAGATTTTCCCTTTGGAGTAATATGGAGTTTACCAACTAAAAATTGAGCACGTAAATCTCGAAACTGTATTTCAGGGGTGTACTTTACACCTGAAAGACTTGTTTTAATTTTCACATTTTCACAGAGGCCTATAAATCTTACTTTTCACCCGCTTACCCTTCGGGGAGGGGGGAAACAAACAAACAAACAAACAAACAACAACAAAAAAAGGAAGGAAAATGAAAGAAGAAAAGAAGAAATTAAAAAAGCAGCGTCAGCCACAGTTAAACAGCCGAGGGAACACAGCCCGCCCAGCCCTGACGCGGCGGCGATGGGCCGGGAGAGCCCCGCGGTGCTGCCGTGCCCCGAGCAGGCAGGAGCGGAGGGGACGCTGCCCGGCGCGGTGCCCACGGGCACTCCGGCCACCCGTAGCCTCCCTTGCTACACGGCTCTCCTAAATGTAGAGCTCTCCCCGGTGCCTCGGCCTAGCCCATCCTATTCCCCCTCTGCCACCCTGGGATAAATTGCCGGCGCCTCCTATCAACTTTCTAGCGAGCAGGATCGGGGAAGAAGAGTCACCCACCCGGGTTAAACCACCCCAGGATCCCGACAGGGACCACAAGGACTGATTTATTCGCTGCCATTGTTTTACTGGACAATATTCACTTCCCGACAAACCGGCCGTCTCGGCTTCATGTTGTTTGGAAATATCTTTGAAAATACCCCCCATCTGCCCCTCGTTTTGCCAATCGTAACACCTCTTTCATTTGAAGGAGAGAAAGTTTAGATCCTGCTTTTTATTGAAACCAGTGGAGGACCTTGGGAGGAGGAGGAGGGAGGGAGATCAAAATGGGAGAGGGAGCAGGGCTGAGGGCAGCCGTCGGTCGGCGTTAATCACACATGCACTTTGTCAGGAGACAGTGCCGATGAGTGCGGCACACGTTTCGGCGGCGGGGGCCCCGCATCACCTGCGGCCGGCGGGCGGGCCCTGCGCGGGGAGCGGAGCAGCTGCCGGCACCTGAGCGGCTCCGCGTCCGCCCGTCCCGGAGCCGAGTAACACGCGGGACTACAGACCAGGATGAGCCTGTAGATGCAGGTTTACCTCCTGCTCGCCGGGGCCGTTCCTTACTCGGGCAGCCAAGGGAAAGTACAGGGATGCAGACTGGTTTCCGGGCGGAAAGCCTCGCTTGTAGAGCTGAAATTTCAACATTTCCCTGGAAACACTTCTTCATAAGACATCTTTTCAAAGACACACAGAGCTCCTGTCATCTACAAACACATCTGTGGGTGTATAGGCGCGTTGGCTTGTACACGTAAATTCGATAATATGCACATCTCTTCCTTGTGTAAGTGAACTTCCTGCTACCAGATTTCCCTTCTCCAGTTTGCCCTTCTCCTTGACATGCCAGGCTCTGCCTTTAAATATCAGCCACGACAGAGTTTTTTGGGGCTAACTCTGCGGGAGATGAATTTATTCCTCTGAAGTAGTTCCCTTCCCCTCTGCACTGAAAAATAAAACAACGTAATAATTGCAGGACTGTGGCTTCAGCACAAATCCGAGCTCAGAGCACAGCCCACATCCTGGTCCCTATTCCGGTGCCCCGTGAATCGGGCGTTTGTGTTGGCCTATGTGAGTGCTAGTTATTCCGGGCTGGACAAAAGTCTCCATCAGCTCCTGAAGGCGTGACACTGGTGGGAGCAATGAAAACGCTTCCTTGTGGGCTCCCTCGCTACTCGCATGAAGGGAAAATTGTCTACCGTAGTGAGTCACCTTCGCCGGGAAGTGGACAGCAAGACGGGAAGGATGGGCAGGAGACACTGGGGCAAGGATCGTCCGTGGGACCCCGCGCAGCGGATACCTCGCTGCTCCTCATGGATGCACACACGCACACAGGCAAATGGCCCGCGCTGCAGTGCCCGCTCCCAAGAGCTTGGCGTGCCATACCCTCCTGGTCTGTTGGCGGTGTTGCCCTCGCCACCCCGGTCCGGTGCTCAGCGGGATGAGTGCATCTCCCTGCCAAGGAAGATTTGCCCTGCCCCGCTTCCCCACCTCAAGGGTGCAGCTAGAGTGGGAGAAGGGAGACAGGAGGTCCCACCACCCGATAGAGCTAGCATAGAAACTAGCCGGTACATATGTATGTATTTCCTCCCGGGGTGTTGGGATGAGGCAGAAATGTTTGGCTCTTCCGAGCTTTTTCCTTTTTTTCAGTACTCTGTCCGTGACGCTGTGATCCGTCTTACCCTGATACAGAGAAAATAACCCTAAATTGCACCTTTTTCATAGCTTTTCGAATATCTGTCTTTCTTGCAGATTAAACGAAGGGCTGCTGAAAAAAAAAGAAATCCCAACACTGTGAAAGGAATAAAACTCTTAAGTCCATAAAGATGAAATGTAACAAGTATGTTGAATACATAACGCTGCTATATAACAGTTTCAATTAGTTGAGTAAGTCCTCTGTAACGTCTTGTAAAGGTGTAAGGACACGTTTACAGTAAAAGCAACATAATGTTCTCAACTGTACGAGTTAATTATTTCCAGATTCTTTTTTTAACAAGTAAAGGCTCTGTCCGGGTATAAAACAAATGGTGTATTTTTCCAGCATTAAACATTTTGAGTTCATAATGAAAAGCGGAGGAGAGCACGGACAGTTAAATAATTAGAGTCAGGGATTTCAGAGACGGAAAAAAAAAAAAACAAACACGACTAAAACAAAAGAACAGCCTTTTGTCTTTCGGGGAGCGGCGATTATGGCTACTGCGTCTCCTTCCCTCCTATTTATCTCTGTTCAATAACAGCAGTACATAAGGCAATAACGCCGCTTGGCACGGCCAGTCACGGAAGGCAGTTATGTGTAACCAGCGGCCAGGAGGGAGCCGGGAGCAGAGACTTTCTCCCCTAAAATTCACGAAATCCCGAGAAGTTTTGCGAAAATGCTCATCTCGAACTCAACTCGTTCAAACTTCTGGAAATAGTCAGGGTAAAGTCTTAGGAGTACAGTAAGGTCCGTGCACGATCCCAGACCTCTGTGCCAGCAGTCTTGCCCCTCTCCACCCCCCGGCGCCCCGCACTCCGCCGCTCCTCCCGCGGGGAGCCGTGGGGAGGGTGGCACCCTCCGCCGTCACAGGGCTGGGGCAGACCCCGGGAGGAAACTGTCCCTACTCTGTTCGTTCTTTCAGGGCTGACTGTCCGTTCACCCTCATGTTTTTTATGCTATAAAGGTCGCGACTACTTTGTTCACAAGGAATTGAACTTGCTCCAGCTCCCGAGTGGAGCCGAAATCTCACCTCTTCCCCCGTGATACTCTGCTCCCCAGCTGGACTCGTGTGTTTCTATACAACCCCCTCAAAACGAACTGCACGAATCCACCTCCCTCCTGGTAGTTTGCCCTTAAAATTTATCTCATATTTAACCATATTTTTATTTTCCTAGGTGTTGGTGTAAAGTCTCAGCCGCTCAAAGCGGGCATGAAAGGGAATAACAAAGGCAGATGGGATTTCCTATGCTTAGGCCTTTCCTATGACTGAGTTCAGGACCTAAAACTCCATGCGAAAGGCTTGACTTTAGGTCCCTGTGCTCCACAGCTTCCAAGACAAGCGTAAGATGAGGCTGACCAGAGATCCCTTGGTAAAAATCAAGGCGAAACTTAGTTGTCACTAATTTTTATTGACAATAAAAAGGCCCACAAATTCCTGTCTTTTGTACGTGTTCACTCAAATTTATCTGTTTTAAAACCATGTGCTAGTAGCAAACAAAATAAAGCGTTCCGGATTGCTCTTGAAGATACTTACATTTTTGTTAGAATATTTTGTTCGTGATGAACCAAACTCGTTTTGAGTTCTCACACTGCACTGAGACCAAAGAAAAAGTCTACAGATCACTTTAATTTTTTTAAAGCAACCTATTACAACATCGCTGATTGCAGCAAGGGAACACACACACAAATATATATATAAATAACTTACATGTACATAACACATAATGCACATACATATTCCAGGAGAGGTAGAGCGGTGCTTAACAGCGAGGAACATTTCCCCAGTCCTGTGGGAAGTCGGAAGGTGCCCGATAGAACTAGAATTCCAGGAGCCTTGATTTTGGGGTCTGTTTTTCACTTTTTTTTTAATTTTTTTTTTTAATACGGTAACAAGAGAGACGAATTTTTGATATCTGTCGGTAATGTATATTTGCTCTTCTAAGGATGAGGAAACTAGAAACGTCTCTCTGACCTGCGACTGGGATCGCAGAACATACTGTTCTAAAGTAGAAATGTCAAAGTAATTTACCACCTGGATGTCCTTGACTTGGGATGATTAAAGTTCAATCCGAGGTGTGTGCACAGTTTTACCGTGTTATTTAAACGCATCAAAGGTCATAAAAGGATTCCAATAACATGAGTCGCAGACCAGAGAGCTTCCTCTGTGGAGAAATCCGTATTTTATTCTAGCCAAAACTCAAGCACACTCTTGAAAGAAAAAAAAGAAACAAAGAGGAGGAAAAAAGCACGGAATGGTAGGGGGGGAGAGGGATCTAATTTCTCAAGGGGTTAGCATACTTGAAAGAGGCTGGAGGGTCGGGCTCTAGGGGATACACCCGGGAAAGGACAGAGCTTTCGCCTATCATTAGCTGTGCAGACATCTAGTGGGAAAGCCTCGCCATTGCAGCCCGACCCCTCCGCCCCGCGGGAAGGAGCTTACCCCGGCTCCTCGGACTCACCGCTGCCCTCCGCTCCGCTCCTGTCCCGGGGCCTCCGCGGAGCGCTGCTCCCCCGGCCCCGCCGGGCCGTCGGCCGGGCCGCTGCACCGGAGCGCCGAGCGGCGATGGCGGCGCCCCGCGGCGCGGCCCCCCTCGCCCCTATTGGAGGCTCCCGGTGCCAGTCCGGCCCCGCCCGGGTTCTGCTCCGGTGAGACCGGCCCCCGACCGATTTCAGCCCCACAGAGGCGACCCCACAACCTGCCGTGCTGCTCTGCCCGGTGCCTCGCTCCCTTTGGCACGGGCGGTGCTGGAAACTCAAGCAAGGATACCCACCCCCCGCAGCCTCTGGGGCTCTGTTTACACTTGCAAATCCCTGATGGTTATCGTCAGCAGGGGACGGGAGCCTGTCCCAGCCCCCGGCGGGGCCACCCGAACAAGCCGGGACACGCGGGGCGCTGAGACCCGCGGCTCCGGCGGGACGGCGGACACTCGAGCTTACCCGAAACACTTTTTGCTCCTTTCTGGGTCACAGATCTCAGCAGGAGTAGGCAGAAAAGACAAGAGGGGGGATGGGCAAAGCACACGTAGAGCTCGGCTCCAGGCTTCCCCAATGCCATGGCAGAAATACATGTTTTCGTTTACATGGCCGCGGGGAGAGGACGGAGTATCCGGGAAGGTGGGAGAGGCGAGGGAGAGGCGTTGACCTTGAGTTTTAAAACATGTACCGGCACTACAGCGATCATTCCTTCACCGGGGGTCCCAGGCTGTTCCTGTCCAACAAACAGGTGGCTTCTCCTTGGGTGAAGATTACAGTGAGATCTAGTGCCAGGATTGCTCCTATTTTGCGGGAAGTTGGGTGTTCTTCTTCCGTTCCATTTTCCCTCTTTTTCTAAGGCGTTCAGATCACTCCAGCATCTTAGTTGCTACCTAATCACATTGCAGCTGGTATGTGGGAAGCCCCATCATCTGCCCAAATGATGAGGATGCTCGGAGATCTCGTACTTGTGAATGCTTAAACTCTTATTCTTTCTTGTTCAGCCCACACGTTTTTCATTCACCAGATAAGGTTTTTCTTGTTTTGTTCCTTTAGTGACTACAGATGCCACTCTTATATTTCCCCACTAGGTATCAGAAATCCCTTCTGATCCTAAAAAGCCATCGTCTTCCATAATCTTATTTTCTATTCTTTCCTTGACCCTTTCTCTCCCTCAAGTTGCCAGTCACCTGTCGTTCCCAAAAACTCCCTTGGCTTGCAGGAATGCTCCTCACCTCGGAAGCAAAACGGTCTCTTTGGCTACCCAGCAAGGCAAAGAGACATCTTGCAATGCGCACACAGGTTTGAATTATTAGGCTGTAAATTTCGTACCGTGATAAAAGCTTCAGCTGTGTTGTTCAATATTAAAGTTTTTGGCAATAGAATCACTCAGGGTTTTTACTTCCTTCAACCCCCGCCTCAGACCTACATTCCCCTCTCACAGATTTCTGAGAAAATCTTTCATGTTTTGTTTTAATATCGCATATATACGTTTCAGGTTTCTTAGCTGGTATACAAATAAGAACGGACATATGGCAAGAACATTTGATGTTTGAAAACGGGCAGAAGATACTTGCTAACCGATTTCCGCTGTGGAGTTATATGGGATTGTCTTTTTATATACAGGCAACTTTTATGTCAGCTAGGATATTCTTGCTCACAGTTTTTAAGGTTTCGATCCTGTGGTTATTGTTAAGGAAAGTAGTACAATCGATAACACACACAACCCCCGATAAATGCAGTTTAATCGTAATTCTCTGATTGAGATAACTGTATACAGAATTTCGTCTTTCCATCTAAGAGGGATTTTTTTTTTCCAATTGCCAGGGTCGTGCCATCTACAGAAAATGAGTCTTTGATTGAAAGCTAATTATGAAATTACCATTACTTACTTAGCTAGGCACTGCCCAGACGTCGTAGGAACCTTAGCATAAACTTCTGACCTCTTTTTTAGCGACTCCCAGAGTAGTCATAGACCCGGAACCCTCCTCCCTTCAGAATCCTAAAATTAATAGGTCAAACAAGCTCCCTCTCCTTTATTTGCCAAATATTTATATCACACAAAGCGGTGATGACGTGTCTGTTCATGCCTTCATCAGTTCACAGTGACATTATTCCTGTGGTAAAACTTCCTGGCGGATTTGGGAACTGGAGTGGTGTTCCCCAGCAACAGGTGGGCTGCCGGGCCGGGGCAGTGGGATATGCCCTCGTCCCTCTGGTCCCTACACCAATGGCCTGATCCGCTCAGCCTGTCCATCCTCTCATGTCTGCACGCCCAGGTTTCAGATAGGATCCACGTCCACGCGGCGTGATGGACTTCTCGAGGGAGGGAGCGCCCCTGGGCTGAGAATTTGTTGACCTGGCAACAGCAAGAAGCAGCGTTCGGCGGATATAGATACTTCAGGGAGCAAAGGCGCACCAGCCTTTATGTTTCCTTTGCAACACGACCTATGATATGTAGCTTTATGTTACACCCAGCTGTTCGAGGGCACGGGGGGGTCGGGTTCTTCTTTTCTCTTTTTTTTCTTTTTCTTTTTAGGCGGGCGGTGCGGCAGCGGGCCGCGCCGGGAGATGACAGAGGATTTGACATAGTCCCCACATGCATCAAGAGAAATTGCAAAGAAATACGGTCCTGTGAAAGTGGATGACAATTGGTAATTGCTGGCAGGCAGCGAGTATCTTCCCCACAATAGGAAGGAAGCGGCTCCGAGCGAGGATATTGGCTCACTGGCATCAGGGCCGCTACATCTGCAGGAAAATGGCCTCGGGTTTCTGGCCAGGGGACGAGGAATTTCTTCCTTTAGGTATCTGCCCCAGAAGACCAGGGGGCATGCTTGGCTAGAGAAGAACCCTCATTGTTCAGCCGCTCATTATTTTGCATGTCAGAGGGGTTGCTATGAAACCACTCCCTTTTCTCTGTGCCATTATTGGACTAAATATACTTTCGCTCCCGGGACTTTGCGAATTGTCTTCGGAGCGTGGGAACCCTGGCATGTGCCCTCAGCTCCCCTCCAGTCCCTTGGCACCAGCCCGGCTCCTTCTTCCCGGGGGTCTCTGCAAAGGCTCCCAGGATTGCAACAGGGTTGAAACCATCCCTGCTCTTCCCCCGTCCCTCCATCCATGGCGAGGGTGGAAGAGTTGTTTACACCCCCACATCCACTCCAACACGTGGATGTGCGGGCACAGGGTGACAATAGCGGACAGTGCCGGTGGTCCGGCTGGCGGCCGTCCTTAAGGACGTCATCAAAGATGACATCTGCCGGCGAGCTCAGGCAGATGAAGTCCGAACCCCAGATGAGAAGATCTAAGTCCAGGCGTGGGCAGATGTGAACCGCTGGAGTCCTCTGTGTGCGGGTTAATTAGGGTCTGACTCCGCTCCCGCCTTTCCTGGTGAGCCACACGTCTCAGTTTTTAGCTGATTCCAGAGTAAATGGCATCATGGAAGTATAGTCAGCTGTCGCGTATGTAAGAATGGGATTTAGCCTTCAACAGAGTCACATATGTAACTGCTTATCTAAAGAAGACATAAAATACAATAAGCTTTAGAAAAATTCATGATTCAGCAAAAAGGGAGTAATATGCTTACCCGGAGATGCAAGTTATCAACTAGTCTGCATTTGGCTGGTGTTAAGTTTAAAAGAAAACACTGTATAATTCCTATTTAGAAAATGTGTTCACGGTATGGATAGAAAGACATTAGTTCCATCTAACATGAAGAGTAGCAAATGTCTCTCATCATTAAAGACAGCACGTATTATATATACCTGAGAAATGTATTCTAGGCACTAGAATGCATTTTCTAGACCCCGGGTTTACTGGGATTTTACCAAATAAACTTTTAGCAAAAATGAGTGTGCTTGGAGAAATGTAAAGCTAATCAGAGAAGACGGGATCACATCACGGTATCGAGTAGCGCTCTGCTAGTAGGTGGTTGGTTGGTACTGGGAGCACCCACGACATGGACGAAGGTCATTAAAACAGTGCTGAGGACTGAGCCGAATCCAGCTGCCGCTTCCTGCTGGAAAGTGATCACAGATTCGTGCAGATGGTGCGTTGCTTTGTGTGAAACGTGTCCCCAGGGCTGTCCCTGAGGGCTCTCACCCACGCAAGAAGGCGGCTCTGGCCGAGGCAGAGGTGGGATGCGCTCAGGGGTGGGAGAGGACGCCCCGCTCCCTTCCTTGCTCCAGCAGAGGGATGAGCATAGGGTGTAACAAGGAGAGAGGCACGCGTGCGGTCACACAGATACGCCAGCCAGGGCGAGGGGACGCAGCACTCCTTTCAGGTGTGCGCGCCTGCTGCCCGTGGCTGCGCGGTTCCCCACGGCGCTGACGGCCGCGCACCTCCCTCCTCACCCACGGCCGGCAGAAGCCCCTCCGTGCGCCCGCAGAGCAGAGGAACACAAACTGCCAAAAACCAGCCCCGTCCGTGCTCGAGGGGGTGCAAGGAGTCACGAAGACGTGCCGAGGATGACCGGGGAGTTGCCCAGGGGCAGGAGCCGGCGGCGCTGCCGGGCACAGGTGCGTGTGTGCCTCCGGGCGGCCTCCGAGCCGGGCCCGGCGCCCGCGGGTGTGGAGAGCCCGCACGGGCCTTCCCTGCCGGGCCACGGGCTGAGGGCAGGGAGAGCCCCGAGGCGGTCCTGCAAGCACCCGGCCTGCTGGAGGAGCCAGAGAGAAACGGGACGGCAGCCACGGGACTTCTCCAGCCCCCGCTCCCGCCACATTTGACAGAGCTGCAGGAGTTTTCCAGATACAGTGTGTTTTGGCTTTGGTTGTTGGTGTTAGGGTTATTTTTCCCCTCTCCGCGGGGGAGATTTCCACTCGTGGCTCAGGTACCTTCCAGCTAGAGCCATCTTAAGATATTTCTTACGACAGCCGCGAATACAGCCCCGGGTATGTACAGTCTCCACCGAGCAAAGGGCTGGAAAAGTGAGGAAAAGGAGCTGTTAGACAGAGCCAGACATTAGAGATAAACTGCCTCCATCAAGCCAATGTTTTAATCACTCAAACCACTTCTGAAAAGGGAACCAAAAAACCCTCTTGAAGAATGTACTCAAACAGCTGTCTTCCAGTAAAGGCAAACATGTCCAATGTTTCCTGTATGATTTTTTTTTCTCTCTCTCCTTTTTTTTTTTTTTTTTTTCTTTTTCTTTTTTTCTTTAGATACCCCGCACGGACGTCTTTAACACTGAGAGCCTCATTGTTTCCCTCCCTAGGTGAAGATATGACTTTGGGCTCAGCGTGGAAAATAAAATAAATAAATAAATTTTTTTAAAAAACTGTGCAACTTCTTGCACAGAGCAGCAGCGTCCACTTCTACCCCTGAGCCCCCCTGGTCGGACGTAATGTGTAAATGTCACGCTATTACAAGAAAGTTATGGTGAGAAGGGGTTTTTGGAAACGCTTTCTCTCGCACTGTAAAGGAAAGATCGACTTCGGCTTCTCTCCGACAGCTTTTCAAAGGGAAATAAAACAGCACAAAGTGGGCCTGAAGCTCAGGAAGAACTTTTTTTTCCCTTCCTCTAATGAAAAAGGTGGAGGGATAAGTTTAATTGTAATCAGGCTGCAACAATACACCATGTGATCATGTGGTAGCAATTATTACAAGCTCACAGCAGAAATAGAGAGGATATGTTATTGTAGCTTACTGTACCTTTTCTTTTCTTTTCTTTTCTTTTCTTTTCTTTTCTTTTCTTTTCTTTTCTTTTCTTTTCTTTTCTTTTCTTTTCTTTTCTTTTCTTTTCTTTTCTTTTTCTTTTTCTTTTTCTTTTTCTTTTTCTTTTTTCTTTCTTTTTTCTTTCTTTTCTTCTTTCTTTTCTTCTTTCTTTTCTTTACTTTTTCCAAAAATGTGACCTACTGGTAGATAAGGTGAGAAATTAATTTACCCTTAAAATGCTAGATCTTGAAAAGCGGAGGATTAAAAAAAGAAAATCAAGGAAGAGTAACTTGAGTATAATTTTGTCATCTGTTGCTTTTACGCGCTCAGGACATTTAAACTAAAAGATGGAATCGACCAGATAAACTACTGCACTGCCAGCCTGGCCTCCTCCTTATCGGAATTTGCTAAGGGAAAAATAAAAATCTTTCTCAGCACCCTTGGTCTGAAAGTGCAGACCTGAGGGCAAATAAATCCATCTCAGTTTGCACGGAAAAATTAATTGAAATTATAGGGGTGGGGGGGGAGGGGTGGGGTGTGCTTTATCACTATGTTCAAGCAGCCTGCGGCTGACAGAGAGCCGGCAAAGGCTTCTCCTCATCACTGCATTTACACGGCAGTTCAAGTAAAATATTTTCTGAGGACTACTAACATCTAATGCCAGGCTTCAGCTGCTTTCACCCGCCAAATATAAACAGAAAGCTATAGCACACTCCCCCTCGCTCCCTCACTCCGAAAATACTACGGTAAAAAATGTAAAGCAAAGGAAAACAAATCTGAAAAGAGACCTCGCTTGCGAGACAGATTTCAGGATCATTCCCATTTTAATTTCTAATCATGAAATACCTCCAGTGTGTTTTCTGAAGCTGAAATACGAAAAAAATATCCAAAATAAAACACCAAACCCCCCAAAAAACCCCACTGACTGAAACGATCTTCTGAAACCTGGCTGCATTAAGATTAGACCGTGTCCCACATTTCGAGTGAAAGCAGTGACATTGTTTTCCAACACACCTTTTTCATAGGAGGTGCCATTTGAATATTTGGGTCGACTGAAACAGATAGGTTCGTATCTAGTGTGCGCCTGAGGATTTTTAGTGTGCGCCTTAACAATTTTTCCCGAATTCTTCTCCTTTTGCATTTGCTGTTACAAATTCTTCTTATTTTGTAATTATCACAGCACCCCCCTTAGCACGCAGTGGGAGGGAGAGAGTTAAGATGTCCTGCGAAACCCGCTCGTAAAGCTGCTTACTTCCATTAGAAACACATGAATATCCTGAAAGACAAAGTGTATTTAAAACGGACTCAGGAATGTTTATCTCAATCCCTGATGCTTTAGAAATTGTGGAAGAAAACAGCGGTGACAGTACTGCTCCAAATAACCCTTCTGGCAGGTAAATTTCATTTGCTCATGAAAATCAAATTCGATTAAGGCTCTTCTCCTGCTATCACTTTACTCCCGCTTCTCCCAGGAATCCTGAGCTCTGCAGGACGATTATTATTAGTGACTAAGATCACCCTCTAGCTCCTCCATTATCAGCTAAGATATTTTAGCGGGTTTAAAGGGATTTAACTCCGTGACAAACATATATTTTCAGCAATCAGACGCGATTTTTTCCCTTCATGCTTATTAATTAACTCTAGGCAGAGCATGAAAAAGTAAGAGTGGATTTCTTTGGGCAACAGCTTGGGCTTGGGTTGGATTTTTTTGAGGTTTGGTTTTTTTTTCGGTATTCAAAGATTGTGATTAACCTACAAGAAATCAGCGCTCTCCTCAGCCGGGCATTCCCGCGGCAGGGCTGCGGAGGGTGCGTGTGTGTTATCACACAAAGACGGGTCTGGGGGGGAAAAGCTTTTTAGGTACTGAGCCGACAAACTCCGTATTTTCAAAATTTGTCTTTCAACTGAAAGGACCTCTGGTTTCTCTAAGAGAAATCTTAGGGCCTCTTTAGAGGTGAATAGAGGAGACGTTCCTATCACATAAAGAGGTTTTAAGACAGTTTATACTTTCACGTTTAAGGCCATATTGCTGCAGTCCTCGCTGGCAAGACTATTCTTAGCTTCATGGCGTCAGGAACACACACAGTGACCTGTTTTAAAGCGCTTGTAAGGGCCAAATTCCACTCTCGCTTACACTTGGGAAGTGGGTGAAATGCTTCTGACCACTCTCGATGTAAAAAATGCCACTTAAAGGTTAAAAAATGCCACTTAAGCATTTTGTAATACCTGAGATGTGCATGGCTGTGTACCGCGATGGGTGACTACCATCAGTCAGGAATTGCCTGCCTATGAAAAGATTCAGGACCTTTTAAAATCCTCCTACTGATCATGGTTGTTCATCGTTTCGCTCCCCAAGGAATTAATACTCGTTTTAGAGGAAACGATTCAACAGATGCATTTCTCTCCAAGTTGTTTCACACTCTATATAAATGCAAAGAAGTTCGGAGATTTGCATCAGTTCTCCTGGAAATCGCTATGGCTCTACCATACGCTTGTATGCGCTATATTCTAACATTAGTTGGAAGAAGAAAAAGAAGAAGAAAAAGACAATTTAAAAAAAAAAAAAGGAAAAAAAAAAAAAGGAAGCAGCTTCGATTGGTCTATCGGTTGCATTTATGGAAGTATTTAATTATCAAGTAGGTTTTCCAAAGATGCTCAAATCAAAGAGTGGCTTCAAGTAAACTCCTTAGTTTTGGTTAATTTATCCATCTCATCCTAAGACTTACACAGTGAAAAGTAAAAGCTCTTCCACAAATGGTAGGGAATGGTATATATTCAAGGCAAGGAGGGTAGTATTTTTATCCTTGGTGTTCATTACAAGGTCCACGATTTTCGAAGAACATCTGTTCTGCCCGATGCCTTCAGTCCTCATGGTTCCTTTCTAATATTTAATGGCGGATGCCCATTAAGGCAGGAAGAAATTTTAGCTGAGGAATGAAAATTTGGTATCGGGGGCATCAAAAATAGCTGACGAGGGTTTTCTCCTCTCTCGGTGTCAATAATTTATTAAAAGTCATCTAAATTAGGAAGGCAAAACAAAGCGTGGAGTCCCGTGTCCGACAACACTATTTTTCTGATGGTGCATATGCACCCTGCAAATGTAATTTTTGCCTATTTTGAGGAAACAGTCCCGTTCCCGAAATCCTCCTCACATCATGGCAAACAAGGAAAGAGAACTGTTGTATCACTGCTCTTATCATCAATGCAAAGCACGGCCTTCGTCCACAATTATTAAATAGACCTCTAGAGTGAGTAAGAGATGAGGAGAAGGGAGAAAAGTAAGCTCTCTAATCTAATCCCCCTTCTTCTTTTAGTACACAGGGCTAGAACAGCCCCAGGAGGGTAAACGAAACAAAATAACAACCACCAGAATTCAGCAAACCGGATGCTCCCCCTTGCCCCCCGCCCTGACACCCCACACACGCTGCTCGTACAGTTTGCGCCGGGGCTAAAAGCTACGGCTTCACACGACTTCTCCCTCCTCATGGAAAGGAGCTTGAAAAGTCGAGGCAGATAAGCGAGAAACTCTTTGTGGCTGAGGGTGAAGGGAGTTTGGAGAGTGGGGGCGGGCTGGGGAGGGGGGCAGAGGGGAGCTGGAGAGATTAGTGTTCTCATGGCTACCCGCTTTTTAACAAATCAGGCAGATCTTCGGGCTGTGAATGACAGTTCTCGCATTGGCTAGACTGCAGCTTTCAACTTGACCTTGGCCTCTAGCCGTGTCTAACCCGTATGTAAAACAGCGCTGCCCCATAGAGCTGCCTTCCCTTCCCACTTCTCCTCCCTCGTCCTGCAAAGCGATTTTCAGAAGCAGCCTCGAGAAAACAGAGGGAAACAATCCCAACCAACTCATGCCAGTCAAGCAATGTTTGGCCGGGGGAATCCACAGGTTTCAGAACTGGAGCCTGAAAGAAAAGGGAAAATATGCATGGAATAAATATTTGCTTTTGGCCATGAGGAAAAATGCGGAAAAGAGTATGCGAAGTTAAAATGGGAACATTTTACTGGCTACAATGAAGGGAAAAAGCGGCTAAATGCTGCCAAATTAGCAGGGGGATGACAGAGACTTCAGGTGTCCCAACTCATGGCACGGAAAAAGCACCTTGAAAAAATATCCTTGGGCGCCAAAGAGCTATTTCTCATGGCTGGCAGCTCTGCGCTAGGCAAGGAAAAGCCTGCTCGGTAACAATGTACGTCCCGGGATTGCTCTGCGCTTGTAGCCATGAGGGCTAAACAATGCTACAACGTCAATGGAAAGCACAATAGGATAATAAATACGCCGAGCTGTCAGACTCAAAACAAAGCAACACGCAATTGGGGGAAAAAAATTAGTTTTCAGGATGGGAGTATTTGTGGCTGTTTTGTGCACACGCGTGAGGGCTGAGAGCTGTTAACGATGAGACGAACGCTGCTTTAGGTCAAGTTTATTGATAGTTCAGTGATGGAGGGTCCTGGGTTCAAGGCTGTGCACGAAAAGCTTGGGGAAGAACAGCATCCGCGCCGGTGGGAGGCGGGAGGATACTAAAAAGTGAAATTATTTCACCCTAGGAAAATTCATCCCGAAAAGAAAACGGAGGTGGTGGGGTTTTTTTCCCCTAGCATTCACTTGCCAAGTGGTACGGCCTTCAAAAAACACTCCCTATTTTTCAGCCGATAATCCATTTTGTTTTGCCAGGACACGCATACACACAAAAAACGCCGTGGGTCCGTGCACACACCATGCAAGCCGACGTGATCATTTACAGCCGAAAAAGATTCGAGTCGAATCGTAGGCCCAGTGTTTTATTATTACGGCAACAAATAATACAGCGGTATCGCGACGAATATCCAGTTAACTCTCCCTCTTCCCAAGACCTTCCTAAAAGACAATAATAAATAAAAATGGGGGTTTCCCGGTCTGTTCCTGTTATCTAACTTCTGAGACTTTGTGGCGAGAGGAGCGAGATGGGTCTTGGGCTTTCGACGGGCGGGAAGGAAGAAGGAAAACACCCAGAAAAGACCCCGGGAGGCTCCGTTTCGACAGCCTTGTGTGTCCCAGCGTTGGGCGCGGGGAGCGATTCTCCTCCCTCGACTCGCGGTGGGCTCTCCGCGTCACCCGGACGGGGCCCAGCCAGCGCTCCCCGGGGAGAGGCGGCGGCTCAGACCGGCGGAGGAAGGGGCTAGAAGGGGTGCGGTTCATCTTTCCCCCGGGACGAAGGGAGGCCTCCGGGGTTTCCGCGGCGCTCGGGGCGGGGAGGGCTCAAGGAAAGCGGCGCAAGGAGAAATCAGGCGGGGTGCCAAGGGGAGCCCCGCACCTCGGGGGGTGCGCCGCGGCAACAACGGGGCCAAAAAGCTCACGCCTCGGTGGCGAGGGAGGGCCAGAGGGAGGAAGGGAAGGAGGGAAGGAGGGAAGGAAGAGGGACGGGCGCCCCCCCCGCCGCCCTCGTCCCGAGCGGCGGCGGCGGCAGGACCGCGGCGGGACCACGCCGTGCCCGTGCCCGCGCCCCGGGCCGGGACCCGGCCCCGCGCTGATTGCGTTATTTAATTATCTCCACTTTATTCCCTCAGATGTTTATCAGCTGCTTTGCATATCACGTGGGGGCGGGCGGGCCAATGAGGGCCGGCCTGGCGCGACGCTGGCGCGTCAGCCCTGGTCAAGTCCCGGAGATTGAGTATCTCTTTTTTCAGTCTTTGGGGCTTTTAAAAAAGAGCCACTAGTCTCAATGCGGAGCGGGCTATGACAGCCTCCGTGCTCCTCCACCCCCGCTGGATCGAGCCCGTCATGTTCCTCTACGACAACAGCCTGGATGAGATCAATAAGAACATGGACGGGTTTCACGCCGGCAGCAACTTCGCGGCGGCGGCGGCGGCCAACCCCTGCCGCAACCTGATGGCTCACCCCGCGCCCCTGGCCGCCCCCAGCGCCGCCGCCTACACCTCCAGCGAGGCCCCCGCCGCCGGCATGGCCGAGCCCGCTGTCAAGCAGTGCAGCCCCTGCTCGGCCGCCGTGCAGAGCTCCTCCGGCGCTGCGCTGCCCTACGGCTACTTCGGCAGCGGCTACTACCCCTGTCGCATGACCCACCACAACGCCATCAAGTCCTGCGCCCAGCCCGCCTCCACCTTCGCCGACAAGTACATGGACACCTCGGTCTCCGGCGAGGAGTTCACGTCGCGGGCCAAGGAGTTCGCCTTCTACCAGGGCTACGCCGCCGGGCCCTACCAGCCGGTGCCCGGTTATCTGGATATGCCCGTGGTGCCCGCCATCGGCGGCCCCGGCGAGCCGCGCCACGACCCCCTTCTCCCCATGGACAGCTACCAGCCTTGGGCCATCACGAACGGGTGGAACGGGCAAGTGTACTGCCCTAAGGAGCAGAGCCAGCCGCCTCACCTCTGGAAATCCACCCTCCCGGGTAATACACCTGCATGGCTCCCCCTGTCTCTTCTTCTCATCCTGCCCCGCTCGCCTCTCCCGGGTATCCCGCCGGCAGGGCCCCGTGGTCACCCCCCGGGCCGACCCTTTGCCGTCCCGCCCGCCGTCCCCGGCCCCGTTCCGCCGCGGTCCGCACATGCCCCAGCGCCGCTGGAACGGCACCGGTGCCGCCCCCTGCCCCCCGCCGGCGCACGGCACATCCCGCCTCGCCTGGCCGGCCCCGGCGCCGGCCCCGGGAGAGGAAACAGCTGAAAAGGGCCGCGGGAAGGTCTGTAGTATTATTTTCCATAGACCATGAAGTACGCGAGCTGTGTAAATCCCTGCAGCCCCTCTCGGTCTTTCCCAGAGCCCCTGGCCAGGCTACATGGGGTTTGTTATTATTTGTCTGACAGAAGTGAGCCTTTCCCTGCCTAAAAGCTGTCTGCGGCGGCCAGGAAAGAGAAATCCCCAGTGCTGAGCCGGGCTTTAGCAGCTAAAGCGGAGCGGGGCAGGCGGAGGAGTGCGCTCTAACCCTAACCCTTGTACCACTTGAAGATGTCCTAACCGGTTCGAGCCATTTTCTAACACTTCCCTGCATGGTTTTTTCTGTTCCAGACGTCGTTTCTCATCCCTCGGATGCGAACTCGTACAGACGTGGAAGAAAGAAACGAGTGCCTTACACAAAGGTCCAGTTAAAAGAACTCGAAAGGGAATATGCTACAAATAAATTCATAACCAAAGACAAGAGGAGGAGGATATCGGCGACTACAAATCTATCAGAGAGACAGGTCACAATCTGGTTCCAAAACAGAAGGGTCAAAGAGAAAAAAGTGATCAACAAATTGAAGACTACCAGTTAATGGATTAAAAAAGGAGAAGCAGCAATTCAAGAGTTTCAGAACTTTTTTTTTTGTGTGTGTTCAGATTAAAGTAATTATTAATAATAATTAAAAAGAGAAAAGACAATGAACCTCTTCTTTCAGAACAAGAGATCTGTATCTTTGGAATTATAGCCTTTCTTTTTCTTTTTCTTTTTCCTTTTTTTTTTTTTTCCTTTTTAATATTGCTGTAGCAAAATGGTGAAAACTGACAGTTCTCCTGAAATCTCAAACAGACAGCCAGTTTCACTGACAGACTGTACAGCCCGCACGCCCAGCTCCGAGAGATACACTTTCATTAAGACACGATTTTTTGAGAAACTTGTAAATACTTCTAAGACCCTATTATTTGAAAGAAGACCCTTCGTGGCCACGATGCGAGAGCTGGTTAACGTGAGGAGGTCGATGTGGACACATGATCTGGTTTTCTTCCATTGCAATCCAAACTGTATGTTGAATGACTGCTCAGGTAAACCATAGTGAAAAAATTACAATTACTGTATGTTTTTAAGCAATGCATTTATTGTCAAAAAAGTAATAATAAACCTCGAAGGTACTGAATAAGGATTTCAGAGACATCAGTAATGAAGGAAGTTCTGTCGAGGATCTATCTTGATAGTAAATTAAACATCGCAAATTAGTGAGGATAGAAAGGAAAATATTTGCTTGGAGATGTCTTTCGGTTTTATTTTTTATTTTCCGCAGATGAATTCTCGTCATCTAAACTGGGGGGTTTCGTTTGTTTGGAGGTTTTAATTTTTTTTTTCTCCTGCAGACCATACAATAGATACATTTTAAAGGACTCTGCCTATTTTAAACCTGAAATAATCTTCAAGAATTAATATTCTAAGTCCCCGGAAATTTTTAATATTTGAATATTGGCATTTCTTTACAGTAGAAAAAAAAAATGGCCTGGGAAAAAAAAATATCCAAGAACTTTGAACTGATATACATTTTCTTTTCCCAGAAGTATTTTGATTTATGTAATCTATATTTGATCTATAAGTAATTAGTCGTTTCTCCTTGTTTATTGTCTGTTATGAGGCCGCAGTAGAATGTTTAGGGATTCTTTTTACAGCACCTTTTAATCCAATCAGTTATTTCAACCAGCACATTATTTTGTTTTTATTCACTATAAGAAGCTATCTTGTAAATAATAAAAAAAAATCAGCGCACTGTGAAAATGTACTTATGCACCCCTTTTTTATATATTTCTACTGAAAAAATGAAAACCCAAGACGTGTAGAAGTATAGTAGTATTAATACTGTTAATAAAATAGTCACTGTAATAAAACCTGAAAGAAATACTCTTTATTTTTTCCATTCCTACGTGCATTTAATAGAAAAATATAATGTATCTGTCTTATAATTGTAATACTGATGTCTTTCAGTACGTAGCTTGTGTATATATGGTGGATTTTGTTTTATTTTTCTTGGCGGTGTTTATCTGCGGGCAGGCACGCCTGATAACCAGCGTTCCTAAACTATAAATGTTTCGGTAATGTTAAACAGTGGTTTTGCAGCCGCGCTGGGGGACGGGGGGTGGAAGAGCAGGATGATACGAGAGCAACGCCGCAGCCCTCGCCGGGAAATGGAGGCCGGCGGCCTACCCCTGGGATGGGGGCACGCTGCCCAGCCTGCCGATGCCTCGGCGGGGAGGTGGAGGGGCTGCGCGGCGATGACAGGACGGGGAAGGCCCGAAACCTTGACCTTGAGGGGGAAAAAGCCGATTTGTGACCTTGACTTTTGACAGCTCCCGGCGCCAGCGGCATCCGCGGGCCGACAGCGCCACCTCGTGGCCAGCGCCGGGCGGCGCCTGCACCTGGCCGCGCCCGCGCAGCGCTGCCGCCCGCGGCCCGGGGTGCGCACGGCGGCCTGGAAGGAATGCCTCCGGACGTGCGAGGCAGAGCGCGGGGCAGGTCATGCTCTCTCTGTCTCTGGCGGTGACGGGGCAGCGGCGAGGCTGAGCGGGGCTGACGCGGTGCTCAGCCGGTGCCCGGCGAAGCGATGCCTGGTGCCGTGCGAGGAGCCGCCGGCTGGCCGGGATAGCGAGTGGCGGGCACAAAGAGAAGTTTGCTTTAGCCGCCTGTCTCCTGCGGTGGTCTGTAGCTCTAATTAGAGCTATTGGGGAACCTTTACGGTACATTTAGAGGGTATCATATACCGCGCTCGCTGCGCGCTTCTAGCCTTACATTTCTGAAATTCAAAAGGACCCACCTCTGCGGGGATCAGCGCAGAGCGATTTCCGTCCCTCAGATCTGACTGTAACGCATTCGTGCAATAACCAACATGAAAACAACCTGCAGGAGCGGGATTTATTTTCCAGGAGGCTTTCGTGTCCGGGGCTTTTGCCCTACATTCGGGATTTTAGCCTTCCCGCCGTGTGCGGCCGCGCAGGGGCTGTGAACCTCTGTGGTTTCTCGGGCTGCGAAGCCCTGTGGTTTCTCAGGCCGCGGGAAACCCGCGGCCGCGGAGCGTGGGAATTTCGGATGCATCCCTTCGGAGGCCGGTCAGGGAATTTCTGAGCGAGAAATCCCATCCTGCTGCGAAAATAGCCTAGGAGTGTCACGTTATTGGCAGGCGGTTTCCAGACCATGCAGTTCGGTTGTGCTTTGAGGTGACAAGGTGTCGGCCCCCTGTGACAAACACCCGGCCTTCAGGGGCCTGCGGCACCGTGCGAGGGACCACGCGTAAAGATACGCGGGCGCAACCCCACCCGTCCGTGGCGGGCAGGGCCTTGGGCTGCCCACGGGCGAGGGGAACCACTGGGGAGCCAGTGGTCTCCAGGATATCCGCGGTAGCCCTGCGGCCTGAGATTTTCAGAGGAGCTGGAGCAGGCAGAAAACTCCTGCGCTGGAGCCGCTCTATCTGCGGGAAGCCCTGTTACCTTGCTCGAAGGTAAGGCGCTGTGGGCTGGCGCCGGGGACCTGTCCCCCACCGGCTGCCCACGGGCTGTCTGCCTTGGCTGCCAGCGCAGGACAGCCGCCTTTCCACCGTCTCCTCGCGACTTTTTCTCCTGAAGGAGAGAAATTGTCCGAAGAAGGCCACTAGTGAATTACACTTGTTCTTGCTCCGAGTGAATAATTTAATTTATTTCGTTATATTTCGCAGCCTGTGCAATTATTGCATGAGACGCCACAAATTATATGTACTTCAGGTCGGAGTTGGGGGTGATACAGAGGGCTGTATCCTGCCTATCTTAGTCAGGATCTTCTATTTTCAGACCATGCCCCGGAGCGATATAATAATTCAAGGACGCCTTGAAAGAAGCCCACGATGAGAACATGGCCGACATTACTATAACTGCAGGTTTTGGTTGTTTGTTCGGGGGGGTTTGTTGTTGGTTTTGGTTTGGTTTGGTTTTTTAAGGTAACTTTTAATCGGAGTAAGCGTTTGAAGATTATGTTTTCACACCAAACTACCTACCGTTCAAATTTGCTAAGCATTTCAAGACTGACTCTGGATTAGCGAATTTAAATTCCCACTACTGTTCAAATAGCTCAGCCGTATATATATTTCACGGGGCAAAAAGGGGAGCGTTTGACTCGCGATCGCTGGCAGGAGTAAGGTAACATTTTGGATCCGACCCCTGTTACCATGTAAGTCAGCGTCGAGGCTCCGAGGCTCTCGTAGGCTTTAGCAGGACGCGCAGGTCATGTTTCCCGGTCCTGCAGCGGAGAGTGCCCATCAGGGAAGCAGAACCCCAGGCCAGGGACGGAGCCCCCCTACGCCACCGGGGTGTCTCCCCCAAAGGCTCGGGCGTGCGGCGGCCGCGGCGGAGGCTTCGCGCCCGCACTCCCGGGGAGGCCGCTCCGAGCCGAGCCGCTGCCTCCTCGTCGAGCCCGGCAAGAGGCGCCTCTGGAGAAATATCCCACGGTGCGAGTGGCTGGGTCAGGTGAGCAAAGACAGGGAGCTCCGTGCCTTGCTCTCCAGGGCGCCGAGAAGAGGGTGCTGAGGGGAGCGGCGGTGGCCGGGGGAGCGCTCGGCGGCCGTGCGGCGGCTCAGGGAACCGGGAAGGTGGTGTCTGCGGTTTTCCGAGTCACGAAGGATTCGCTCTCCGCGGGCCTTGCGTGCGCTCCCGCCCTCGCTTCGGCAGTCCCGCGTGTCTGCCTGCCCACGGCTGCACCCACGCAGCCCCCCGCGCCTCCATCCCTCCATCCCTTTGCCGGGTAGATGTGGCCTCGGAGCGTGGGGGAGAGCGGGCATGTAGGTGCGTGTGTGTTCATGTTATTTATTACCTTCATTTGCCGTCCAAAAGCTGTTGGCACATACATTTTCAAGTACAAATTGCTGTTGTACTGCATATTCCCCTCTCACCAATCTCCTGCCAGAGTCCTAAAATACATCCCTAATACGTTTTACAAGTGAATATTATCACCAGCGAAAATAATTAAGCAACGTGATACATTAAGTCACGACGTCTGTCCTTGCACACGATTCGGAGAGAATTATTATTTATATTCCCCGCTTTACAGAGAATGTTTTAAAATGGTGGAAGAGAACTCACTGTGCCTGGATTGCTGTCTAGAGTTACGTGTGCAAGGAGTTTTATTTGCAAACGTTAAGAAAATGTGCCGGAAGGAGGATTTGGAAGGAAAACAAACACAAAATTAAGAAACAAAACGTATGTAAACTTAGTACAGTCTTTATTTTCTCAGCTTCCCTTGAATCAAGAATGTTAGGTATAATATTTTAGCAGCTGTGGAGAGAGATGCAAGGGACAGAGGGAGCAAGTTATTATAGTGTATATTTAGTGTATTTATTGGAGCACTAAATACAGAGCAGCATTTCATTCCTAGCGCAAAACACACAATATAATTAAAAAAAAAAAAAAAAAGTTCAGTTTCACTTCAATCTCCACGTAGTTCACTTTCAATCTTGGATTCAGAGACATAGATTTTGATTCCCAGTGTCCGGAAATATTAGTTTATAATCGCCTGATTCTTGGCGTCGTGGGTCCCTCAGTTTTCCCATGGGCAGAAAATGTCGTTGTCTTTGACGTGGACAGACAGGTATAACAAATGTTACACTTTTACCCACCCAAAGAATAATCTGGTATTTAATCTATCCCCGCCTAGAGCACTTGGCAGTAGCAAAGGTGGATTGCTGTGGGAAATAAACCTTGACAGGAGCATATTTCCGAAAAAGAATAACTCTAAATCTATTTTTTTTTCGGCTGCCTTTTGCTCAGAAAGATTCCCGTTTAAATACCCCGGAATGTCGTCCTCAATATTGAAATGTTTAGAAAATCGCCCATTACTTCCAGAAAAACGAGTTTATATATATATATGTGTGTGTGTGTATGTCTGAGAGAACGGGTAAGAATCTCGGCCTCTAGCCTATACATTAAAAAATATCTGCGGCGTAAATAAAATCCCATTCCTGGTGCATTTCAGCATTCTCCGTGGGCAGCATTAGCAATAAAATCAAGACAGCGCTTAATACAAAAAAAAATATTGGCAGGCGCTAAAAGGCCGTTTGTCGCCATTCATAACATTTAGATGCGTTTCAATGCACTTTCATGAGGATTTGAAGAGATGTCCTTGCGCGCTCTCGGCCGGTAAAGGAGTCCAAAAAGAAGAGGGGGAGGGAAGGAGGGGGTGGCTTTTCCGCGCGGGACGGGGGGAATTTGGGGCGGTGGGTGCCGGGACGCGCCCATGCGCCCCGGCAGCGTCTGCAGGGGTCGGGCCGCGGGTGTTCTGGCCACGCCGGGAGCCTTTCCCTGCCCCCTGAGCCCCCTCCCCCTTGAGTGTAGTTGATTCATGAACTAGGGTACGAAATGCTAATGTTCATTAAGTCTGTCCTCCTCCCTTCGGCCTCCTTCCCGCCCCCGCACCCCCAAAAAGATTTTTTTTTTTCCTCCAGTGAATAGCTTCAACATGGCGTACTGCAAGGCAGGAGCTTTGCCCGTTCCTAGATCTGAACTCTGATTAAACATCCCCAAAGAGAGCATCTCTCTTCCTCCCGCCGCTTCCCCCTCCCTTCCCTCCCCTTAGCGTAAAGCGCCCTCTTCTACGTAGGAAAGGTCAAGTCCTACAACGCACAACCCACGGTCATTACTGTACTGTGACCCGGGGTGTACTGGGGAGGAACGGCCGGTGTCTCGTGATCAAATACACTGGGACTTTTTTTTTTTTTCATTTCTCCTACTCGTGCGATGGCAATCCGTGGAATTAGACAGCATTTTAGCCTCCTGCAATCACCTTGTGTGCAAATCGCCATCGGAAATCCTAAGGGACGAGGAGAGAAACAGAGAGAGGGGGAGAGAGAAAGGGCGGGGGGGAAGAGAGAGAGGAAAAAAATAAATAGCTATAATAGTAGTAGTAATAATAATAACCGCAATAATCGTCATTAGCCTGTGATATCGCTGCATTTTGCCTGAAGCTGGCAGGAAGGACGATGTGCCCCAGTGGCTAGATTTCTCTCCATCTAAAGGCAAACCAACAACAACTAGAACAAAAAAAAATTATAAACCCCCACATCAACAGCAACCCAAGACACTGAAAAATCGAGAAGGAATGTTTCATGGACCGTGTATATTTAATCTGTAAGAGAGGAAACCAAAAAATATGCAATCCATCCTCACTGAACTGGAGATCTACAGCCCAGCGCGGGATCCTGTCAGTCTCCATGGGGATATATTTTTGCACAGGCGAGAGACTTCTGGATGCTGGGGTAAGATTTTCGTGCTCTTCCTGGAAGCGGCTCAATGTTTCTTCTCTCTCCCTGCTCGGTGGTGAACTAAGCAAACAAGCCAACAGCAAACACCCACCCGGTCCCCTCGCAAAAAGCCCCCTGCATGACTGGAGCAAAGTTATTCGTGAGGCCTTTGTGGAGAGTTTCCCAGGCCCCTGCTCTCCCATTCCCTTCCCCCCCAGCCCCAGCCCACCCACCCACCCCCCCCACTCCCTTCTCCCACGATGTTTGAGGCCGAGGTGCCGCTTCTCCTTCGGGGATCTGGGGGAAGGCGGCTGCCTGAGCTGATGCTAATAGAGCCGAAGAGCCGGTTGAGAAAAGTAAGACTGTTTCTGCTAGCTTGGGTGCCGGCTCCACCTTCCTCAAGGATGCTGCTTTCCTCTCTAGCATAGGTGGGAAGCAAAGAGAGCTCTTGGCAGGAAAGTGCGCCAGGAGAGGCTGGGGTCAGAGCCCAGGACGAGAGCAGACTTGCAGATAGAACTGCTGGTTGTTTGGCTTTGCGCAGCGCCGTGTTGTATTGCAGAGCTGGGTCAGGCTGCACGGAAAAGCGTCTCCTCGGTTTTATCCCCGGTTGTTTTACTCCCGTGTACTTGTCTCTGAAATTGTTTTAATCATTCAAGTGCAGGGGAGGAGGGTGGACGCCTGTGTATGGAAGAATTACGGGGAAGGATGTTTAACCTGTCTGCTTTTCGCCATTGTTTGTGCGTATCTGGAGAGAAAAATGCCAGCCGGGCATTGTAACCTGTCAGTTTTAATTAATCTGAATTTCGTCGTAATCGCCTTGATTTGAACGCACTAAGCAAATTGCTTTCATTTATTCCTGATCGTATAAAACGACCTATATGGTCGGCTTGGGTGAGGAGTAATGGAAAAGCGGGTTATTATAAGCCTGGCTTCGAAATGCCTTCGGGTAGGGAAAAAAAAAAAAAAAAGTTTTTTAATACAAAGCAATCTTGGAGGGACTTCGTCTCCAGATAGTGTCTGGTTTACATTTAAATATGTGAGGATTTCTAAATACTGTGCTGTATGAACTTGATGGGTAAATAAAACCGAAAGAGAAAGAACGAGTAACTCCGAGACTTCGCCTGGTCCCATTTTGGACGTTTTGCCCAAATTCCCCCGGACTCTGCAATGTGGATCTGTCATGCTTATGTGCCCCGATTTCTGGAAGAAGTGATATTGGTATCAGCTTTTGTTGAAAAGTCGGGAAAGGGAAACAAGAGGGGCAGTGAGCAGGCTTCCACCCGCGCATAGGCGAGAGCAGCCATATTAGGCTTAGAGAAAGACCTATTTTTATGGGTATCTTTGCTTTACGTATTAGAGAAAAGACAAGAAACGATCCTTACGAGCTGGCTAAGCTGTACATGGGCATATGACAGTATCCTAAAATCGCAGCACGTACTTTAAGCTCGTGTTATACAAATAGCTTCCTATAAATGTTACACAAGTACAGGTACCTTAATTATAATACAATTGTGAGAGTCCATCAAAATATGAAGTTGGAGCTTTGAAGTCGTTGATTTGATAGTCCCGGTATAGCGATACTTCCTGTACCCGCCCCTCAAAGCAAGCATTGATGAAGAAATGTCTTTAGTTCGCTGGGTTTCACGATATGTGAATAAGACTCTCCTATAAAGTTAGCAGTGGTACAGTAAAATCTGATGTGTTTCTTGGCGAGTCGGGCAAAATAATTAAATAAAAAATGAAATACCTTTATAAATCATTGTTAAAATTTAATGTGCATTAGAGAGAACCTTATATCCTATAAAATTCAATTTAGCTTAGAATCCCAGTCAATTACCTTGACGTGAATTTCTGTGGCATAGTGTGGATCTCGGCATCTCAGAAACAGTCCAGCTACGACAGGCTGGTCTCAGCGTTGAGGCATTTCACTTTCTGTAGCTTTCTGGACTTAATCTAGAGGGCACGTTATATATCTCATAACTCTTGTGCGTTGTTTATATCCTGAATTGGTAGGCAGAAAAGGCTCGTTTGCCAGAAATAATGCGATGGGATTATTTTTTTTTCCTATCACTGAATATATTTCCTGGATTAACAAATCTAAGGTCAAGTTCAAGGCATCGATTCTAGCAATACTTTTAAATGTAAGTCGACATGGGAATGTTTTGGCGGACTTTTTTTTTTTTTCCTTTTTATTTTCTTTTTTTTTTTCTTTTTTTTTTTTCTTTTTTTTTTTTTTTTTTTTTTTTTATTATGTGTAGAGTAAAGTGACACTCTCGGTTGAGGGCGAACTTTGCATGGGAACATCGCCTGGGATATGGCCGTCCGCAGGGATAACTGTCGATTACTAGCACCCCACTTTCAAGGGATCACTGGGGGTGTTCCCCAAAACCTCTGCTCTGCTGAATTCTTCGTAAAATACATTGACACGAAAGGGGACTGGTACCTGCTTACTACAAACGGTGCTTACGGCACGGTGCTTCGTGGGTCTGCCTGGGGGTCGGTGGGAAGTGCCTGCTCTACTGTACCGGCGGATTATAAGCAAGGAAATTTGCTTTCGCACCAGTTTAGAGCCCACCGCTGGCTCTAGACAACCCTCTCCCGCACACTAAGTTTGCTAGGAGTCTCTTGCACCTGTATCTGGATAGACGGGGGGGAAAACGAGTGCTGTGTGTATGTTTTCCTGTGCCAGCTAAACCTCCGATAGTGTTCAAGGGGAGAAAAAGAGACATTTATAGAAGCATCGTCAGTCAATCAATTTCTGATACACGAGCTGGTCTGAGAAAACTTCTTCTTGAGTCCGTCTTATTACCAAACCCGCCAGCATTGCCTTTCAGGACCAGGCTCCGAGCAGTAAATGTAAATGTTATGGAGGGGTTCAGCGCCCCGGGACCCCGGAGCTCAGGTCTGGGGATCCGGGAGGTGAGGAGACACCACATTGTGAGAGACTCCCCGCGCGTTGGGAAGGCGCCGGGAGCCTGTCAGAACAACAAATCGTTTGTCTGCTGGTGAGCAAGAGAATAGCTGCCGAAACATGAAGTTTTCTATCTAGAAGTAGCTTCTCTCCTGAAAAAAAAAAAAAAAAAAAAAAAAAAAAAAAAAAAAAAAAAAAAAAGCCCGCAGTATTTCGGCTACTTGCAGCTATCGGAGTCAGAGAGCCCTCAGATGTTCATCAGCTCAAAGGGATGGAAAATATCATGATTGGTCGCCAAAAACGAGTACATCTCTGTAGGTCCGTAGTGGTTTAATCCTAAAATTCAAACTAAGCGGGAGGCTCGGTAGGAAAAAAAAGAATCACCTTCTTAATTCCAGCAACTTAAAAAGACACAGAGGAAAGAATTTTGCTAATTGATATTAAAAATAATCTAAAGTATTCTAGCCAAGATGAGTGCAGCCTTTTGAGGTGTTCAAGCCCCTGAAATAATGTAATGCGGTAAAAAAAAAAAATCAGAATTACATTGAATCCTGTCTACATCTGCTCGTTCTCTTTACACGTATTCTGCAGTTTCTTAGCAAAATCACAACCACACAGCCTCATGTTTTGGAAAATAAATAGCCTGTCCCATGTCACGGGGCTTCCATCTCACCGATATACATACACATATACAAATATATATAAAAATTCACCTATTATTTAAATTATTTAGCTAGCTATTATAGCACTTCATTCTATAGCAATCTTACGGAAACATATTTAGTTAAAAAAAGAAAAAAAAATACCTATAGCTTCTTTCCGTACCAGACAAAACGGCAAACAGAAAAGAAGTGCCTTTTAAGAACTTCTGAGCACAAGATATTTAAAATCCAAATAATCAGCAGGTTTTTCTGACGCTGGATTCCTGGCAAATTTTGCGACGAATTATCGCCTTGTGTCCCTATTTGCATTGGTAAAGGTGGGAAGACGGTGCGCTTTTCGTTGGCAGCAACATTTCGAATTCCCTAATGCTATGCTTTTCTAATAAGCCTCTGTAGACTGTAATCACCCCTCAGTTTTACAAAACAGTATCCTAATTCCTTAGATATTTTCTCCTCCTCGAGTCGTAATACCCCTCACCCTCCCTGTGCTAGAGAAGCAGCAGAGATTGAAGCCAGCGATCCTGTAATATCTTTAATTAGCTCTTCTTGACGCAAATTCCTTCTAGCACACGTTCCTCCTGTTAATTAGAGGCACCCACCCTACTGGCAAGGTAAATGGTCGGCTTCGAATATTTTTCAAGCAAAGCCCGGTACAAAAAGTCAACAATTTAGATACAATAGACCTTGAACTTTTGGAGAAGCAGTAGTGAGTTAAACAGTTCCCCTTGCACGCCATCTGTATATGTAAAAGCTAGACTATCGAGGCGTCCTAGTTCTGTTTATATTCCTCCAAAGAAGAGATGTAGCTTTTTTCCCCTCCCTTTGTTTAGCTTAGCTATGGGTAACAGTCTCCCCACCTCTTGGCCACGCTTCTCCTTTGCAAAACCGTCCTGCAGCAGAGGTTCCAAATTCAGAGCGGTTTTACCCTCTCTAATCCGGTCGAAATACATGGGAAGGCGTAACGAATGCATTTTGCTTCTCCAAACGAAATGCCTGCCTTTGTTTATGTTGTTCTCAGTGAGGTTAGCGAGGGGAAGGCTCGGTTTTCCCCCTTCCTCAACGCGGAAGTACCAATTACTGTATTAAAAGAGCAATTCAACATTAGACCAAATAATCAACACTGATAATTGTGCTGAACACAGCAACTTAACAGCAGGCTCCCTGCAATTACCCACACATTCCGGGACTTTAGGCGTACATTATCTCTTGTTTCATTTAACAGCAAATAAAGCAGAGAACAGCCTGTGCCTTGGGTGTCTACTCGATCCCAGACGAGCTGTGCCCCCCTCGGTTTTCCCCATCACCCTTCCCGCTTGTTGTGCAGGCGGCACCCGGAGGCATTTTGGGGTCCCCCTGCGTTACAAACCCGCTTGAAGAGAAATAGGCTGCTTGGTTTGGAGAGGTGGGGGAGAGAGCTCGAGCGATTCAAAAGCAGGCATCGGGGCTGCACGTGTGCATGCTGTGCAAGCACATATATGCCCAGACACACGCACACCCACGCACACACACTCCTGTTTCCAGTTGCCTTCTCGCCTTTCTTGCCTTAATTTCCCTTTGTTTCCCAGACGCAACCCCGACCTCTGGCACGGCGGAGCCTCGCACGGCGCCGCAGCCCCGGCTGCAGAGAGGAGCGGCAAAGAGCCCCATACAAACCTGTGCCAGCTCTGCTCCCCATTTCTAGCCCCAAGGTTTGAAATTTATTGAAATGCAAGAGGGCGGCTGCAGTGCGTCCGAGGAGGTGGCGTCCCGCGATTAAGTGTTGGGCAGCTCTGTCATGTCTGCTCTGACACAAGCTGAAGTTGATTGCCAAAGTGCTATAAAACCGCAGGTCAGTCTAGAACTGTTTTCGGTTCCCCTAGACGCGCCGTGTTCAATTATAGCCTTAAAAGCCCTAATACAAGTGCAAGAATTTGTTTGCCATCACACAGAGGCGGGGCGAGGCTCGGCAATGGTGGCGCCTTTGTTATCTCAAAGTCACTGAAATCCTTATACATTCCTTTTTGTTCGAAGGGAGGAGTGTCTGCGTGTGTGCAGGGTGTGGGGAGAGGTTTTCATCGACGGAATTGAACGGTGCGGGTATGCAAGGAAAGCAACCAATGTTCGGACACCAAAAGAGGGCTTCCGACCCCCCAGTCCACTCCACCCACCACCCCACCACGACCACCCCCTGCAAAAAAACTAGGGGGAAAGCAAACGCGAGCGAAATTTCCAACCAGAGCTCTTGCATAGCCCCCCCCCCCACCTCAAGTTAAAAAAAAAAAAAAAGAGAGAGGGAAGGGAAAAAAAAAAAAAAAAAGAGAGAGGGAGAGAGAGGGAAAGCCCCCAAACCTTTTTATAATCCCTAAACGACACTGTAGTCTTCTGCTAGCGGTTTTGACGACATGCAATCTCTTTCCATCCACTTTCTAGCAAATATGTCAAGCTGGAGGATTAATTCATTAATTTCAAGTTCAGCTCACAGACATGCATAAGAAGTTCTTGCAGCAAACCAAAATAAAGAGTTCATTACAGGGATACGTCCAGAGCGTTTGATTTGTGAACGGTAACCCTTGTAAAATAAGAAAAAGGCATATAAACATTAATGCTAATAAATTAGTTTACTCCACTAGAAAGTAATTACTTGATAATATTGAATTTACAGCTTGAATTCAAACGCAATAGTTAACTATAATGTAGGGGAAATGCATAATGAGAATATTTTCTCTCTGCACAACATGATTAGATTTGTTATTGAGTCGGTTACGATAAGCTAAGCAATAAATAAACAAATCGATGTTGACATTTAAATACCGAGGATCTCCAGAATTTACTAGAGAACTTTCTCCGGATATATAAATACTTCCACTGCAGTGCAGAGGAAGAGGGGGGGAAAATCCAAATATTATTTCCCTAACATTTTCGTTTCCCTTCCACTAGCCTCCCAAGTCCACGAGGACATGGCTCTTGAACTACGTCTGATTTCCTAAGAGTACCGACTTCACAATAGCCTTTTGCCATTCTGTTTTTCTATTTTGATGAAATCCAGCCGGAACTCAAATATTTCTTTTCTGAAATCGAGCATCAGAATAGCAAAAAAGAAATACTTTTTCCGAGAGCTTAGGGATGTCCGTGCCTCAAAAGGTGCTGTATTCTTTGGCGTATTTCTCTGTTTTCTTTGGCTCTGCTCATTTGGTGGGGTGTGCATTTTTATTGGCAGAAAAGTACTTTTTAGTCTCTGCCTTGTACAATCCGCTTTCTATATCATCCCTTTCATGCAACAATAGTAAAAGTTTAACCAGGTTTTTAAAATAGGTCTCCCTGGGTCTCAGCCTTCAGGGACGACACAAAGCTAAAAGGAAAGTGTCTCGGTACGGCGAGTTTGTTCCTACGGGTTAACAGTATGTCAAATAATTTTAACTAGGCTTCTGGCAATTAAACTCGGAGTATTTGTCAAGCTGGGGTAGCCCAGTATCCACTGATTTTCCAAGCATTTAGCTGCAGAGTTGAGGCGGAGAGATCAGCAGATAGTCTTTAGCTCCGTGGTCTCCACTTTGAAGGGCTTGCTGGCTTTCTGGCGTCGCGAATGAAGCAAGGGACGATTTGGAGGGGGTGAGGAGGGGAAACCTGCGTCCTGGGGACCCGACATTGTTAACTACCTCCAGTAAAGCTTGGCTGAAGCTGCGCGGGGTATTTGAGGTTAATATGTAAGTAAGGGAAGGAAGACACTAAGCGCTTCGGAAGTGAACATGAATGCAAGCATGTAATCTATTCACCATGAAAATCAGTAAAGACTTGACCCTGGCACATTCTTCCTAGTAAGGTTTCCAGAAAAAAACCCTAAAGAGTGAGGGCTTCTTTCTTTTTTTCGGGGGGGAGGAGGGAAAGCCCAAACCGAACTCCCCCTCCCCTCCCCTCCAAAAAAAGGAGTTTTTTTAAAAAAGACGTTTTCTTCAGGAGCATTTTTCTCCTCGGAAGCAGCTTTCCACGAGAAAGCGTGCGTGCATCTCTAGGGTGCCCTCCTTCCTGCCAGCGAGCCGCCGAACGCCCCAGCAAGCCCACAAACAAACAGAAAGGTCTCACCTAACCCTGGGGGAAATTGATAAGCCTCTCTGCTCCAGAGCCAGAGGGTGCCAGGGGCCGGGCGGCTAAGTCTGGGGCAGTGGCAGGGCGGCTGTGTGTCCCCCAGGGCTCCCCCCCTGCCAACCTGCGCCGGGCTCGCCCCTGGGCGCTGGCGACGAGCTGTTGCTTTCCCCCGCGACGGCCACAAAGGGAGCGGGGCCCGGGCCCGCCGCTCGTCAATGTCAACGTCGGGCCACGTGACCGCACCTCCCTGCCGCCGCCGGGAGAGCTCTCCACGTCAGCCTACGTCTCCCCATCTCTTACTTCACGGATCCGCTTCAAAGGGGCAGCTGCGTTAGAGAATCATGTTAAGCTCAGCTAATGCGGAGAAGCCGAGGTAGCCCTAATGATGGATTTTGATGAGCGTGTTCCTTGTTCCTCTAACATGTATTTGCCAAGTTGTACTTACTACGTCTCGGGTCCTGATTTTTCCAGCCTCCCTTCTTTTTTGCCCCAAACCCCGTCTTCTCGCCCTATGACATACTCCTACTCCTCCAACCTACCCCAGGTCCAACCTGTGAGAGAAGTTACCTTCAGGGAATATGCCATTGATCCCTCCAGTAAATGGCACCCCAGGAACAATCTGCCCCACTGCTACTCCGCAGAGGAGATCATGCACAGAGACTGCCTGCCTGCCACCAACACTGCTAGCATGGGCGAGATGTTCGGCAAAAACACAGCTAACGTCTACCACCCCAGCACCAACGTCTCCTCCAATTTCTATAGCACGGTGGGCAGGAACGGGGTCCTGCCCCAGGCTTTCGACCAATTTTTCGAGACGGCTTATGGCACGGCGGAAAATCTAGCCTCGGCGGACTACCCGGTAGACAAGAGTGGCGAGAAGGCGCCCGCGGCCGCCGGGGCGGCGGCGGCGGCAACTTCAAGTTCGGAGGGCGGCTGCGGCAGGGCGGCTGCGACGGCGGCGGAGAAGGAGAGGAGGAGGCGGCCGGAGAGCAGCAGCAGCCCCGAGTCATCTTCCGGCAACAATGAGGAGAAATCCGGCAGTTCCAGTACGTATAAAGGCAGCGCCGGAGCGCTTTTAGGAAAGGCAGCTTGAAATCTAGCGCACCGCCGCTGTTAAATTTTTATATGCTGTTTTATAAGCATATAAGGTTTATGAAGGGCCTTTAGATTTCCCCCAACAAAACTTTGTTATAAAAGGCGAGATCACGTGTTTAGTGCTGAAATTGGCCGTGAAATACCCACCGGGCAATGGATGCCTAATTTTTTTTTTTTTTCCTTTTTCTTGTCCTTTTTTTCCTTTTTTTTTTTTTTTTTTTTTTTTTTCCTTTTTAAAATAGTAATAATTTAAAAAGAGTTCCGTGGTCAGCTCTTGCAAATATAATAACGTTAGTTCTGTGCCTGTAAATTCGGCAAAAAACAGGAGATCCTGACTCCTTTGATATCAATGTAATCCAGTGATTTTATAAAAGCCATGTGTTGCACCAGAAGTCTAGTTAGGAGCTGAATTCAAAGCCTTTGCCGTTTTAACGATTGCGCTAGAATAGCGTTTAACAGATAAAGTAGCCGCCTGAACTGTAGCAATATATTAAAAGAAGCAAATTAACCTAAAGCTGGCCTTTTTGTCTAAAGGAAGCCATTTTACTAAGGCACTGTGGCAATTACGTGTTGCCTTCTGTCCAACAGTTTGTTGCTTACAATTGTTATTCAATCTGTCAAAGTCTGATTTTTTAATGTGGGCTTTTTAAAAGGCAAAACTAGTATACGGCCGGGGGAAAAAAATAACCTCGACAATGAACTGTACCAGAAAAGGAAGTTTTTAAAGGGATAGCAGCTACGTTTAGTGTAAAGAGCTCCTGAACCTTGAAACCTTTTATATTCTGCTTAATGAACTTTAAAACCGTAATGGCTAATCGAGAGGAGAATACCTCGATGCGGTGGAGAACGTGCTTGAAAATAGCCGGCTAGGGGGAGAAGGAGACGCCTCAGCCTTGGGCTCAGGGGCTTTTCCTCTGCTCGGGACGCAGAGAGGAGATTAGGCCAGGGAACGAGGGCGAGATCCAAGCGGGTACGGGCTCGGGGAGGGCTGGGCGCGGGCCCCCCCGCCCGCCGCAGCGCTGCCCGCTGCAGGCAGCCAGGTGATGGCTGCTCCCTGGGCAGCTCCGCACGCGTGGCAGCGCCCGGCGGAGCAGCCTACAAAGGCTTTCCTCCGGCTCGTGAAATCCGCAAGAACCCCCCGCCACCGCTCTTTCCTCCAGCTGCCCTCCCCGCGGAGGAAGCGAGGCCGGATCCCCGCGTCTCGGCGGGGGTTTCGCCCTGCGCGCTGCCCGGGGCCGCGGCGCTGCAGGAGCCGGGGTGTGCCGGCGGGTCCCGGGCCCCGCTGCACGCACCCGCCAGGGCGGAGGGCTGGCGCCAAGCCCCAGACCTACCAACGCCGACCTCGGAGCGGGCAAAACGCGTCTTTTCCATGTTAACGTGCTTTGCCTGAGAGCCCCCCCGTCCCTTCCCAGCCCCCGCAGCCGGCCATCGCCGGGTCTCAAATGTTTCTGCCTTTTTTCGCTCCACAGGTGGACAACGTACGCGTAAAAAGAGATGCCCATACACCAAATACCAGATTAGAGAGTTAGAAAGGGAATTCTTCTTCAGTGTCTACATAAACAAAGAGAAACGCCTCCAGCTCTCCCGAATGCTCAATCTGACCGACCGCCAAGTCAAAATATGGTTTCAGAACAGAAGAATGAAAGAAAAAAAAATTAACAGGGACCGATTACAATATTACTCGGCTAATCCACTACTCTAAAACTCATAGCGTTTTTCAAGACGAGATTAAATTCAGATTTCGCCCTTGACAAGGTCAAGCCACGGGGTTACTTGGAGGAAGGAGGTGTGTATCTGACGGGACTTGAAGAATCTAAGGTTTTACACACATGTAAACCTACTCTGGAACTGCGATGATGATTTTTTATATATATATTTACATATCAACTGGAATCGATTTGATTTTGACACACATGGGATCCATTTCTGAACGTGCACGTCACCTTTGAGTGCAAAATCCATACCTCTTACCTTTGCAGGCACTGCGGCTCACCCTGCCACCGCTGTCGGCAGGCACGGGTGGGGACGGTCCTTCTCCATCCCCGGACTCGCCCACCCTCGGCCCTTTCTCGCCCTTGTGCTGCTGTGGAACAGCTGTCTGGAGATTGCCAGGTCGGGCTCACCCAACCAGGACCACTGCAGAACATAAACTCTGAGAAATAAGCTTTTGTTCTTCCTTAGGAGAATATCTGGGTTAGAGGCAGCGTTCCATTGCTCATGGGTTTGAAATAAGAATTGAAGAACGGACACACACACACACACACACACACATAGAGAATTAAAGAAAGGGGGGATGTCATGTCTACACCTTCCCGGGGCCAACCGCGAGTAGTTGTAATATGGATGTAGTGATGGTTATAGTAGTGTTTCCTTTAGGGGTGTGGGGAGGGATGCGGGCGAGGGAAAAAAAAAAAGACCTAAATGAAAGAATTAATTATTTACTTTTAAAAATCAGGTATAAATTCGCCATATATCGTAAAGAAACAATCACTAAAAATAAAATTAGAAAAATTTAATTAGCTCTTGTTTTATTTATGACAACAGACTATGCGTTGCCATCTTTTTGGAGACAAATCATGTTTAAATACTAAAAATAAATCGGCAAAAAGCGTGAATTTCAGCATTTTAAAAGAAACAACTCCATAAAGGAAACTAACCTTCTGGCTTCTGGCTCACAAACTTTCTTCAGGAAATACCTGTGGAGAACGACCGTTTAGCAAATACCACACAACACTTAATTGAAACTTGGAGTTGTGCAATGCACTAACATTGGATGATTAAAATAACTCGATTGCATGTTCGTTTAAAGGTGACTAGTGAGGAGTTTAAACAGAAGCCAAACAATGTAAATATGGTAATTTTGTTGTTGTCTACTTTAAATGTCATGAGCTCTACTTTGTCGCACAGTCGACGTATGCAAAGAATGGAGAGTTGTTTGGACTTATTTTAAATATCTATAAATATATATATTTCCCTGCAGGAACCAAAGCGTGAAAAAATGCAATTAAAAAAAAAAAAAAAAAGAGGAAAAAAAAGGAAAATATTTAAAATTCTATATCAGTTTACAAAGGATACAGTGTTCTATCGTTGAGGTAATTTGCTGTCGAGAGTATCTGAATGTATATTTCATACAGGAACGGTGTTTTACAAGACTTGTAAATAATAATAATAAAAAGAACCCATGACCTATTTTGTTGGAATGCCCTTTTCTTTTTTCCCCCTGGTTGGATTTTTTTTGGTGGTGTTTTTGTTTTTGTTTTTTTAATTGTTCCTTTGGGGCTAAAGGGTGTGGGATTTCTTTACATGTGCAACAAAGTGGTGATAAGAATGTTTTTGATTAATAAATTTTACCAAATGGATGTAATTTCTTTGTCACAATTCACAAAATGCAATATCTTTATGACATCACTGTTTTCAATATGTATCATCTATATGTATATACAGTTTTCTTTTAATATGCGAAAGTATTTGGTTGCATGTATACAGTGGAACAGCGCACAAGGAAAATTAAAAAAATTGGAAACTTTAAATTTTTACTCTGGTAATATTCTTTTATCCTATGTAACTCTGGGACCCGAAATTCCTCGTGATCCTGTTCAGTCATTTGGGGTGAATTACTCTTCTTTTGTGAACTTCGTCGTTAAATCTTCTATTTTGGAGTTAACAAGTGAACCTAGGCTTGTTCGAGCATAGCCTCAGCGGGTCACAGGAAAAGGAAAATTAAGTGTGTTCATAGCTCGCACCGTGTTAGGCCTTCTCTTTATCCCGCCAGCACCGGCGGGGCAAGGTCCTCTGCTCGAGGGTTGGATGTGCTGTTTGCTCCCCGCCACACGTGTCCAGGAGAAATGTTTGTCAGTAGCATTTGGGACACATTTTATAAGCTGGCACCAAAGGGAAGGTTCAAGCCAGCTGATGGATGTGGCCAGAATTTGAGAGCCCTAAGAAAACTGTTGTCTTTGGGGAAAAAAATCCACATGGCGGTGTGGTGGAAATGGACTGTTTGAAATTGTCCTTGATCTCCAAGGCAGGGAGGGGGTGGACTGAGGCGGGCAGCGGGGGGAGGAGGGCTGCAGGGAGAAAGTTGGAAGGGGCAGGGGGAAGAAACCCCAAACTCCAAACAATAGCTGAGATAGGAATGTGTTTTGAGAAGAGCGTTCGAATCTTTAATGCTGATCCTAATCCTAATCAGGAGAAGAAAGTGGATTCTGTTTTTGCATTGTTTACTGGCTTTGAACTTCTGTATTGCTTGGACATCACCCATAACCTTGAGGTGAAGGACTTACTGACTTTGGGCCTTTGTTGACCACCGCCACCAGGCCAGACAACGTTTACCCAGAGGGAATGTTGAAAAGTGAGGGGAAAAGAGGGGACTTTGTTTGTTTGTTTGTCTAGCATGCAAGGGGAAATGCCAGTTAAAAGGAAACAGACGGATGGACAGACGGTGAGAGAGGGATAGAGGAACGGATGGAGAGCTGAATGGCAATGAAAGTTAAGCCTGCAAGCTTCCTTTCCTGGTTAAAAATTAACTGGTATTCAGAGCCAATCCCAGAGACAGTAAAAACATGGAGTTTCTGTGGTCGGGGTTTGGATTTCCTAGCCCAATAAAATCGCATCCTCTGTGTTGCTGTGACATTGCGGCCATAAAAACTGTCCGTGACTTGTTCGCTCGCCTGTACCAAATGCATCACTATAAAGGCAGCGGAGGTTCGCCCAGAGGTTTTTACACCGGAGGTGAGGGACCATTGCTCTCCGCCGCCGCCCGTCCGTCCGTCCGTCCGCCCGCCCGCCGTCCTGCCGCGGGGCCCCGGCGGGCCGGCGGGCGGACGGACGGATGGACGCCGGCCGCGGTTTAGGGGCTGCTTTGCCACAAGATGGCGATCTTCAGATCAATGTCAAAGCCGCCCAGGGCAAGGGGAGCAGCCCTGCAAAGGAAAAAAAAAAAAAAAAAAAAAAAAAAAAAAAAAAAAAATCTTGGCCTTTGTTCACTTTGCATCCCTGGAGCCACACGGGTAATTATGGCACTTACCGGGCTCCGCTGTACAAAAAGCCGCCCGGGATGCCGAGGGAGGGGGGAGACGCTGGGGCTGCTCGGTGGAGTTAAAGCCTCTGGGCTTTGGTTTAGGAAATGCGCGAAGGTAAGTGTTTTATACATCTACCCGGCATGGAGAACAGCGAGGAGTGTGCGGTGACCGGAATGGTACCCTGCGATCTGGGGTGGCCCTTGCCCCGACCGCTGAGCACGGCGGAAAAGAGCTGTAGGGAGGGAAAGGGATGCAAAACATTGGTGATTAGGATGTGAAATAATATAGAAGGGACTTTCTAAGTTGCAGTTGACCTTTTATTTTCTCTTCGTTTTGGCCAGCCGCGTGGAAAATCCACGTTATCTGGAAATATTTTTTCAGAGTAACTTGTAGCTTTCTTCCACTTATTTAAAAAAAAAAAAAAAGCGCGTAGCATTGGAAATATTATGAAACTTGACATTTATGTGTGGAACAGTAGGTGTCTTCAATCAAATAGATCTATGGCAACACAGTCTGCAAATGACAGACAATTCTGACGATCTTATTAGTCTTGAACTATAGTTTAGTTAGGGTCGTTTGGTAACATTAAGTGTAGTCTGCTTCCTTGCAGCTGGACACAGATTGTGGTAAACAACTTTTGACATACTTATGCTAAAAACTGTTCATGTGATTGCATATTAAGTCAATGTTCGTGCAAGACCAGATTTGGATTTAGATTTTCTTTTCTTTCTTTCTTTCTTTCTTTCTTTCTTTCTTTCTTTCTTTCTTTCTTTCTTTCTTTCTCTCTCAGCACATGTGCTGTAAACAAACAATAGTCGCTCATTCTCATGTGCTCAGGGCTGCTCTGGATTGTAGCTTTGAAACTCTATCCTCTCTACGAGTATCCCTAACTCCAGGTTACTTTTCATGCCCATAAAATTTTCACATGTTTTTCTTATGTCTCCATTTGAGAAGGGCGGGCGGGAAGGTGGTATTATATGGAGGAGATACTGGTTTGGCTACATATTTTAATACACGTGTTTCTTAGGATAGAGTTTTAAATATCTGTCCGGAAAAATGAAAAATATTATTTTATCCGTTCTCTTCTATGTATATAATGCCAGTTGCCTTCAGTGTTTTTTAGTCGTGCTTCCGACGAACTGTTACAAGTGTAGCTAAAAGCACATGCTCAGTCGACAGAGAGCAGTTTCAGATGATTATTGGAACCTATCGATTTCATCAAAGATGCTCCATTAAAAGCTCGGGGATGTTGATCCCTTTTGACTTCCCCTCAGCAATGCCAGGACGCGAGAAGCCACGTGAGAAGCAGGGAGATTTGAGGGTCCCTTTGCAACATTTCATTTTACACCAGTCAAGTTAAACTCCGCATATTTGATCAAATATTTATTTTTCCCCTTGTTGTTTCCCTGTCCCATTCAATACTTGGCTGAATAAATCAAAGGGACCCCAGCAGCAGTTAAAGCGCCCTCTGGTTACGAATTGTTTACTGACGGCCGCGGTCATAGGATAATATTTTAAAAAAACAAGCTTGTTTCTTACAATAACTGTTTATTATTTCACATTATTTGGGTTTGCGTGTTTTGGAGGGAAGAGGGGAAGCCAGCTCAGTGTCTACACTGTGTTTAATTAATCGTGTACTCAACTTCAGCTCACATACCACATCCAAACCCCTGGGAGGCTTTTTCATAAGCTCATTGGGTTTGTGTTTTGTTGTCTTTTTTTTTTTTTTTTTTGGGTCACAATCTTTTCATTAAATGCTCTGAAATCGAAACTTCTGGCCAACGTGTGTGTTTGACAGCCAAGCTATACCACAACCAAAAAAAAAAAAAAAAATTGTATATGCACCCAGATCTTTTTTATAGGGAAGACAGCTACAAAAAGGAGAGAAGGTCTACAGTTTCAAATGCTTAATAGAGCTATGCGGCCCATCTCTCGCAATAGAAGGAGTACACTTAAAAGACAGACTTGGGTATGCAGTATTTTCCCTACACATATAGAACCCGATACCGTTGTTGCTTCTGTATGGTGTTTGGGGCTCTCCGGACAATAGAAAGCCCCCTTGTTCTCGTCAGTGCCGGAAAATGGCGAGGAAATAAAGCCCTAATGAATTGGTTTGGGTGTATTTTGTCTTGCCGCACACTAGCATTTGAAGCTCGTCAGAATTACTTGCAAAATATGTTCCTAATCCAAATGAGTAAAACGATACATGTATAATATAAAACATAGTTAGGAGAACAAGCCTCCGGATGGCTGGAATAAAATTATATCGCAGCCTAATTTTTAACAAGATAATCCGCCAAAACAAGCCAACCTCCCCAGCACCACCACCACCGTGAAAGAATTTCTAGTAAAGATAAAATTAGTGGGGCCGTCATTTGTCACCTAACTTGGCACAGACGCAGTTCCTAAACCTCCTGTCTGAAATCCGCCTTATTTGGAGGAAATCCAGAAAAAAGAGGAAAAAAAAAAAAAAGAAAAAAAAAAGAAAAATAAAAAAGAGGAATCTGGCACACACACACGTTCCAGGCAACTGACAGTTCCAATATTAAATAACTATAGTCTGATCGCATTAATTTTTGGAGCTGTATAAAATGTAGTCCACGGCTGTATTCTCAGATAGGCGGCGCATGCACTCCTGAACAGACTGCAAGGCCGTTTACGTTTTCACAAATTGCAGCTTGCCCGTGTCTACAAATAAAAGCATATTTTAATTAGCTCGCAAAATGCGTCTCTGGATTAACAGCGCTGATCTTTTGGGTTATACGGGCCAATAATAAAAAGATAAATCACGGTTTAACACGATACGTTCTGAGATTTCCAGTCAGAGTTTGCTTAGGCTGAGCTGTCGGGTTTTATTTATTCCCTTTTTGTTTTTAATTTTAGTTCAACCAATAAAACGGCTTAACGACGCTATTAATGCATCTATTATATTTTTCTTAGATCAATAAAATTTTATTTTGATAGTATTGTCTATGTACGCCATGAATTTAGATTCTCCACAGAAACACCTTCTCGCCGGCTTTGATATTTATCAGAATTTTATTTGCTCGGTTTTATAGACCCTCGGATAGCTTTACTTACAGAAGTAGAATTAAAAAGAAAGTAATTCTCGTCCCCTGGCGTCCACAATATTCTTTAAAATTTCTTTTAAATAGGGGTTAAGTTCCAAGGGACACATTGTTAAGAGCCGGTAATGCAGTAGCTACACTCAGCGCATGCCAAATTAGCTCAGTTTAGTCAGAATTGACCATTATCTTTTATAGTTACGAATCAAGTGAACATTATTAGTTTTACTTCACTGGGTTTGATGATGCTGGTTACTATTTGCCTTGGCCTTGTTAGCGATTAAAGAAAGCGGAGATAATGCAACGCCGAGCTGAGTTCATGATCTAGACGGGGTCGGTGCCTTGACCATCAAACCGGCACCGTTTACTGCGGTCAACGCAACACCCCACGGCAGCTCCCGCGGGGCCTGACACGGGGGTGGGGTAACCCACTGCTGCAAAACCTAAACGGGGAGGCTAAAAAATACCTCCAAAAATTCTCACCGGCCTTTGTGCCTTTTGTCTGACTCCCCTGCATTAGGTAGCACGGGAAGGAGAAGCCAACTCGCGTCTCATCGATGCACTTCCAGTCATTTTATTCCGGCTGACGAGGATTGCAGCATACTTTTTATAGTACTTTTCCTTCACTTTAATCCAATTTTTTAAAAGGAGCTGCTTATTTTAAAAACAGCTTTGGAAGGATTTCAAGCGTTTCTCCTCGGTTCCTCATGGCTTTTAGATTTGCAATCCGTTTCTATTTAATTTGGCAAATGCAAAATAAACATACCGCAAGAGCGGACTTCCCCAGAGTAATTTTTATACCTGACTTGTGTAGAGAAATGTATTTGGAAGGCGGCGCTGGGGCTCACGTTTCTTTTAATTTAGATCTGTATTTATGAAGCTAAGCCTATTGATAATAGCCTTCCTGTATACCAGCCAATAAACCAGCTACTTATGTGGTATTAATTTTGTTAGTAATGATATGGCCCTCATAGGAATCTGATAAGGGTTCGTCCATCGCACATTAACACATCCGAAGCTGGTCGGGTTGGGAAATTACAAACAATATTACAGCAGGAAACGCGGGAAGGAAAAAAACCTCGAAGGGTTTCTATAGGCTGGGAGATCTACCCCTGTCACCTCATCCCACGGACCGGTCAGAGGGAAATCGCGCTGTGATGCTCACCCCACCACGCAGGAAAAATCAGGCGCCTTTCCACAGAGATTTTGTGGGTGTTTCAAAGTTGTAGCATCCCCTGCCTGCCCTGGTGCTTCCCGGGGGCGCGGAGGGAGGCTGGAGAGGGCCTCGCGGGAAGGGACACTGCCCTCCTGCCTCAAGAAGGGATTCCTCCAGGAGAATGTCACGCTGTGGAAAAAAAGCTTTTCCCCGTGGCAGGGAAACACTGCGAGACAGACCACGTGGGGCTTGACAGATCCATGGGGCTAGAGGGAAGAAGCGCTCCCTGGGGGTTTTGAAGGTCGAGGGTAGGGGCCGGGGAATTTGGGGAGCCGCGCCTGGCCTGGCACCACCCCTCCCCGCAGGCAGCGGCCCCACCACGGCCGCCAGTGCCCTCCCGGACACGGCAGCCGGCTGCCCGGCGGCGGCTCTCGTCTCGGGCGGTGATAACGCCCGGTCGGCGGCCGCTCTCACCCGCCCGACCCGCTGGAAGCGGAAACCGGCCGGAGGCTGCTTCTTCAGGCGGCGTGCGGGAGAGAGGAGCGAGTGATGCTCCTCAGGGATGGGCAGCGAGAACTAAAACGCCCTTAGTTCTGCGGGCCAGGCAGTGAGGCGACTTCAAAATGGCATAAGCGAGAGATGATGGAAGTGAAAGCAAGTCATCATTAAGCATTTCATTACGAAATCTATCTGTCTCTCTGCCTGCGTCCCTGCCTGTCTGCTATCTGTCTGCTACCTCCGCCACAATTACATATTGACTGGACTGGGCTGTCTAGTATCTCGGTATTTATCTAGCTACTCTTATTTTTATTGTTCAGTACATTGCTTAACGGAGACGCTTTTGAAGAGGCGAAAAGTGAAAAGACCCAAATGGAGCGGGAGGGAGGGGAGATATAAAAATGATCGTCCAAATATAAACACATCAATAAACACGGTGCACAGCATCCTGCGAGGATCCATTTGAACTGCTCGCGTCTGGATTCTTTCTCTGACATATGTCTGGCTTTATATTTTAAATGGTAATCAGAAGAATCCAGCGTTAACTAAAGCATTAGAAGCTGCAACCGCACAATCAATCCTCCCAGAGTGGCATTGCTCCCTAAGAGATTCCTCAGCGCAGCGGCGAGCATTTTATCTCCAGGAAAATTAAGCCCAGCCTGGCGTCGTGGCGGTGATGTTAGGCTGGAAGCAGTCCCCTTCCTCGGTAGTTTAACGCGGGAGGCACCAGGCCCCTTTACGGTTTCCAATGATCCGTGATAAACAATAACACGTCTTTTATTTCTTAAAAAAACGAGACAATCAAATAAAATGAGCAGAGGCTGAGCATAAAACACCGGGCGAGCCGTGGCTTTATTAATTTCGTGTGACACATAGGCTGCGCGGGGAGGTGAGCAGGCATTGCTGCTGGAAAGCCCAACCACGGGGAGAGAGGAGCGACAGTAAAAAGCTTCATCTGGACGCCGCTCCAGCCTAGGTATAATAAACATCAGGACCGCCGGGCTATTTTATAGCGGTGCGTGTGATAAGAGGGGAGCAAAACTTGGAGCCAGTACCAGCACAGCCCGCTCCTTCCCTTTCCTTTTCCCTTTCCCCTTCCCTTTCCCCTTCCCCTTCCCGGGAGCGCGGCTCCCGCCTGGGCGCAGGCGCTCGCCCATGTGGTGGAAGAGCGCGCGCCTGTGTGTATGGAAATCCATATTACACATTAATATACATCTATCTTCCAAATTCAGAGGTCGACCTGAGAGCAGCTCTGTGCATACGAAACCAGACGGGGAGGGGTTGCTGGGGAGGCCCGGGCTTCCATTGGCTGCGGGCGCCTGCCGTGGTGCGGGGGTATCTCTCATCATATTCAGCATGTTTTGCACAAGAAATGTCAGCCAGAAAGGGCTATCTGCTCCCTTCGCCAAATTATTCCACAACAATGTCATGCTCCGAGAGCCCGGCTGCAAACTCTTTTTTGGTAGACTCCCTGATCAGCTCGGGCAGAGGGGAAGCGGCGGGAGCAGGAGGCGGAGGCGGAGGCGGAGGCGGCTACTATCCCAACAGTGGTATCTACCTGCCACAGGCGTCCGATCTGTCCTACGGGCTGCAAAGCTGCGGACTTTTCCCCGTTCTGAGCAAACGCAATGAAGGTACTTCTCAAAGCATGGTCCCCAGCTCGCATTCCTACGTGTCAGGGATGGAAGTGTGGCTAGATCCCCCCCGGTCCTGTCGCATGGAAGAGCCGGAGAGCCAGCAGGCCACCTCGTGCTCCTTCGCTCCAAGCATTAAGGAGGAGAGCTCCTACTGCCTTTTTGACTCAGAGAAATGCCCTAAGGGCTCAGCCGCCACAGACCTCGCTCCCTTCCCCCGGCTGAGCGCCGAGGTCAGCCCAGCCAGCAGCGGCGGCGGGGTCCCCGTCCCGGGCTACTTCCGCCTCTCCCAGGCTTATGGCACTTCCAAGAACTACGGCGCGGGGCCAGCCGGGGCTGCCCCTTTCCCTCCGCAGCCCCCTGGCCGCTTCCAGACGCCTCCATCTTTGCCTCCCGTCCCGGACGCGGGGAGGAAGGAGGATGAGGAACGCTCTCCAAGCCCCTTGGCGTGCGTCTCCCAGAGGGAGGACGAGACTCAGGCTTCATCTTCCACCGCAGAGGAGCTCTCTCCAGCTCCGTCAGAGAGCAGCAAAGCTTCTCCCGAGAAAGAGCCTGTAGGTAAGCGAATGATGATGGTGATGGTGGTAGTGATGATTAAAGAGAAAGAAAAAAAAAATAAGAAAGAAAGAAAGAAAAAAAAATAGTCGTTGAGGATTATAGCGGCATTGAGATGCGAAAGGAAGATCCCAGCTGCCCCGCGGGGCTGCCAAGAAGCGCTGCTCAGACTGACCTTCTGAACTTTGTAATATTCGGGCATGGGGTTGCCGTAAAAATTAATGTCCATCCTATAGTTTAAAACCCTTAGAGCCTCCTCTATGGGCAACTTTAGCCTGCATGCTGCTAAAACGTATAGAAAAACAAGATCAATCTCTCCCCCGTGATGTGAAGGTGCCTACCAGATAACAGAGATGTTTGTAAAGCATCCAAAATAAGCAATAGGCAGTGCCAATAAATAAACCTATTAACGCGGTAAGTTATATTTTACGATCCAGAATGCTTTTCGGAATAACAACCGCGCTGAAATGTGCCATCTATGAGCTGCTATCAAATTAGACTGATGAATGCACGGCGAATATCCTTCAGCATCCACACTAGATAACAGAGCTGTTATTTATACATTTCCTTATTTATTTCCCTTTCGTGTCCCCATGGCAAAAAATAACTCCCCTTCCCCGGACGGCAGACTTCTCAGGAGCTTCTCTCCGTCCGCCTTTCAGGCGCTCTGTTATTCCTTTCAGGCGACCCGTTGGAAAGTAGTATTTTAAGAAAAGGAAAAAAAAAAATGGGGGTCAGCGAAAAACTGTTAGAGAGCCAACCTCAAACCACTAACCACTCTGAGCCATCAAGGGATTGGGGTTACCTCTTTCCCAGCCAGTTCCACTCATAGAAATCCCTTCGAAACGTTTTTATTATTGTTATGACTGTATTTTTTTTCTTCCCCGAAATGGTTGGAAAAGAGCAGGCCATGGCGAAACTCTCCGGGAAGGCAGGGGCTGAAGGCAGGGAGGCTCCGGCTCCCCAGCTCACCTTGTTTTCCACCTCCGTACCACACTTAAAAAGTCCGGATCCGGAGGCTTTGTTTTTTTGGAAGCAGGTGCCTGGGGGGAAGGAAATAAGGCTGCAGGCCCTTCACCAGCTGCCCCCAGTACCAGAGGGCTCGGAATGGCTGCCAGGGAGAGGGTAGGAGCTCGTTTTGGAGGGTCGGAGATGAACTACAATCTGGGGTACACTGCCCCACCAGAGGCTGTCCGGAGGTTTTTGAGCAGAGGCAGTTCTTACTCGGACATATCCAAAACCTTTGGGAAACAGTTTTGAAGCTCTCGGTTCCCTCAAGGACACCCCACATTCCAATTCTCCGCAGCTGGCGGAGCGAGCCCATCGCACACACAGACACAGGCACACGCACAGATGCTCCTTCCACCCTCTCCCCCACAGCTCTTTGCCTCCTACCCGATGGTAACGTCCATTTTTTACTTTCTCAAAACTAGGCAATTCAAAAGGAGAAAATGCAGCAAACTGGCTCACGGCAAAAAGTGGCAGAAAGAAACGATGCCCCTATACCAAGCATCAAACTCTCGAGCTGGAAAAGGAGTTTCTATTCAATATGTACCTGACTCGTGAGCGTCGCCTAGAGATCAGCCGCACAGTCCACCTCACAGACAGACAAGTTAAAATCTGGTTTCAGAACCGCAGAATGAAACTGAAGAAAATGAACAGAGAGAATAGGATTCGGGAGCTCACAGCCAACTTTAATTTCTCTTGATGAACCTATAAACACATCTTTATGGTTTAAAGAGCCAGTATCATTTTCCTAGGCTGTATTCATCCGCACCTGTATGGATTAACGATTTTAGGAGCTCTCAATATGTCCTTAACCTCTTAAGAGCTACTTTGGGGGGTGGGCGGACTAAAGTCACGCTAAAGCACAAAATGCCGTGTGTGTGAACCTCCCCTCTTCCTTCAGCCTTTCCCGGGGCCAATTTGTTCCTCTAAGCTTTGAAACACAAAAATACCATTTCAGGAGCTGCAAATATGTTTCCCCATCTCTCTCTCCGAAAAGTAAACAATCCTGGTTAAAGGTGCATTCTTTTAAAATATAAGTGCTGTAACTTGGACTGTACGTAGCTGCACATTCAAGAATTTAGCATTGCCATATTTCTATATATTGGGAGCTTTCCCCTTCTCTGTTTGCTTTTTCTCCCCCTCCCCCTTTTTTCCTTCGAAAAGCGGGACTTAAAATAATGAAATGCAGGCATCCTTTAAAAGGGTTTCACGGGAACGGGTGTTAGGAGCGATTTTTTTTTTTTACACTTCACCTTAAAAGCCAATATTACAGCTTTAAATTTGGCCAGGAAAATGAAATATTTTCTCTTTAAAGGTATAAAAGAGTTCGTTTTACTCATGGACTAAATTATTACACTTACCTCTGAATTTCTCTCGCTGGTTGTAGATATTTACTTAATGTAGTTTTGCTTAAATATGTGAATTTGGTGATTTTCTTTTGTGTCTATATATAACGTTACCATTGGTAACGCATGACAAGCACACAGAAATTCCCCCTTGAGAAGAAAATAGTCACTTTTTTCCTCACTAATTTCACTGAAAAGTATATATCCTGAACATCAGATGGACTTCCTGAGCCAGAGTCTGAGATTGTGAGGGAGAATATGTTCATCTTCCTTTATACTGTGAAGTTACATGCATTAAAGGGTCAAACATATAGGTGAAAAAATTTAAAAATATTAAAAAAAAAGAAGAAAGAAGGGGAAAAGCTATAAATACAGATATGGATAAATGTCTATTATTATTAAAATGCCGATACTGTTTTAAGCAAATGCATTCTATCATTATTATAAATGTTAGTTCTAGCTATATCTAGTTCTTACCTTAAATCGGAATAAATTAATATTGTAATGCTGCTGTGCGTGAAAAAGACGATGTTTATGTTCTCATAGAAGAATAAAAAAAAAGTGGAATGAATCCTTTTAATTTTACCTCTTTTTGTGACTGTTTATCCTCAGGTTCTACTTTATGTCTTCAAGAACTTTTACAACAGGAATAGTTGCCTAAACCCCCTGCAATTACTTTAGGAATCTATTTAAATATTACCTAGACGGTCGTAATTTGTCTGGGCCATATAGCGATGGTGCTCTAAGGTTTGTCGGCTTTTGTTCAGTTTTATGACTTGCTAGTATATCTGGATTGTTGCTGTCTTGAACGAGTGGTTTCAGTTGACTGAGGAACTGCATAGACTGAGGAAGCAAATTACTATTTCTTGAGGGTAGGGAAACGATATATTTCTTTTCTTTTTTTCTTTTTTTGTTTTGTTTTGTTTTGTTAATCGAACACCTACAAGTGTGAGAAGATCTTTAGCTCCAGAGGACGTTGACAAAATTCTAGCTTTATATCAGGGCTGAGAAGAAATCGTAAAGGTGAGCTCATGGGGAGGGAGGGGGGTACCCCAGCCTCGCCTCCCTGCCAGCGGGCCCCTCCAGGCAAGGCTATTCCCTACCTGGCTGCATGTGGAAGAGCTTATTTCACACAGGCTGCCTTTTTTTTTTTTTTTTTTTTTTTTTTTTTTTTTTTTTTTTTTTTTTTTTTAAATCCTCTCTTCCTTGCTGCATGTTTGGCTAATAGGGTTTTGCACAAAGGGAAGGCAAAAGGAGGGCTGGAAGAAAAGAGACAGCTAATGCTTCCTTGCAAGGGTATATGTACGCCGGGAGGAGGGGGGACAGACTTTGAACCCGGGCTTCTTGGGAGCCGTTAGCTTTTCGTGATGTAACATTGTCGTGCACGGCCCTTTTTTTCCCCGATTACATCTGCATGGAAAGGCGAAAGCTGCCCGCGCGCGTGTGTGTGGGTGGTTGTTATTATATTTTATTCTTGTTTTCATTAACCCACCCGAGGCTGGCCGGGGGGCGCGGAGGGGCGCCGGCGGGGTGGGCGGGAGGGCGAGAGGGATGTTTTAGTCACGTTTCTGGTTTTATTTTCGTAGCGGGATCCTTGCGTTAAGGACCACGGCAATGGGGAAAGTAATAATTAGCGCCTGAGAACTGCTCTGTGGTTTAGGTAGTTTCATGTTGTTGGGGCTCCACCTTTCTCTCTACAGCACGAAACTGCCTTAATTACTTCAGTTGATATCATCACCAGGTATGCTTGGTGCGAGGGTCCTTTCTACCCGAAGAAATCTTAGCGCTGAAGTGAACTGTAGGCGTCAAGTCCCAATGCCATTGTTTCCCATCTGCAGCGGAGCCTCCTTTGATTCCTCAGATAAACACGGCAGCCGAGGGGGGAAGCTTGACAAGTTCTTCAAGGTTAGCTAGCTCCTAAGCGAGTCCCTGCCTGCTTGCGGGTTTTTAATATATCTCGTTGGCTGCATTCAAGGTCAGGTGCGTTTTTGCATTCCGCTCGGCGTGGGTCGAGCTCGGGGGGCCGGGGGGAGGTGGATGGCTGTTTTATTTTTCAATCTGGATTTATTAAAAACCAAGAGACCTGAAAGCGTGCCTGGAGGAGGAGGAGGAGGCGGGTAGACATCCAGTCTGCCTGCCCCGCTCCAGGCGTCATCGAAAACAAGGGCCCGGAGCGCAGCGCCCGTGGCCAGGTGGACCCGCTGGCGGCGGGGGTGCCCGGCCCTACCGGGTGCTCCGGGCTCCCGTGGTGCGGCGGTCGGGGCTGCCGGAGCCTGGCGCACGGCCACGCCGGCTCCGTGCCTCCGCCGTCGGGCCCGCTCCGCCGGGGCTTCTCGGGGGCGCCGGCTGCCCTGCGGCCCGCAAGGCCTCGGTTACGATCACGATTGCGGCGCGGGCTCTCCGCGGCGGCGGAACGGGCAACAGCGACCTCTCCGGGCCCGCTGCCGTCGCCGCCACCGCCGCCTTTTGTGTTCGCAGCGCGACCGCGGGCAATGGGCGGGCTCCCGCCGGGCCCTCCGCCAGCAGCCAGCGCCGGGGCGGCCGCGGAGCGGGGCACCCTTCGCGGAGGAAAGGAGGGTGGGGAAAAGGACAGAAAACTCGCTCGTTGCTCATTTATTTCTGTTTATTTTTTGGTGGTCGTGATTATTTTTGCCTTAAAAAAAATAACAATAGTAAATCCTAAAAACTTTTTCGAAACTTCAGGCTGGGTTGCAGGAGCTCAGATAAGTTTGGATAGCGGATTTCAGCCATCCTCAGAAAAGCAGTCGTCCCCTGCCGGGGCAGCAGCAGAGCTCTGCATTGCAGTCAAATTTAAGTGCTTGTGTTCGCCTCTACACACAAGGTCTGACGGTCTGTCTGCAGGGTCTGTGTACATTTCGGGGAGTGTATTTACAGTGCCTGTGTCTGTGTATGTCTGTATGGCGTCTTTTTGCCTTTGCCCTTTTGATTCCCAGTTGAATCGCCTCATCCTGATTTTGGACTCCTTCCTTTAAATTCTGAATCATTTTTTCTCTCCACTCTGCCAAAACCCTTCCGTGGCTTCGTACCGCCACTGGTTCCGTGGGAGAGGTCTGTAGTGGCAGGAAACCCTGGGGAAAGGCGATCCTGAACTTCCCGTTCAGGAGAGATAGCCAACGCCCGCTAATTCCTGCTCCGCTCCCGCGTAAGCTCCGCGCCTCCGCGGTGCGTGGCTAATGAAGCAGCGCTTGCAGATGCTCCCCCCCCCCTGCCGCTTAAAAAGCGGCGGGATCCTTCCTGATGCAGCCGGGGGTCGGAGCTAGCGGAATGGGTGCCCTGCTAGTTCGGTTATGTTGGGATGGAGGACAGGGAGTACTTTTATTCGGACACGATCGCTCCAGCAATGCTTCGTTCCTGGAAATTCTTTTTTCATATAGCATTTTTTTATGTCAATGTCTGTTTCTGCCCTCTTTGGGGTCTTTTGTCCCCGAAGGCGTAAGACACCAAAACCTTAAGTAATTTTCAAAATTGACGAAGCGAAATCGCCTTAATGGCTCGTACGAAAAAATGTATTTTGGATGAAAACGGACCTAAGACGGCGATAAGAGAGTCGAACATCTCAGCGTTATTATCAGCAACGTGACCGCGTGAAAAATGTCCAATTATTTGCTGTATTTCTCCTCTTGCTTTCTGTATAACCTCTCCTGCCCCTTGGATGCTGGCAGTGAACAAATGCGGAATTTTACAGGGGAAATAAAAATGCAGTCACGTTCTTTTAAACGCTATTGTTATTGTTATTCATTTGCTATTAGTTTTGGTGAGGAACCAAAAAAATAAAACCCGCTGCTGAAGTTGAAAACCCAAATTCGTATATAAACATCCAGGACTCCTGCAGCTAAGATTATTTTTTCTGAATGGAAAAAGGAAGTTCTACAATCACATTTCACCACAGCTGACTCTTAATAATAAATACAAATGACGTGGAGTTCCGTCTTTCCAGGAAAGAAATACAATTAATTTTTTCTATTACGGAGTGTCTATACAATGGGAGAAAAAAAAAAAAAAAGCCGAGAGAGCTTTATTTGCATTTTTAAAATTGTTAGAAAATAACGGGCCCCTTGTTTATTGAGATCTTGCAACTGTTCCACGATTTTCGAACCCTAATAGAGGATAATAGTTTCATTATGGGCCTTTGTAATTTCGACTGTGGAAGAGAGCGGTGTTAAAATGGGATCTCTGTAAGATTTCGGATTAAACTGTTGAGAAGACATGAAAAGAAAAAGAAAGAAGGAGAGCGAGAGAGAGAGGGAGAGAGACAGCCCACATAGCGATGCAAAACTAATTAGAACCACACTTTCGCATGCACAATATTTACACGCGATTTTAATCATTACTCAGCCGTCCCTACCATTTGCTGGGCTCTATTTTCAATACAAGATATTTCGAGTAAATTGAGCCTCTCACGGAGATTTTTGTGCCCCCTGCATCTTAGTGACCACGCTCCTTCGCCAGCCACGGGGATAAGCAGCGTGAATGTCCGCCAGGGAGAAACTAGGGAGTCGCAGGCATGTTTGCCAAGAGCTCAGCCACTACTTTTATTCCTAACACTGGACTTGGATCTGGCCGCCTCTTACTTTCCCCCGCGCACCCTCCCCTCCTTCTGCGGAGGATTGTAACCCTCCGCTCGGCTTCCGATGCCGCTAGCGTGTGTCCTGCAGTCACAGGAGGTGCCAGCAAATAAATAACTATATTTGAACATAAATTTGATTCACCAGAATGCAGGACGGCCGACTGCGAACGCCCCTTTGATAGCCGCCTGGAGAAGCAGGGTGCCTTTCGGCAGAGGGGAGACGGGGCATTTTCTCCCCTTTCCCCCCGCTGCTTCCCTGCATAGTTGAAGAATTAATTGTGGTGATAAATACCGCCGCCCGACTCTGCCCGCACTCCTTCCCTCTCGGCCAGGACGGCGGCTCCCCTCCGGCCGCCGCCCGGCTCCGGCTCCTCTCTCCGGCCTGGCGAGGGGGTCCCCGGTCCAAGGGCAGGGGCAGCGGGGAGGACGAGGAGGGTGTTTCGGTCACTGCCGCGCCATGCCCGGCGGGGTGGGGTGGTGAAGTGCAGTTTGGTGCGGGCCAGGCTAAATACCGAGCCAGCGTCTGCCCCTGTCCTTCTCCGGCCAGGCGGGGAGGGCCGGCTCTGCGCCGGGCTTTGGGAAAGGGGATACGTTGAATTTGACTTTCCGCTGCCAGCTCTGAGCCGAACGGAACGGTATTATTTACAGTGGGTTCCCAAACTAAACACAATAGTATAATTTAACCTTTCCAAGCACTCGTAAATTTTTACTGCTGTGAAACACAGCGATGCAAATGAGCGCGCTCATAGTTACTGACTTAATAACAACCCCGTGGCTCCCGAAACAATAACTCCTTATGAAATATAATAAATGTATATTTAAATACAGTATACCGCAACTACTATTTTGCTCTTTTTATTGCTTCAGTTATTGTATCATTTTATGTGAAGGTCTCCGATCACAAGGGTGGCAGGATTTTTTTTCGCGGAGAACACGACCTACTGATGGGATGATTAATTTTGATATAAAATAGTCCGCTTAAACGAAAAAAAAGGAAGAGAGAGAGAAAAAAAGAGAGAGGGGAGAGAGAGAGGAAGAAAGAGAGAAAGAAGGGAGGGGGGCTGTAATATGGAATCTGATCTTTTAATCTCAGTTGGCCGCAATTAAAACAAACCCCGCCGTATAACTCAAATATCCCTTTGCATAAAAACATATGGCCTCGCTATAAAAATTATGGCTGGAAAACACTGACCCATTAATAGCCCGCGGACTGATTTATACTTTATTGTTCTGCTCCCCCGCCACGTGACAGGCGCAGCCAATGGGCGCCTGCGCTGCCCTCAACTTATTACTGACTCTACTTCTCCGCCAGCACCAAGTTGTTACGTGAAACCCGCAGCCCCGAACCGCGGCGGGTCCGCCGCCGCCCGCCCGCCCGCCATGTCGGCTCCCGGGACCCTCAGCAATTACTACGTGGACTCCTTCCTGGTGCCGGAGGGGGACGAGCTGGCGGCGCCCCGCTACGCCCCCGCCCCGCTGGGGCCGCCGCCGCGGCCGGCGGCGCTGGCCGAGCACCCCGAGCTGGCCCCCTGCAGCTTCCAGCCCAAGGCGCCCGTCTTCGGCCCCCCCTGGAGCCCCGCGCACCCCGCCGGCGCCAGCGGCGTCCCCGCCGTCTACCACCCCTACGCGCACCACCAGGCGCCCGTGGCACCGCCCGACGGCAGGTACATGCGTTCGTGGCTTGAGCCTGTGCCGGGCTCCTTGTCTTTCCCCGGGTTACCTACCAGCAGGCATTACGGCATTAAACCTGAACCGCTGGCGGCCAGGAGGGCTGACTGTACCACGTTTGACACTCACACTTTGTCTCTCTCTGATTATGCTTGTGGTTCTCCTCCAGTTGATAGGGATAAGCAAAGCCACGAAGGCGCATTCTCTGAAAGCAATGGAGAAAGTGAGGCAAACGGAGAGAAACCGCAGATCGATCCAAGTAAGTGGGACGGCAAGGGTAATGGACTTCAGGGCTCTGCGCCGGCCGCGGGGAGGTGTCGAGGCGCTGGGGCAAATTCCGCGGCCGAGCACCGGCCGCTGCCGCCGCCGCTGCGCCAGCCCGCCGGGGTCTGCCATCTGCAGAAGCCAGCGCTGCCTTTCTCAGGCTCGAACGGGATCTAGGACGGCTCTGGCTTTCCAGGGCGAAAGGAAAACAAAAACCCACCCTACAACTGCAACTTAAACAAACGTTAGGAAAAAAAAAAAAGAGAGAGAGAAGTGCAATAGCCGCCCATTCCCGCTCCTGCCACCCCAGCAAACTCAGCAGGACGTGCTCACATCCTCCTGCATCGCCGCGCTCCCAGGCGTGGGCAGACGCCGGGGAGAGGGGTGCCTAGAAAGCACTGAATGTGAATCTGATCTTTTCTGAGACGGCTTTCAGGCCAGGGCGGCTATTGCTGGGCTGAGAACAGAGACCTCGCCGTTGACTTGGTTCCTCCCCTCCCCCTTTCGTCTCCTCGGTGGAAAACCCCGGGCTGGATGCTCCCAGGACTACGAGACTGGTGGCACAGCGCCTCGGGATTACTATCGCGATTAACGCCGTGCGAATAAGGGTCCTAAGAGGGCGAGGGTTTAATAATGCCAGCTGTAGATTAACTCGCCAGCTCTCTGGGTCTTGCCAGGGATGACACAGGAGAAGGTAGAGATTAAAAAGACAAACAATTTCGATGACATGTTGATCTGGCTGGTCACTCCCCGAGCTGGCAGTTTGAGGCGTGGGGAGGCCAGGAAGGAGGGAGGGAGTTAGAGAGAGAGGAAGAGAGAGGAGGAGAAAGTATTTTAAAATTGTAGTCTCCAAACAATAAAAAAGGCGAGGGGAGGCGGGGGCGGTGGGGCTTTGCCGCGTGTGGCTGCGTGTGACCTCCCCATGTGTCTATATTTTGGAGTCCATTGTGCCTCACGAGCCTCTGTGCCTGGGGAAATGAGAGCCACGTCCTAAACGCGAATACCAGGACACCTGATGGGCTGTTTCTGCGTGGATTTCCCTCCCAGCCCCCTCCCTCCACCTCCCACCCTCCCCCTCAGCCTGAACTTCTGTTGTTTTCGTTGTAGATAATCCAGCTGCAAACTGGCTCCACGCAAGGTCCACCAGGAAAAAGCGATGCCCTTACACCAAGCATCAGACCCTTGAACTGGAGAAGGAGTTTCTGTTCAATATGTATCTCACTAGGGACCGTAGATACGAGGTAGCCAGACTCCTCAATTTAACAGAGAGACAAGTGAAAATCTGGTTTCAGAACAGGAGGATGAAAATGAAGAAAATCAACAAAGATCGAGCGAAGGACGAATGATGGCGACACGTGGGTTAAAATGAAAATGCGTAAAGTAAAAGGAAAAAAAAAAAAAAAAGAAAAAAGTTAAAACAAACAAACAAAAAAAATCATCCCCTCGAGCCCTGCCATGCAATGCGTCTGGGTCCAGGCCTCATTTTTCCCTTGGCAAATTCTGATTATGATTGTACAATGGTAGTCACAGAGGCCAGATTGCCAGGAGAGGTACAGTAAGACTTTTAATTTTCTAATAGGAAAGAAAAAGGGGGCATTAGCACGAAAAGGCTGTTTAACTGGCTTGTATAAATCTACCTGTTTCTTCACTTAATGAAAGAAAAAAAAAGAAAAAAACTACCTTTTCATAATGCACAACTATTTACGGACTGTATAGTTTAGTCTACGTAGTTAATTTTATTCGCTCTTTTCGTGGCAGAGAGATCTCTGCTCTAATACTTGAACACTGTGTTTTATTGTGGTAATTATGTTTGTGACTCAATTTATGTGCTTGGGTGCTGTACCGGATGTAATGGTGTAAGCTAGAATTCAATTTGAACTCAGGTTGTTTATTATAAAAATTGCATAGAGTATAGCTCTGTAGTGTATTAAGTCTTTTCTGTATAATTAGACAGTTAACCTTTGATTGTAAAATATATATATTATATATATCCCAATGCAAAATAATTAAAAAAAGGTAGAAAAACCGTTCGTTCGGGATGTCTGGGAATTACGGTTCTCAAAATACGAAGCAAGTAATTTTAGTATGCACAGTTGATATATATATAGTACTGTCTTTGTCGGTTGTATATATAATCTATATATTAAAAAAAAAAAGTAAATAAACAGACTAGCTTAAATATTGTTTTTGCACCAGTGAGCAGTTAGCAGATTTCGGAGCTATACGTATATGTGAAAAGGGTAACTACCTATGGTTTATGTTTGAATTTTAATCGAATGATTTGATGGTTATTGTAATGAAGGTTAATTTTATTGATAATAAATTATACATTATAAAAAACTACATTTGGTTATTGTAAATTTGTATCAGAAAAAATCTGGGAAGTTATGTTGATGCAGAACGTACACTGTCTATTTTGAAACAGTTACCTCATGGCCTACTGACCAAATCGTTGTGTTGAAATGATATTTAACTTTTTGCCAAATAAAATATATTGATTCTTTTATATTTTGTGATGTTTTAACATTATTGAGGAGAGGTTCTTTCACGGTGCACCGAATCTCAGCGGCAGACGTGGCAGGGCTAGGTGAGGCGAGAAGTGATTATTTTCGAGCCAAGGCAAACCCACGGTTTTATAAACGCAGCCCCCAGGTGATGGAAATTTGGTTTTATAGTCATCCTAAACGGACAGGCTCAGCTCGCAAATGCCGTAGCTTCTCTGAGGGTAGCGATTTCTTCCCCCCTTCCAGGTATGATTTGGTAAGCGGGTGCTTAGCACTGTGCGGAGGGAACCCCTTGGGTGGCAGCGGGGTACGGTGCCGAGCTAACGCCGTTCTAATAAAACTCGCCGGCGGGGTTGGGGAATTAGGAGCAAACCAAAATGTCCGACGTTCTTTAGTGCGGACAATAATGTAAATCAGCTCAGACAGCGACATTTAAACCGAGATTGTTAATTAGCCTCCACCAGAAAATGTCCAGCGCTAAGTGTGCTTCCACAATCCCTATGAGAAGGCTCGCCTTTCCAGGGCGTTCATTTCAAATTCCCTGCTAGAGACAATTGCCCATGCAAAATATGTTATTTCAAACGTCATCTACTTTTTTTCTTTCCCTTGCCTTCCCTTTTGTATTTTTTTCTCTTTTAAATGTCCCGTGGCAAATAAACGCAACCCGTTGCATTTTACTAGCGCCTCAGATTATATATGTATTTGTAGATAGATAGATTTAGAAATAGCTAAAATTTTACTGACAATTATGGTAGAATTGATGGTGTCAATTTTAGTCGCTGATTTAGCTGAAGGAAAGTGGTGGGCAGGCAGCAGTCTACAGCAGACTACACGAAATTGTATTTATTTTAAAAAAGAGAGGCATGGTTTCTCTGGAGTGGAAGATTTCCATACATCCCCTCCCCATTGCATCTACCCCTCCCCCGCCGCCCCAAGCCAAACGAAGCTCAGCAACAAAAGAAAATAGAAAAGTCTATGAGCTTGCTGAAATTTACCCTTGTTTTGGGCGGACATCTTACTGCTCACAGTGGATATCCTCCATAACATGAATCCCAGTACAGCTCTGCACCACACCGACCCTTGTTTGCAAATATGGCGAATAACAATAAAATCCTTCTTGTTTTATGAAGGTACCTTTACACATATATACATATATATATATGTATATGTATTGAAAGCAAAATAGGACGGAACACGCTTATGGTCTTGGCAGAAGTTGTTGTCAGGAAAATTCAGAGCCATACTACAGTGCAATAAAAGAAAATGACTGCTGTAACCGTTTATGGGGTGTAAAACGCTGCAGGGCTGAAGACAAAACTTAGGGAGCCGGCAAGAAGTTTACAGATGTGCAGAACTGCGGGACAAAAAAAAAAAAAAAAAGCCTTCCACTTCACCTTAAAAAAAAAAAGAAAGGAAAAAAAAGGAAATAAATTCGGGATAAGATTTGATGAGTTCTAATTAGCAAAAAGGAGCTCGTTCTGGCGTGCACACACACAAAAAAGCCCCTAATTGATCCCCGAGCCAGTATTTGGGGATGCTGGGACGCCCTCTGTTGTTGCAGACAGAGGCAACTTCAAAGAATCAGCATTAAGAGTGTGTAATAAATGACGGGTCTGCAAACTGTCTGGAATTCGGCTCTTAATGAGTTTACAACTGTCCAGCCACAATTAAGATTTTCTACAAAAGCCTTTTCATTTGTTTTGTCTGGCTGTTTTAGATAAAGCGGGAGAGCGGAAATAACAACCTTTTATTGGCCTTCCCGTGCTTAAATCCAGGCTGGGAGGTGGACATTTATCTTGCCGTGGGCTGGCGGGCAGAGGCGCGGGCTCCGGCGGGCCGGGCCGGGCGGCGGCGCCGCAGTGGCGGCCGAGCGGCGGCAGGTGGCGCTGTGAGCCCACGAAACAGCGCCCGGCCGCCCTCCGCCATCAAGCGCTCGGCTCGGCCGCCTCCCCGACAGCTCCTAAAATGTCGACTTTACGGGAGCATAACTGCGCTTGCAAGGGCTACGTTGGTTTTAACAAAGGCCGAGAGGTTTGAGGGTGGTTTTTTCCCCCTTATCCCCGAGATTTTTCCCACTTTTCCCGCCGACCGTGCGCCGTCAGGGTGGCCTTTTTCGCCTGGCCACGCTCAGGTCACTCGTGACGAAAGTAAAGCTTGATCTGCACCAAGGGCACGCTGTGCATTTATTATTCTCAAAATACGGAGACGTTTCCTATTATGTGATAGAGACGGATGGAACCCTGGCACCGAACTGCCAGTTCCTCTTCTTCTCCCTTGCCCCAAACCTTTGCTCTTCTCTGCTTAAGCTCTGAGCCTGCAAACAGGGTATCCTGATTTCCCGAAGGGTTGGTGTGAAATGAAATATTGGGAGAAAGGGGGAATTGAAGGGTTCGGGACGGATATAAGAGGGTCTCCCCGGCTCAGCCTGGGAGGAGAGCGCCCGAAGAGCTTCACCCTTGGAGCTCTGGGGCCACACGATGGATTTTCCAATGCCCTTGTCCGCTCCGCGTGGCTGAGATAGCCGCGCGGGGAACCGGCAGTGCTGCAAAAATCTTGTTTGGAAATTATTTACCGGCGGGTGAAATTCTTCAACAGCTGTCTTTGATACAAATAAAAAGCCCTGCTTGTGTCCGAAGCAATTTCAGCTCTGTGGGACTCGTTGTGATTATATTACACAGATGTGAGAAGGCTGATGCTCTGCAAACTTGACGTGTCTCTCAAAGTCATTCCTAACTTGTTCTCGCCGTCTATTTTGTTTCCTTGAATCGTTTTCCTTTTTTTTTTTTTTTCTTTTATTATTTTTTTCCCCCGCTTTGCTTTTGTTGGCTCCCGCATCTTGAGAATGAGGCTTAGTGTGGAGTTGTGGAATATTTTCAGATGGCAATTGCCAAAAGAGACGGGGGGGGGAAAAGTAATTGGAAGGAAAATAAATGCAGGAGGAAAGGAAGTATAAAATATGGGCTGAAGTATAAATGCTGTTTTTCGTAAGTTTAAGCCAGACAACTAGACAAATCGCTGCATAGTACTCTGTAACAGAACTACTTTCTCTGCATCTTACTTACATTTCCTTAAATCAAAGTCATTCTCTTTATATCGAAATTCAGCACTGGGAATGCACTGAGTTAGTTTTTTCCCCCGCACTGATTCAAAGATTAAATTCTTTCTAGGGATAAAGACTAACAGCCACTCCCTGCTTTCTAACAAGAGCTTTCCTATCAAATGTTTGTCTACAATGGCATTGCTAAACTTGTTATGAGTAATTATTTTTTTCCTTGGGCAGTAAAATTATATTGAAATTAAAAAGTGTTTATGCATCGTCATACTAAGTAATAACTTGGCACAGCATGTTCCATTATAATCGTGGATAAATTATGGCGAGAACAGATTCCAAACCAACAAAAATCTTCTCTACTATGAACCACATCAAGATACTGCTCTGTACACAAGCCATAATCATGTAGTGCTCCCAGGCCGCTTATAACTTACGAGTACCGTTTTATCATTACATTTTACTTCCCGGAAAAGCTCAGTGCCAAAGTGGGGTAGTCTAGAGCTTACAGGAAAAAAAAAAAAAAAAATACAGGTAATCCGTCCTAGAGGGTTATTTTTAAATCGTGTGAGAATATTGCCCTGACCAAAAATTTGAAATCTGTGCCTGTTCACCCTTTCCCGATTGGGAAAAAAAAAAGAATTCAAATGAAAAGCGCGTTTACAGGAGCGGGGATCTAGCCTGATCCTGTAAGCGACAAAACGAGAGATTCCAGAGGGTGTTTCAGAAGCAGCGTTATGCCTAACTCGTAGAGGGTGGGGGCAGTCAACAAGGTGGTGGGGACCCATGTCTAGGGGTCCTTCTAAAATTTATTCAGTGAAGGCTTTTTGATAAATCCAAAGGTCTGGCAGGGAAAAATAAGCTGAAGGCAAATTACATTAAAAAAACCCCCAAACCCGTGGCGGCGATAAACACACGTAAGCAAGAAAAATACATAAACGTGCAAATTGTAGAGAATCAGAGAGCTCGAAATACAACCATCCAGACAATCTATTCGGTCCTACGCTATCCATATTTAAGTCTAGACATTGGTTATATTTGCTGTTTCTTTTTTTCTTGCATCTTGGTATGTTGTCACCAGAGAAGCAATTTATTGGTCTAATGCCATCTACTTCAGCCTCTTTGATCTTTTTGGTCCTCGTCTTGTTTGCATCGCATTCGTTTAAGTTCTTGGGCCTCTGTTCCCTTCCAGCAGCCTCTTCAGCCGGCATGTTCCCGCACCGTGATTGCGACCTCAGGAATATTGTCTAATATTGGTGAATTGGAAGAAATAACCAAAGGGGCTCTTTCGGCGGCTTCTCCATTATGCCTGCGAATAATAACTGCGTTTTTACATAATTAACACTTGGCAAACGTTTACATACATCCACCACATCTGCATGCTCTGAAGCACTAGAATCTCAGGGATCTGGCTTTCAAGAATTAACTTGCTTCTGTCAGTAACCTGTGTTCATGGGGCTGCAATAACCACGCATAAAGGGTGCCAAAGGGTGCGCGGGTGTGTGTGCGGGTGTGTGCTCGAGGTGTTCAGGGGGGGACAGGGCGCTCCACGTTTTCAAAGCATAAAGTTTAGGGTCCGTGCGAAATATCGCCAAGAACAATTTTAACTGGTGAGAAAGTCTTTGTACACGGGGCACCAAACTATAATTGAAAGGAGAATTTCCGGGGCAATTCCATTGTGCTTCTTCCAGTTTATGATGTGCAATACAGGCAGGCAGTAAAAGCTGTCTTTACCAGGACTCCCTGTCTGAGGGAAGGAAAGTCATTTTACGATCCGTTTAAAGGAAGGGCACGGAGCAGCATCCTCAATGGAGAGCCATTCGCATTGTTGGGGATCCCAGTGTTTAGAAAAGCAGCAACTCTCCCCGTCATCCGAGCGTACCGCTGCCGCCTCACGCTCTGGACTGCAAGGTATGTAGGGCGGAAAGGTAACTCGGGCAGTAAACAGTCGGCGGCGATTTGGAGCCATTTGCAGGCGATTTCATCAACTCTGGAGTTTCGGTTTATTCTGTTTTTTAATTCTTGAGACATTCAGAAAGTTGAGTCCTTAATATTTTTTTTTAAATTTTATTTTTGGCCGTTACTTGTGGTGGGTGGTAAGGGGTTTTTGTGTGTTCTGTTATTGGGTGGGAGTTTTTTGTTTAGCTGGATGTCGTTGTTTGTTTGGGGGTTTGGTTCTTTAATTTTTTGTTTGTTTGTTTGTTTGTTTTCCCCTTCCCTTTCCCGGGGAGGATGACTGTGATTTCCACACACACACACACACACACACACCCTCCTCCCTCTGGGGCTGACTGCTGGGAAGCGCCTTGATTTCCAAAGCTCAGGAGCCCCTCGGGAGCGGAGGGGGTGCCCTCGCAAACCCTGTTGCAAGGTTTACCGCCTGCTTCTTTGCCATTACGAGAAAACAGCGCGGGGGGAGCGAGCCACCTCCCTTAAACCTGACACATAAATACACACACATATATATTTAATTTTTTTACAGCTTTAAAATTTGATTTTTCCCAGCGCCCCCCGGTCCACACACGGGGTGCGGTGTCCCCGGGGCCCGAGCGGGCGGCGTTGGCGGCGGCTGGAGGGCGCTGCCGGGCGCGGCGCTGGCGGCGGCGCGGCCCCGGCCCCAGCCCGTCCATGGCCGGGCACCGTCGGGCCCCGGCCGGCACCACCTGTGAGGCGGGCGGGGATTGGCGGGCGGCGTCACATGACCGGTCACGTGCTGCGGGCAGCTCAGTCCAAAAGAAAATGGGGTTTGGTGTAAATCTGGGGGTGTAATGTTATCATATATCACGCTACCTCGTAAAACCGACACTGAAGCCTGCCGGACAACAAATCACAGGTCAAAATTATGAGCTCTTCGTATTATGTGAATGCGCTTTTTAGCAAATATACGGCGGGGGCTTCTCTTTTCCAAAATGCGGAGCCTACTTCTTGCTCCTTTGCAAGCAACTCCCAGAGAAGCGGCTATGGACCAGGCGCGGGTGCCTTCGCCTCCTCCATGCCCGGCTTGTACAATGTGAACAGTACCATATATCAAAGCCCGTTCTCTTCCGGATACAGCCTGGGCTCTGATGCCTACAACCTGCATTGTTCCTCTTTTGATCAGAACATTCCCGTCCTCTGCAATGAGCTAACCAAACCCAGCTGTGAGAAAGCGGAGGAAAGCAACCTGCACAACCAGGCTGAGCCTAATTTCCGGATATACCCCTGGATGAGGTCTTCAGGTAGGGGCGAGCGGAGAGGGCTCGGAGCCGTGGCAGCCAGGCAAAGCGTGTCGCCAGGATTACTGTCAGCACAGCCTTTATGGTTTTAATTATAGCCGAGGCGCCATTGCGTAGAAAGCCCGTGGCATTGTATGTAAATGAGTATCATAAAACTTTTTATTGCCCAATTAATGGGTTCTAGCCTCGTAAATTTATTTAACTCCATTTGCTATGGAATTTTAGCATTGAGTTGATTTGCGCTGTTTGCTATGAAAAAGCGGAGAGTTGGCTGCGGGCTCCCAGAGCCCCCACGGGTAAGCGTCTCCCCTGCCCTCTTGTCGAAGTTGGGAAGGAAAAAAAAAAAAAAATGCCGCTCTCTGGGTAAGGCGGAGGGGACAGAGGCGTTTTAGGACCGAGGGACGGCGTGTTGAGGACTTAGCCAGCCCGCGTTGCCGAGACGTGCCACTCTGGTCCCCCCTGCCCTTTCCACGGAGATAAAGATCTATAGAAATGTACTAAACAGGAAAACGGAGGGGGGGGAGGGGGGACTGGGGACGAGAGTGTGTGTGAAAAAGGAGAGCTCTCTTCTGGAGCTAAATGCTATGTATTGTTTACGATCCAGGCGGGATGGGTGGGGGGGAGCCCACGACATTAAAATAAAATAAATACAGCCCAGCCTTCCAGCTTTTTATTTCCCCTTGCGAAACGTGAAAGTCTGGAAGGTTTTAGGGAAATACATCGCCTGGGGGAAAAGTTCCTCCTCCCAAAAGCAATTTCCTCCCCCACCTCCTCTCCTGAATGCTTTCTCTTCACTTTTTCTAGGTCTCGAGCAACTTAATTTTTGCCCTGCCTGGGCAGGGCAGGTCGTGTGGCTGAAATGTCTTTGTTAGGGCAAAGTGGGGGGGGCGAGTGGAAGTCGAAGAAGGGGATCGTTCACTCTGGCTCGGCCACTTTTTTGTTTATTTATTTATTTATTAAAAACATCAATAAAAATAAAACCAGAAAACTTTCCGTTTCTCGTCTAACTCCTGACCGTGTGTGTGCCTGTTTTCAGGTCCAGATAGGAAGCGAGGGCGCCAGACCTACACCCGCTACCAGACTCTGGAGCTGGAGAAGGAATTCCACTTTAATCGTTATCTGACTCGGCGGCGAAGGATAGAGATCGCCCATGCCCTCTGCCTGACGGAGAGGCAGATCAAAATCTGGTTCCAAAACCGCAGGATGAAGTGGAAGAAGGAGCACAAGGAGGAGAGCTCCAGCACCCCGGCTCCCAACGAGCCCACGTCAGCAGCAGCCTCTGTCGAGAAAGTGGAAGAAGACGAAGAGGAGGAAGACTAAGGAGTCCCACTCGAGGAAGTGATCTCTTAGAATAGTGTATGCACATGACAGTTGGAAAAGCTCCCTTTAAAGGAGAAAGGGGGGAAAAAAAGAGAGACTTACTGTTTTTATTAAAAAAAAAAAAAAAATCAGTTCCCTTTAATAATCATCTTGAAAGCAAGCGTTTGCAAACATGAAAACATTTCTTGGGTTGGTTTTCCAGCCTTCTCTCCACTCTCCCATACTCCCCAAACCTGCCCTGTGCCGAAACTTTCAGTAATATCTCCTAAGAGCATCTTAAAATCATTTGATTTTTTTTCTTCATTAACCCAAACTTGGGTGGGCTTCTTCAGGGGACATTTCAGTGGGAGAACTGCTGCTTGCACAGATTGTAAACCGTGACCTTCCGAAGTAACTACCTGACTCCATAGTCCCAATCATGTGTGAGGGGTAAAGTGCATTAGGCTCACATTAAGAAAAACTACCTAATTTTGAATAAGTAGCTCTGCACTTCTCTTTTTTTTTTTTTTTTTTTTTTTAATAATTGTTGTTAGAAAAGTATCATAAGTAACAGTTACACTAAAAGAAGGTTAAACAGCAAGTAAGGGGGGGGAAAATGTTCCACAAACCACTACAATTTACAGCAATTATTTGTACTACCTATTTTCCAGACTACCTACCTATATATCTTGCTCTGCCTACCTATCTTCAAAAGTATACTGTATTTTAGTAGTCAAAAGGATGTTACAAGATTACTAATGTGAATCGCAAAATGCTTTTAGACATGTTAAGTGTAGTCGTTCGAAAAGCACGCATCAATAGCTTTGGTATAGAATTTGGTACCGAAAAGTCTGAATATATTTAAATTTAAGATAATATATTTATTCCAAAGCAATTATAAATGAAAACCATATGCTGCAATATATCTTTGTTCTCGATTCTTTGCTATTCTGAGAGAGGAAGCAAACACACGCCAATATTGTACAAAGCGGTTTAATATCTCCCGTTGGCTTCTACCTTCAGCTGCTTCTGCTAAAGGCCGTTTTCTTATTCTACACTGATCTTACTTAATATAGCGGAAAGTGTTCTTTGAAAAGTAAATTTTAATGATCATGTAACCACCTTAAAAAAAAAAAATCAACAAACTGTTTGTCCTGATTATCTGAACGTGTTAATATGTAATACCATGAATTTTCCTACAATAGCAGATATTGTAATATTTTTTGTCATTTATATTCGTCTTGAACCTCATTTGTAAGATCATGTCATAAATTGGGAAGTATGTAATTAATTTGGAAACTTTGTAGCATGATGTATTGTTAAGAACTCTGTATAAATCCGTCTTGAAGGTTTGGCTAAAGTTTATTCACAAATTGTATGTTACAATGTGTTTCGGTGTGTTCGTTGTGAACATTTGGATATGCCGTGTAAGTATTGAAAGTGGGAAAAAAAATGTCTGTGAACTCTCTTTGGAAGTGATACCGTGTTCAACTATCTCCCACGATAAATGTGTTTTATGTTACACAGAAAATAAATATGCTTGTTGACAATTCATTGTGTTTCTTTATTAAGGAACCAGTTCAAGGGAAGCACCAAAAAATATTACATAGACAAAGTAAGAAATTAGGCTATCTAAACATTTTTTTAATATAATCAGAAAAAAAAAAAAAAAAAACCCAAACAAAAACAAAACCCAAGGTGATGAATTGATAGGAATCAGTCAATATCTCTATCTCGAGTTCATGATTTTTTTTTTCCCTAGCGTTGTTGATTAATAAAGCGGAAAGCGTTTTTTATGGGAGAGCTTCCTTCCACCGTGTTCCCGTGTCCTCTTGCAGTCATAACCTCAGTCCAGACGGTCGGCGATCAAGCCGAAATCGCACGCAGTGAAAGAATATTTTGTAATGAACAGAAAGTGAAATGCGAAACTTCCAAGTGTAAATGATCTGATCGGGTACATGTGTGGTTTACGTGTGCGGCTTTCGGGGGCCAGGGGGCATCACGGTGGCACGAAAATGGGGGGAAATTGCACCGCTTTAGAAAACGTCTTAATTTTGCCAGGTACCACGTAATGTCGATGAGATCTAATATTCCCTCTTTTATTTTTTTTTCCTAATAATAATAATAAAAAATCTAACCCGAAAAGTCCTTTTATTCGACTAGATAAATACAGGTAAGACCTGGAGCATTATTTGCGCTGAAGTTCCCTTTTTTCTACTACACTCTGTTCCTGGTCAACGCACTAATTGTAATTTTAATAAAATTAGTACAAAGTCCAGGTCTTTTAAAAAACTCCAGGGCTGCCTCTGTGGTAAGATGGCGCCTCTCTAAGACCTGCCTCTTCTTAGTGATGAGGAAAAGGCCATAAATCCGTTGTTGTTTATGAAAATTTACAACTTTGCAATACAACTTTATGAGTTGTTCGGTTTTTCCATTGGTCGTTGTCGGTCATGTGGATGGTAACCGTGAACATGAACTTTTTTATAATTTCCCTTGCGAGAATAGAGCCGCATTCTTTTGCTGAGCTCTGTCCTGCTTCGGATCTCTCTGGCTTTCAATCCCCATTTCATTTGTTCTTTGTAAGGCAATAGTGAACAAAGTGTGCGGAGGTTCGGCATAAGCAGCCGCCTAGAACACAGATCCGGGATGGCAATTTCCAGTTCCCCCGCTGGAAGGTGTGGCATATTGGATTCAAAGCACTGGCGTGGCAGATTTTCAACTTGCAACCTGGCTAATTTCCTGCTTCTTCTGGCACCAAAAGGAGGGCGATTCGTCTCCTGTGCAGCCAAAGCGACAGCTGTCAAAGTCGCAGGGGCTCCTGTGAGCCAGAACCTAAAAGGTGAGAAATGTATATGACACTACTGTAAGCAGGGAAAAATGGTTTAGTACGTTTAAATATTAGACATGTGCAATTAAACCAAATGGAAATGTTACCGGCCAAAAATAGAGATGGCTGCAGATCAGTTGATTTTGACTTAACCAGTGCATGCAAAAACATGCCTAAATAAAATGTTTATTTTCTGTGATTTAGCAAGGAAGCGGTGGATTTATTTTTTTTTTCCACGAAGTTGATTTCTTTTTTGCATTAGCCAGGGGTATGTTGTGACGTTCAGGTTATTTTCTAATAATTCAGTTTTACAGCATCAGTGGAGGGGATTTTTTTTTCCCAGCAAGAGGGGGAAAAAAAAAAAGTGATATCCCCAAACATTTTTAATACAAATTCGCAGCATTAAGTCATTAGCTTAAATTTCATTTGCGGTTGACGAAATTTAGATGTAATTTATTTTCTACTATTTCATAAAAAAAACCCCAACCCAAACGGCATGATGTCTCCTAGATTCTCTGCCATGTCCGGGAGCAAGGTTATTTCTAGACAGGGGGAAACAGCGCGAATGTGTCTTATATTTTCTTTATCGGATCAAGCGCTGCCTGCATGAATCCCTTGCCCCGCCGTGGGTCCCTTGCCGGCGGCTGGCGGCGGGGGCGGCTTGCGCGTCTCGGCTGCGCGGAGCGGGCTCGGCGGCGGCTGAACCCATTTCAGTGCCGGAGACGGAGCTCCCCCCCCCACTTTCTCTCCTTGTTGTGACTGTTACGGTGCGGCGCTGGGGCGGGGGAGCGGCGGCCGGCGGGCCGGTGCCCCGCGGTGTGTGCCGGCGGGGGGCAGCGGGGACTCGGGGACGGCGCCCCCGGGAACCCCCGCCGCTGCCGCCCGGCTCCGCTCCCGCCTCCTCACGGCGAAGAAGCGGCTCGGAAGGCTTTAAACGGCGGCCGCGGCTCTGCCTGTGCCGCCGGGCTGATAAAGCACTGCATTTGCATTGCATTGCGGTATCCGCCGGACTGGAGCTGCAGTGAGCGCCGGATTATTTATTGCGGGTCGCGGGTGCTCAGTGCTGCCACGGCGTGGCGGGATGGCGGAGGAGGGCGCGGAGTGGAGCGGCCCCCGCAGTCCCTGGAAGAGCAGCGCTGGCAGCCTGCAGTGCTCGGGGGAGCCCAAATAAAAGATCAAGAAGGGGAAAAAAAAAATTAAAAAAAGTGCGGCCTACCTTTTTCTGTGCGAGTATCGGGGCTCGGCCCCGGGCAAAATATTCCGGCAGGACCGGCTCTGCCCACTCCCCTTCCCCTTCGCTGCTACCTCGGTGTGTGTCAACTGCAAGTTACCACGGTGGGAGCCGGCTGGGGAGGACCCGCCCGCGTCCCCCCGGGCAGGCTCTCTGTACCCCGCCAGTCTAAACAACGGTCCGCCTGGCCCAAACTGTTTGGATTAGGAGCTATTAGTTAAAGGTTGGTTTTGATGACGCTGGGGAGCACGAGAATGATTTGAAAATTGTTTTATATACGAGGAGAAGGAGGCTTTTAAGCTTAAGAGGGTAACTACTCCCGCACCTGTATCCCAAAGTGGCTCGGGTGGCGGACGCGTTTTCGGCGGGAGGAGGAAGGCGAAATGTTCTGTGGAGGAGGTGCGTGGAATTAAGAAAACAAATAAACGGGGTATGAAAAACACAGGTATCGCGAAGTGTGACTGTTGCGGCTGCAAAATGCAGCGACTGGCTTGCTTTCTGCTTTCCAGAGTGGGGACGGGAATGGTGAAGGAAAACTGCTGCGAAATGTGTCCAGGCCGGACATTTCCTCGGCAGACCTGGGGGGTTGCAGATTATTGTGATTCGGGGTTTTCTGGGGTAGGGGGAGGAGCGGAAAGGACGCCTGAATGTGACTGAAGCAGAGATTGCGATGCAGATTGTTTAGCTGTCACTGTAACTACTCGAACACGACCCAGCCAGGCAAACATGCAGATTTCAACCTTTTGGTATTACGGCATCGACGAAGAAATATTTTCGCTGCCTGAGGTCGAGCTTTCACAACTTGGTTTGGACGCGAACAGTAACTTGAAAAACGGGAAAGAAACAAAAAGAAATAGAGGGGGAGGGAAATCAGACTGTAACCGATGCTATAAAATGCAAATATAACTAAGCCTGGAGCGATTTTTGTTTTAAATTTTGTTTTGGTCTTTGTGTGATGGATTCAAACAAAAGATCGTCTGCCCACAACTTTTTGGAAGTATGGCCGGTGGGGTTTGTTTGTCCCGAGTATTCATTTTTTCATAGTGCGTTTTCGTTCTGACCTAAACTGGCGAAAATATGCTCTTTTAAAAGCTTTTTCGCATTTAGTATGCTGCGTATGAGTGCTTGCTTGCTGGTGTTTCCTCCTTTTAAAACTCTTTTCTCACTGTGTAAAAAAAAAGCAACTTATTTTTCCGGAGAAATATACTTTTCAGGAAATACATGTTTCTGAAATGACCTCTCAAAGCATGCAGCTAGTGAGCTGTAATTCTACCAGGTGTGTTTGTGGATTAGTTGGGCTGAAGAGGTTAAGGAAGTTGAAAAAAAACCCGAAGGCAATCAACATCTGAATGTGAAAGTCCAGCTGAGACTGCAAACAATACAAACTATTGTGGAGCGATGTTTTAACTCACTACTGTTTTATAGGTATCGTAATCTGCCCCCGGAAATGAGACAAATAGTCTCCCAACAACAACAAAACTCTCCTTTGAAAGCTGCTTTAGGAAACGGTGCTCGTACAAATGTCACTTTACGTGACAGAGCGCGTTTAAAATTAGTCTATTCAATCTGTTGTAATGGGCACGGATTATGAGTAAACCAGCTTGGAATGAACAACCTCATGTTAGCTGCAGGAACTGCAGGGTTACGGCTGAATTAAATGCGCATCAGCGAATTTCATCAGCACTGTTACTGTCCGAGCCCTGGGCCAAGAATTATATTTCCGCTATGGGGTAACTGCCATATTGAAAAATGAAGGTGGAAATGTTTGTTTCGTGTATTGTTCTTCCCCTCTTTAAGACACAAATCCACGTTTAATCAAATTATTCGGAACAACAACGAAACCGATTGGCTTTTGCTGACTCATGAGAGGGGTTGTATTAATTAGGAATAGTCTTACTGGCTCGGTTTTGAATTTGAATGTTTGATTCCCTCGGCTCTACTCTGGCGGGAGGAGGGTAGACCTGGGGAGAAGAGACACATGGAACTTCATCTGGGCTGCCGGGGGGCGCCGGGAGCCCACGCGGCTCTTCCCGAGGCCTCCTCGGGCACTTGGTGCAAACCAAAAATCCCACTCCTCAGAAGGCCACCGCCCCAACCTCCTAATTATGGGGATGTTCATTAAGATACGAGACTTCTTCCATTGCGGGACGCGTTAGCCTCTCTCACAAAAGCTCGGTTCGGCGCTGGGGCGGGCTCCCTGAGCTCCGAAGGGAAGCCTTAGTGGAGGGACAATATTAGACTGAATGGATAAATAAATACGTTTTAGAATAGCTTAAAAAATCTCGGATGCGGTTGTGGCATCGCGACGGCAAAATGGAGAGAGGCCGCCCCCCCCTCGCCCCCCACGCTGCGCGGCGCTCTGCTCCCCCTTTCACGTGCTCCCTTCGCTCCAAAGTTTCCCTTCGCAGCATCTTCCACCGCCGTCTCCTTCCCCCCCTCCTCCTTCCCTCCACCGGAGGGCCGGGGGCGGTTCGCCCACCCTTCCCACGGGGTTGCGTGACTCCCTTGTCGTGGGGCCTCCAACTTTTAAGGGCGCCCCCCTGCACACACCTCCGGCAGCCGGGGGGGTGTCCCCGTTACCCGCTCTCGCAGCGCCCGCGCCGCCGGGAATTATCGCTGTTGCTGTTGTTATTATTATTGGATTATTTTCCCGCGCGGGGGCGGTGCCGCGGCGGGGGCGCGGCCGGTCCCGCGGGTGCGCGGCGCGGCGCGGGGGGCGCGGGGCGGCGCGGCGGGGCCGGGGCTGCCGGTAAGTTGGCGGCGCGGTGGCGGCGGCCCCGGGGGAGCGGGCGCCGCGCGCGCTCCCATTGGCCGCCCCGCCGTCAGCTGCTCCTATTTTCTGCTGTCGCTTTTGGCGCTCGGCCATCCAGAAACAAACCACTTCGATGACTCCTAATAGTTATCGCCAGATGTACTAATACACAACAAATCACGGTCCGGGAGAGGGGGAGAGCAAATGAGTTCCTATTTTGTGAATCCCACTTTCCCGGGGAGCCTGCCCGGGGGCCAGGACTCCTTCCTCGGGCAGATCCCTCTGTACCCGGCTGGCTATGATGCTCTCAGGCATTTTCCGGCTTCGTACGGGGCAAGCAGCCTGCAGGACAAGACTTACACCTCACCTTGTTTCTACCAACAGTCCAACACCGTCATTGCTTGCGGTCGGGCTTCCTATGAGTACGGAGCCTCTTGTTTTTATTCGGACAAGGACATTAGTAGCGCCTCTCCTTCCGGCAGTGGCAAACAGAGGGGGCCCGGGGACTACCTGCACTTTTCTCCCGATCAACAGTACAAAACCAGCGGCGGCCAAGCCAAAATTATAAATGACGAAGGCACCGACCGGAAGTACACGAGTCCTGTTTACCCCTGGATGCAGCGGATGAACTCCTGCGCTGGTAAGGCATCTCGGTGCAGTCAAGGGCGGAGAGGGGAGGAAAAGGAAAAGTTTCTTTTTTTTTTTTTTTTCTCTCTCTCTTTTTTTTTTTTTTTTTTTTTTCTTTTTTAAAGATAAAGTCCAGATTGCTGGAGAAATACGGTTCCCGAAGGGCAATATGTAACATGAAACCTCCCTAGGTTTAGACCTGGCACTCTGGCACCCAGGGAATGGTGGCCAAGATCTCAGTATGTAGGTTTACTGGTGAAAGTTATAGGGGAATCCTTGGAAAGTAGGGGGGCAAAAATAAAAAGGAACAAAGCACTTTTATCGCTCTCTTAAAGCCATCCCAAAGCCTCTGCTCTGCTTCTTCATTGTCAGAGAGCGATGCATGGAATATGCCCTCTGTACTGAGGATCCAAAGCATTTGTGGTACATTCCTCCTCGCCCCCCTCCCCCAGCTCATTAGCCTGTGAGTATTGGATATTGAGAGCACGTTTCTGGGGCCGTGGGCGCACTTCCATGGCATCGCGAATTTTTTCAGACTTAGGAGTGAACTTCACATAATTGAACTATTCTGTACAGGAGTGGTACTGGGGGAATGGGGGGTGGGGGTGGAGAGGGAGGGTTGTATTGGGGTGACATTTATTTTTTATAATCCCAAATTTAAACGTTTACTTCAAGTGTTTGCTAACAACTCGCCTTCTCTCCCATCCTCCCGAGTTTATGTTTGCTGCAGGGTAGGTCTCATCCTTTTTTTTGAAAAACAAACTTTTAGCAAGATCATTCCGATGCTGCTTTGCATTCAAGAGCAATAAATTCCGGAGCAAATGGCAAAACGCTCTTCTATGATCTTTAGCTGATGTCTATGATTATACTTAGAAACCTTCAGTAGTCCCAGCCATGGCAATGGCTGTGTGTTTGTGTCAACACAGCCACATGTGCGTGCACACACACACGCACAGACACATGCGTGAGGCTTCCCGGATAGCACACGTGTGCCTGTGCCTGTGTGTGCGCACAGGCTCCCAGCGCGCACAGAGCAGCCTCTGCTCAGCGACTGGCACCGTGCTGCCTCCTGCACCTTCCCTAGGTCCACCTTAAAGCCTCTTTGTATCCCACTTATCCCGCCACAGTAAGCACACTGCACATCCGCATTTACTGCTCGGCAGGCAGGAGAAAAGGAAAAGAGGAAATTTTAAAAAATAAAATTAAAAAAAAAAAAAAAAAAAGCTTCCAGGAAACCAGAGCAGCTTCCCCCACTCCCCGAGATGGTGCCTGCAAAAGGAGGCAGAATATACTAATCGCTCTTTCTGGTCTGAAATCACTGGGCCCTGTCCAATGCGATCGTTTTGTCTTTACTTCTACAGGTACAGTATATGGAACACATGGGAGACGAGGGAGGCAAACTTACACCAGATACCAAACGCTAGAGTTAGAGAAGGAATTTCATTTTAACAGATACTTAACCCGAAGACGACGTATTGAGATTGCAAACGCTCTCTGCCTTACTGAACGCCAGATTAAAATATGGTTTCAAAACAGGCGGATGAAATGGAAAAAGGAAAACAAATTCATAAATTCCACACAGCCCAGCAGCGAAGAAACAGAGGAAAAGTCAGGGGAGTAGAACCACGTTTAATAAAGGCTACCAGGCCTTTCCTTAGCGCTTACTACTACTATTATTATTATTTACCTTGTGTTCCTTCTGCTACTGAAATCCTATAGGTTTGTCACAGTCTATTAATCCCCGAAAGGCTTGGTTAAAAGATGTATATTTGCAATCACCTGTGACTTATTCTAATATATGTGGAAGCCCCAGCTTTCGAGCTACAGGCATGTATGTATGTAATCACCTTCCCAAAGCATATATGGCGTTGGTCAAAGTCTTAGAGAATTGGCCCAGAATTTTAAATATTTGAGATAAGCATCTGTGTGTGGGTGAGTGTCCCTGGTGTGCTTGTGTGAGAAAAGATAAGCAAATTATTTTTAATCTTTTTTTTGATTTAGAAATACTCATATTGTAGAAAGACAAGAGATTTAAAAAAAAATTATTTGGTTTATGTCTTTGCTAGCTCCCGCTATGGCGGACCATCTCGTTATGCTGTGTTTGGGAGTCTATGACCCGCAGGGGGGAAAAGAAGTTTTAGTTATGTATAAGATATTTAAATAGTAAAAGGAAGAAAATTCTTTTTAAAAACGGTGTATAAATCCCTGTGTATAAACTTTCAGTTAAAGCAAAGATGAATTGCAGGGAGATTTTTTTTTTTTAATGCCGCTAAACTGCTTAGTCTGCACTACTAGTATTAAAGTATAAACTCGGCGTTAAACTTCAGGGGAAGCGAGGGAAAAGGTTTTGAAGTGGGCAATTTTCTGTGGTTCCTGTTGAGCTTACGCTAAGGTTTTGGTGAGCTCAGCTCTGCACTGAAAGGGCTTTGAATTATGGACTATGTTTCTTGGGGCTTCGTGAGCTTAGATCGATCTTTTTTCCTTTTATCTCTCTTTCTTTCTCTCTTTCTTCCTTCCTTCCTTCCTTCCTTCCTTCCTCTCTTCCTTTCTTTCTTATTTGAAAAAAAAAAAAAAAAGGTCTTACTAACTCGGGGATTTTCTTTCCTGCTTCTGCGGTATCTTAATTCACATTCGCATTACTTAGCACTGGAAAAAATAAATTGTTACTTTGAAGAAAAATAGCTGCCATAAAATGCTTCCACTTCGAGATTTGTAAAAGTAAAACAAGCGCAGCAAAAAATATTGATTAATATATATGTTATATCTCTCTATATTATATTGCGTGTGCATGAGTGTGCATGTGAAGCTGTGTACAAATGCACTTGTATACGCATCGGGGCTCTTTTGTTTGGAAGGCAGCACAATTTGGGCTACCAGTATAAGTGTTTTAGAAGCCAAATCTGGAGAATATAATGCAAAATGGCTACCGCCGCATTTAGAGGATTTTTTTTTCCTTCTGAGAGGCGATAAAATAACGGCAGCCGTAAAGTCGCCTGGAATTTGACCCCCTAGTTGGAAAAACGCTGCACGATATTTATCTTTAATAGATATCTGACATTTCACATCGGCAGGACCCGGCTGCCTCTCGAAAGCTCCAGCACGAGAATAAGTGTGGGGGAAAATACAAATACATATATATTTGTAGAAGGGACATAAGCCTTGCCAGCACCCGAGAACGGATCGCGTAGGATTTGTGAACTGGTGTAAATAAGCCTCGCACGGAGGAGAAGGCAGGCACAAAACGCAGCTCTCTCTGCACACACGGCTCCCCGGCGGCCGGCCCGGAGGAGCAATGCCCGCCGGCCCCGCAACCTCGCCGCCGGTTGCCGGTGCCGGCGGCGGCGAGCCCCGCTCCGCTCCGCTCCGCGCCGCTCCGCGCCGCCGTCGGGGGCCGTCACCCCGGGCCGACCCCGCGGAGCCGCCGCCATCCCCCGCGCCGCCAGCGGGTGGCGCTGGAGGCCGGCGGACGGGCGGGCGGCGGCGGCGGCGGCGCGCACGGGAGGCGCGCCCCGGGCCGCCCGCGCCCTCCCAGCTCCCCCACCAGTGCACGAGTTTACCTCTAGAGGTCATCAGGCAGGATTTACGACTGGACAACAAAAGCACGTGATGTGAAGCCGTACCCCATATTTGGGTGCCTACGTAGGAGGGAACCAAGTACATGTCCCAGTCATTTCCATAATTCATCATAAATTGTGCAAGGGTGCTATAGACGCACAAAACGACCAAGAGCCACAAATCAAGCACACATATCAAAAAACAAATGAGCTCTTATTTTGTAAACTCATTTTGCGGTCGCTATCCAAATGGCCCGGACTACCAGTTACATAATTATGGAGATCACAGCTCGGTGAGCGAGCAATACAGGGACTCCGCCAGCATGCACTCCGGCAGGTACGGATACGGCTACAATGGCATGGACCTCAGCGTCGGGCGCTCTGCTTCCACCCACTTTGGTGCCAATGAGAGACCCCGCAGTTACCCGGCCAACACCACCTCTGCCTCGACAGAGCCCAGGTACAACCAGCCCGCGACGTCTTCCCACTCGCCTCCCCCTGACCCTCTGCCCTGCACCGCCGTGGCCGGTTCGCCTGTCAGCGAGAGTCACCACGGGGTGAAAAACTCCCTCGCCAACTCCACCAGCACTTCGTCCAATTCCAGCAGCAACACGCACATCAGCAGAGACGGGGTTGGCACCTCGTCTGGGACTGAGGAAGACACTCCAGCAAGCAGCGAGCAGGCAAGTGCCCCGACCGACCAAAGCACAGCCCAGCCTTCACAGCCCCAGATCTACCCCTGGATGCGAAAACTGCACATAAGTCATGGTAAAGCAAATACCCTGTTCTTTCTTTATTTCTCTGGAGGAAAAGGAGGATTTAATGTAAACCGGGTGGCTGCACCGAGCAAGGTCGGGGAGAGGGGGAGAGGAGGGCGTGAGAGCGGGCAGTCTCCGCGCACAACACAACTCTGCTCGCAGGGAAGCACGCTCCCTTCTCTGGGCGAGTCCCCCTCGAAAGGAAAAAAAAAAAAAAAAAAGAAACCGCTCGGCCCCGAAAACACCGCCCGCCTGGCTCCCAGCGCCGGCGGGGGGAGTAGAAGGCGCCTTGCCGAAGGGAGATCGGGAGCAGAGGCTGCTCCCGGCTCTCCTCTGGATGGGGGATCTTCCAGTGGGAACGGCGCGGCTGACCCCATTTATTTTGCTTAGACATATTAAAAAGAGAATAGGAAAGGGCGAGAAGGGCAGTTTTCACTGCTGGGAAGCCGTGGGGGAGGGGGGAAGGGCGAGTCGCCCCAAACTCGGGGTAGAGGGCTTGAGGGGCGCGGGGAAGCGAAGCAACTTTCAGCCCCGGGTACCTGCCCTGCTCTCGCTGCTGGGAGAGCGGCCGGAGGCTCGCAGCCTCCCAGAGTCTTCCCCAGCTCAGCCGTGGGAAAGGGCTGCACTCTTCAGCCTTGCTCTCTCAGCTCTGAAAACCCAGCTATCAGCAGAAACATCCTCAGCTTATCTGGTGGAGGCATAGGGGAGAATTAACCTTATTTTTAAAAAATTTAAAAAGGGGGGGGGGGAGACTGAAAAAAATTAAATTAAAAAAATTCAATCTCAAATCCAAGCGAAAACTTACCGAGACTACCAAATCCCCCTCCCCCAAGCCTTTCCTAAGAGGGGCTGGAGGGGGGAAACTTGTTGAGCGTTTATCCAAACCAGAAACAAAACCAAACAGGACTGAGAATAACGGTCCTGGTCGCTGGTAGCTGCAACGAGACACGAAGGCTCCGAGAGGCTGCTGAGAATCTAAATCATGTACTTTTCTCTTCCAGACAACATAGGGGGACCAGAAGGGAAAAGGGCTCGGACTGCTTACACCCGCTATCAGACCTTGGAGCTCGAAAAGGAATTTCACTTCAATAGATACCTGACCCGCAGAAGAAGGATTGAAATAGCACATGCTCTTTGCCTCTCAGAGAGACAAATAAAGATCTGGTTCCAAAACAGGAGAATGAAATGGAAAAAGGATAATAAGCTGAAAAGTATGAGCATGGCAGCTGCAGGAGGGGCATTCCGTCCCTAAGCGCTTGATCAATTAAAAGTACTGAGCAGTATTAGCTGACCCTGCGTCGTCTCATGTCAGTACTAAGTTGACTTTCTAAAACTTCCTTGTGTTACTTCTGTGAAGAAACCCTGTTCTTGTCGCCCTTATTCATCTTTTAATCATGAGCCTGTTTATTACCATTCTCTCGCGTGTATAAGTAGATCTGCTTTTATCGTACATTTCTTTGTCTTGAATGGCTTTGTCTTGAAAAAAATAATAGATGTTTTAACTTATTTATATGAAGCGAGCTGTGTTACTTGAAGTAACTGTTAAAACAAAACAAAACTAAACAAAAAAGAACAAAAAGGAAAAAAAAAGGAGTAAAAAAAAAAAAAAGGAGAGAGAGAAAGGAAACCCTCCCCCGGTTTAGTACAAATGTTATGTGTTGCACTCAACCTGCTTAACTGTGCATGTGTGGTCAAGTGTTAATGTCTGTATAGCTCCAAGCTGTTAAAAATATTTTTATTCAAACTACCTATATAATTCCTGTGTAATTAATGCTGTTGTAGAGGTGAAATGATGAAATCAACTGAACTTGTCCTACGTGTAGTGAATAGTGAATCTGTGACGAAAACTGTGATTCCAAGCAGTATGTCCTTGCTGTGCCTTTGTATATGACTCTTTGCACGAACTCTTAGAAGTGGCTCTTATTAAGCGCAGCTTCTGTGATGTATGTTTTTTGTGAACAAAGTTACAAATATAGTCAAAGTCTGGCTGTTTGAGCAAACTGTGATCAGCTTTTTTTTTATTATTATTATTATTATTTGTTTTTTTAAAAAACCTGACTGGAAATCAACAAAAAAATAAACTTTCTATTGTAAAGTTTTTGTGATCTGATTTGTGCAAAGCAAGAAGTTGTGCTTCCTGATTTGCCTCTGAAAAAGAAAAAAAAAAAAAAATAGCCCGTGCAGAGTTTGTTATAATATTTTACCTGGCTCCTGCTGCACGTTGCATATGGTGGATGCTGCAATTGTCCGCTACCAGTATTTTTAATTGAAAGTTTGACCATAAGTTCTTCCTTACTTGTTTCTCGCTAGGTGGAAAGCTGCATCGCAGGACCACAATCAACACCCTTTGTGGCTGAATCAACTGTTAATTGTTTGCTGATGGTTAAAATTAAAAAAAAAAAAAAACCAAAAACCAACCAACCCTACCAAAAAAAAAAAATCCCACAACCCAAACCCCCAAACATGTGCTTTGTTAAAGTACGCTGCGAACTCCAGGGTGTGTTTGCATCGCTCTAGAATTTCTCCTGTGGTTTCATTAAGTATATTTTAGGACAGCCATGTCCAAGCCCTCTGCGTCTATTAGTAACCCTCTCTAGCCACATTCCCACTCTTCACCCTTTAAAGATTTTTGGTTTTCTTCGCTACAATTAGTTTGCTATAAACGTAATGCTACTTACCCCATCAGAGCTTGAATGGTTAACTCTTCTGAGCTTCTAAGAGCAACTAAAGATTTGCACATTTACTGACTGGTTACATTGATGCCTTCCCTTAAAAGTTATAAAACAGTAAACTTTATAAGCCCCAGTTCCGGCTATATGACATTTGGGTGCCAAATGAATAGGGTTTTGTCTATGAATTAGATCGTAAAATCATCCATAGCACAGACAGATAGGCTCACTGGCTATAAAAAGTCACGTGGTGCCATTAAAGTAAGTTTTATGGTTTTGGGGAGTTGACATCCAACATTATATACCACATAACATATAATCTCACTGACGCTGGACTTCATTTGACTCTTTTGCAGGCTACGTGTGCCTCCTGGCCATTCAAATTGTCAGGTTTAGGGACAGAAGTATCCAAACCACAAGTTCTCAGTACTATGTGAAAAATGGCTCCTTGCAAGTCAAAGGTAAGTTTTGTGCACAAGTTCCTTAAAGTTTATTTGTACAGTGGGAAAGCCGAGGCTCCTGCTCGCTCTCGCTGCCTCTCGTCTCTTTCTTTCTCTTTCTCTTTCCCTTCCTCTCCGCCTGGAGGTTTTCAGGACGGTCCCACCGTGCCCGAGAGGCAGGATCAAGCACTAATGATCCAGGTTGCGATGCAAATACCTCCCCCCCTCCCTCATCCCTTCACTCGCAGCAGCTAGCTCTCTATTTTAACGATCAAATCAAAGTAAACCACAATAAGCGACTTTGGCAGAGATGGATTTTGGGGCCTAGCTTTAATCACTTTGACTACCGCAGAAGATAATTACTTCCTTTGCTCCAATAGACTCTCCAAGTTTGGAGAGGTTTTGTTTAGCAAAGAGTAGTTACTGCAGGCGATTAAAAAAGGGGGGAAACAAAATAGATTGGGCTTGATATTATCTGGGCAGTATCTTATGTAGGCATGATAGAGTTGGAGGCGTGATGATATGGTAATAATCTTTGGATTGGTGAAATATGTTGCACATCAGAGCCAGTATTAAAATGGCACAGACTGTACTGGAGTGCTTAGATACGTATTTTCTGCATTGGGTTGTGCAGAAAACTTTAGCTATGTGTGTATGTACATCTGCGGGTGCATAGTGTGTTTTGGGGATGCGCATTTGTAACGTTGCTATAACTTTTTCCTGATTCTATACATAACTGCGTAAATATAAATATGTTTATATTATTTGCCTGTGTGTTTGCATGTACAAATCAGTTCGTACGTCTGTGTAAAGCCGTGCAGGCGCATATATGTGTCTCATATTGGTGTATTCATGTACACAAAGGGTGTGTACGTGTGTACACATATATATGTTCCTGTGACTTCCTTTTTTTTTTTTTTTTTAAGCGAACCAATTGACTGTAACTTGTAGCATTAATACAAGAGACTACAGGTCATTAGAGTGCTGCAAATTATGAAATACGGGCTTGGTTTATTGAAGATTGTAAATATCTCCCTAGCTCTGCTCTCTCCCTTTCTGCCTTATATTGCTGGCTGCCATTGTGGGGTAGGCCCCAGCTGCGTGTTTACTTCAACATTCTTTTTATTTAAGTGGACTGTTCTCACTAGAGTGTGATTACTCAGCAATAAACTTTATGGCCGGATTTAACTTCAGTCTTTGAATTTCCAGGACTTGAATGAAAGGGTGAAAGGAACTCTGTCTTTCTCTGAGTAACATTAAGGCCTGATCCTTATCCTCAGAGCTGTTACTTTGGCAAGTGATCTCCGGGGGTATAAACAGACTAGTCAGGGGCTAGGGTAGAATTTTGAGAATTGCCTGTTATCTATCTATCTATCTATCTATCTATCTATCTATCTATCTCTCCAGACCAGCTGTGGATATCTCTTTCTCTGCACAGGTTTGGAGTAACATTGATTCAGCAGATTGCATTGTTTTCCTTTATGTGTCATAAAGTCGGGTTTGCAAAATAATGGAGTGGTTTGATGGGAGAGATGGGCTTTGTTTTATTTCGCTAGTGCCATGCCATTTGAATGTTGTGGTTTAGGCTGGTTTGGCTACTGTGGGCAAAAATGGGAGAAAGGCGCAGGGTTTTAGGAGGGGAAGGTTGTTGTGTACCTCTGCAATGTCTGCATATTGCTGACTGATTCCTATTTTTCATTTATTTGTCTTTAACTTTAAAGAAATGGTAGTATCTAAGGTATGTTCATCCCAAAGATCTCAGTTTTAAAAAATTTAATATTTAAAGTCAACCCTTGTGGAAGTTAAATAGAGTCTGATGCCTTTGTGTCTGTCGATCATTCCTATCAGCACTAAACAAACACATCTGCATATATTTCATATTAAAAAAAAAATGAGAAAGGCTTTAAAAGAGCATATCCAAATGCACATTTGAAAATAATTTCCTTATAAACAGCTGGAGATTTTATAGTACTCTAGTTGACACATTTTCATCAATAGGAATATCAGAAAGTTGTATATGATAAGGGTGTATTATATCATACCATATACCATAAAATTTTATAGTTTGAGGCAAGACATGAAAAACCCTTAAAAGTTTGGTCTTCATTTATGTGTGGGTACTTTTCCAAGGAAAACCCTTTGCTTGTAGACGGGAATTATACTAGACACAAACAGCTCATGATTACTCAGTATTCAACAATACTGCGCTATTTGAATTAACTGGCTAATATACAAGCACGCACGGACACGCGTTTGACTAATATTTTAGAATCCTGGATATCAGCCTGGATTGTAATTTTTCATTGCCTAGAGTGAAAAGATTTGCTACTATGTATTTTCCTCATTTTTGAATGTGGCTTCTGGACCATAACCCACACAAAACAATGTACAGAGGTTTAAGAACTACGGGAAAAGAAAAATATCCCTAAGTCCAGAAGCACATAATCCCGCCTGTACTTCAAGAAACACTAGCAACAAAAAAAAGTTAGGTAGAAATTACAACTTCACCATATTTCTTGCCCTGCCCTGTCCTTAGCATCACAGTTGAAACCATTCAAACCCAGAAATGCATTAAGATTTCCTAATACGCTTCGAAATTTGAAATTCAAACGAGCCCAGACTGCCGAAATCTGTGAAAATAGTCCCAGGTCCGAGTTGTTTTGCGAGGGAAAATGTCATGGGAAATCATCGCTGGGAATCAGAAGAGAGGTTTTATCTGCACTCGTTATTTTTCTGATGAGTTTGGGGGATTAATAAGTGCGAGGTTTTTCTATTATAGAAATGACAAGTTGCGTTCTGTGATTTGAAATAGTTTACCTAATCCTTTGAAAGAAATACTTGCGTGTAGTGTCTCATGCCTAAGTGTAAAACCAATTAAAGATTAGACAGCTCTCTTAATGTGTGGAACTAGTGACTTTGCAAGACATAACTTTCTCTAAACCAGAAGTAGAACAATCCAATGGAAAGTCATCCGTAAATTACAGCTCTGCAGCCTTGTCTAAACCATGCAAACCCCCCAATTTCAGAACATTACAGGGAGATTATTATTCTGCCATTTCCTTACATTAAATGAGTGTGTATCTGTGGAAGGGTGACAATAGAGGAGTTTGCAATTTGCTCCATGGGAAATTGAATGGAACTGATCATGAGGGGGGGATCAGGAGGTTTCGATTTCAAACCCTGAATACGGGAGCAATGCCTTTTCCCTCCCCGCAAATACAGATTTAACGCATTTAATGCAGACACAAGTAAATCTCCTGACCAAGTAAAGATGTCGTTGGCTTCTTAGTCCTTTCTCTTTCTGCCCTCAAAATCTCCCCGATTTGAGGCTAGGGCTACTAGCTAGAGCGGAAAACCACAGTTCCCACAGTCGTCTGGTAATCTTTGAAAATATTATCCTTTTCAAATTAAAGCATCTTCACTAATGTCTCTCTGTAAGGCAAATACTCATGGACCACCCCAGTCACATGTTCCTGAAGCTACGCGCACAAACAATTTCAAATCTGACACAGAGAGCGTGTAAAATTTGCATGGATTTTGCCTCATAACACGCAAAAGGAATCTTTTCTATATCCCCTCCCCCCAAAAAATGTCTTTTCAATAATAATATTTGCGATGAAGGTTATTGGGTAATTATTGCAATTTTGTGGAACAGTCCTTGCTTGAGGTGAAGTCTGTCTCCGGATAATAAATGGCAGCCCGTGCAGTTCACTGCCAGGTTAAGTAAATGCAGAAAAGATAAATCTGCACACCCTAGGAATCACCAGCAGAGCTCGCTTTAGACCAAGTTCACAGTCAACTCGTTTGCCTAGACAAGGCTTCGCAAACAATTAGACTTGTTTCTTTATGTTTAAATCAAGGAGAAATGACTAAAACCCTTCAGCAGAGAGCCGCAGCTTTTCCCCCAACGCTCGTCGCTCCATTCCTTCCAACCTCACGCCCAGAACTTACCCAGCATTTCACCTGCAATTGTAACCATATAGCGCCTTTGAGTAACAGGCTTCCCTCCAACGCTGCCGAAAGGCTGTGCAAACTGATCTAACAGCATTTTACAAAGCTGCGAGATTATGGAAAAGAAAAAAAAAATTAAAAATGCAAAAGTATCCGATTTCTCAGCAGCAAGAAGAAAAAGAAGAAAAAAGCGCCCTTAGAAAGCTGGGGGAAACAGCAGAAGTATTGAAACAAACAGTGCGAGTCTCTTACTCCTAAAAGAAGCTTCATAGCTTTTGTATATCTTTGTGGTTAAGGGCGTTACAACTGCAGGTCAAAAAGTTGAGGGTCAAAAGTTTACGTTTTGCACCACTCTTAGTCATTCGCCCAGACAGAGTTTGATGTCAATGTTATAGCCGAGATCTTGACTATCAGCACAAAAGATAAAATAGCTTTGAGTTACGTGTGTATCACAGTATGGACTCCAGGTGAACCCTACTGGCTGAATGACCTCAATTACCAAGGAAAGGATAGAAAATTCCTCTTTTCAAGAGTAATACACGTTGTATTTCATCTTGAATTATCAGCCACATTTGTGTCTGAATATCTCAGGTTCAGCCGCGGCAGGTAAACACGCGTGTTACCCCCACAGAAGCCACTGATGTTGCCTCCTCCAAAAGTCAGGTAGCAAAATGCCTCACCCTTGTTTATTATATAATAACCTGCTCTAAGAGGTTTAATGTTAAGCCTTCTCACCTTGCAAAATGGCAGGAAGATAAGATAGGAGCGAAGCTATTAACACGTAAATCGATCCTAGCCGTGTCTTTGTTTTTGCTCTCATTTCTGTAGCGACCGCTAAACTGTGCTTAAACAGGACATGCCGGAGATAATACGGGCTATATGTTTGGTCCGAAGGAGCTCGTTTAAAATGCGGAGCGGTGGAGCCGTGTTGCGATACCCATGGAAAATATTACGGAGAAGCTGGCGCCCTGCGCCTCTCCGTGATTTGGAGGGTTCTCACAGCCTTCTGGAATTACCCGAGGCGGCAGTTCCCAGCGAAATTGGGAGTAGGGCGCGTTGTTTTTCCTCTCGCCACCCACCCCTCTTCACCCTTCCAAGAAAAAGTTTAGTGTTTCTTAGCACAGAGAGATTCCCACATTGCTGGGATTTTTTTTGTTCCCAGTGCCGCCTCTGAGTAAAAGCTTTAGCTCCTTGGTTAGACATGTCTGCAGGGAGAACTAGCCAATATTGCTCAAGCAACTTCATTTTGGAGGGCATCATCGCAGACGGGATTCAGCTTGAAATTTTAAAGCTGAGGGGTCGGTGGAAGAGGGAAAGGATATTCCCAAATAGACACAATCAGACCTGAAAGGTGTGGAGGAGGGGACAGTGCGACAAGGAAATCCGAGAAAGACCGCACCTCACCCCCAACCACGCATTGCTGCCTTTCCATCCCCAAGGCAGCAGCCTACACCGGCCTCTGTGTAACTGGTACGCGTGAATTATTTGCCAGAGACACAGCTGGATCGTGGCAGGCGAGGCTGTATCTTGGGAACAAGTACGCGAGAGGTTAGATATCAGATTAGCCAAAGTGATTATCGGAGATTGTGCCTAAAGTACCTGCTGAAGCCCGGAAAGTGTGTAATGCAAGTGTTTGCTCGGCGTGTAGACGCTGTTCACAAGTTGTTGCTGCTGCTCACTTGTAGCGAGCCCTGGCAATGCACGTTTAGGGAGCCTGCCCGCTCTGGAGATAGTATATAACCTTTCACATCCAGACTATTTATTTGGTGCAAGAGCGAAGCCTGATAACAAGCTAAAAACCGTAGCCAAATATCTATTTTGTTAGAGAATAGCAGGCGGATTGTTTCCAAGAATAACAATGCGTCTTTGATATATCCAGAATGAAAGCTGTTACTATAACCGGCTTACTCAAGAGTAGGTGACAGAAATCCATTTACTTCCTCACTAAAACAATTAGTGGTCCGGATTCCATATTTTAAATCTGGTTTAGAATAAAAATATCAATGAGAATAATTTCAAAGAAGTTGAAACCGTGGCTTACATAAATATTGACTCTTTTCAATTATTGTTTAAATTGTCCCCCCAGCCCACCCCCCCCCCCCCCCAAAAAAAAAGAAGAGAAAAAGGGAAAAAAAAAAGGCAACAGACTAGAACAGAGCAGTTAATAATTTGAGACGAACTCTTTCTGTCCTTTCACTCTCTGCATTCAGCACGCTGCTCTCTGGCGTGGAAGGTCTGCTCAAAAGACCATTCATTTAAAATCCAGGCACAAATCACATTTTACGTGTGTTTATTTAAGCGCACCAGGACAGAGTGAGCAAACCCCGCCAACTATCCCGTTGTTAAGAAAAGCCCCAGTGCCAGGGAAACCACCGCTTTTACCAAATGCTGAACTTGGGGTAAAAATGCCAACATTGCCCCGGCAGCGCCCATCGGGAAGGACGCTCTCATCCGCGGAGGCAGGAGCAGCCTCGGGGCTGTATCATTCCCAGGAACAAAGAAAGGAATACAGTCGATACATTCCATAACGTTTACATTTTCCCTCGATTTTTTTCTTATTTTTCCCTTAGAAGTAGTGACCTGGGCAAAGCACCCTGCTATCTAAAAGACACTGTTATAGACCTTTTAGAAAAACTAAGTCCAAGGCCGAGGTGAACTTCAGGTCACCGCGTCTAACAAATATGAAAATGTCGCCTGGTGAAGGGCACGCCTTGTTATTTAACAAAGACTGTCAATGTGTAAGATTAATAAGAAACAAAATGCACACGGTGTCACTTTTCGGTCACTTTGAAACTTGGGACAGCCTCGCATTCAAGAGGGGAAAGCTGGGACTAAATATATTCAAAATGGTTCAAATCAAAGTCAAGCCAGGCTGCTAGTGCGATTCTTCCTCCTCCTACCGCTCTCGGTAGAGGATGCCCGGCACGGCGAGAGGTTGACTTGAATTATTATTATTATTATTATTATTATTATTATTATTATTATTATTATTATTACTACTACTACTACTACTACTACTACACCACTACTACTACTGCTACTATTATTATTATTATTGCTGTTGTTATTACTCTTTTCTCTTTCGTGGTAATTACGTTTTAGCTGCGTATGTGGAGGGTAACAGGAATGCTTGTCTGTTTCACAAGAAAAAGGGGGATCCCCTTTCCCCCCTCTTTCGGTATGTATTGAGTTGCCTCTTCTTGGTGCATGAAAATTTACTATCTCCCTCTCAACTTAATTCCAGTGCTGTCCCCATCCCATTCTCGGCCAGCCTCGGCCAGGAAACTCTCGCTTCTTTATTAATTGATTGAAGTCTCCTTCTCCAGTGAAATCGAGCCTTTAGTCCTTCTGGAAAAATAAGGGAGCTGGCCTATTTTATCCTATCCTTTTCTTTCTTTGAGAACTTAGGGTGATGGTACAAGTTTGTTAAAGGGAAGTACTGGGGGAAAAAAGGGTTTGAGATTGTTTATTACAGCCATAAATCTTGCAGTAAAATGTCGAAATGGCCGTGTGCAAGATAACACTTGGTGGTCTTGGCCGGGTTTTTGTTTATGATAACAAAACCAGAAAGACACGGAACAGGCCTTTTGGAGGTCCTGCCTCAGCACATCTTCACAGACTAAGAGAACCACATGAAAAAACCAGACTTGAGCTGAGCAGCTCAGGTCACCTTGCAGATTTACACTCGTATACAAAACTGAGCCCTTCTCTCTGTAACCGAGCGCCAGAGCCCTACTGTAGAAAGGGGCACGGTGAAACTTTGAGATCTAATCACAGTAAATAATATGAAGCAGAGCCCGGTCAACTCTCCCAATATAGCGCTGATCTTGCAAACCGAGACAACACTTTTCGTTGTGTTTTGCTGTGGCGTGGGAACACGGCAGCCCGCTGTAGTGCTCCGGCCATAGTGCCTCAGGACTTATGCCGAGGATAATATTTACGATACCCCGGTGCAATTCATCTGGTGCTAGCCGGCAGGTATTTGTATGTATGCGTCTCTATGTGTGCATGTATCTCTTTATACCGGGAAAATGCTAGCGTGGTGGACTTCGGCAATCTTTTATTTCTTACAGTCATGCAGATGGGAGCTTTTTTGCTTTTTATTTAGGAAATGGGTTGCTGTTGTTTTGTTGTTGTTGTTTTGAACATAAATAAAACAATCTCCCCTTTTCTGTCAAATGTGTGCTGTTGAACAGTTGCGGCTGTCTCTGTGTGTAACCGCGTGTGTGTAACCGCATTTCCTCTCCACGCAGAGTAAATAGAGAAACTTATCTATTACACCAGTTAGAGTTCCATAGATGTGCTGTTGGAAATGAGTAAGTAAATGTGTTTTAACTCTCTTTACAAATTAGACATTCGATAGTAGGGGGAAATGAGTGATTGTTTAGATAAGTACCCCAGTATACCTAAGTGCTGGAAATGTTCTAACATATTGCAAGCCGCATGCAATGTGCGTGCCTATGTTTCTGTGGATAAAATATAAATCGATACGATGTGTGTCTTGTTAGATAGAATATATATTCAAATAGAATTTTATTGCATGTATCCATTATCTATTAAACTGCAAAAGACAATAATCTGAATTTAAACCAGGGTAACTGTTAATGTAATATCTTTAGGAGGGCAAGATCTAAACTGTATCATATTTACGCTTGATATATTAGAAGTATTTTCCCATACTACCAGATGAGATTTAGCCAGTCAGCAATTATATTCTCCAAGGGTGTGGTAAATATTTCTACGTGTTTATATTCTTTCCTGTATAGATGAAAAAATATAATCTGGAAAAGTTCGCGCCTACTCCAAATGTGGCAGACTAGCTGACGTTCAAATAAGTATTTTTTTCCCCCTTAGAATAAGAGCGTAATTAGTTTAACCATCAAATTTCAATTACCTAAGGTCAGGGCGGTTGCCTCGTTTCCCCCTGAGCTGCAAATACCGTTAATAGTCTCAGTTTTAGCAACGTAGACGTGCCCGAGTGCCCTCTCCCTCCTACACCAGGGTTTGCGAGCTACTTCTGAGAAGGCACTAGCGATTTCTTATGGAAGCGAAAATTAAGAAATAAACCCAAGACGAGGGGCACACCAAACCAACGGACGTAAATTCGTAGCTCAGAAAGCTCTCCTCCGCGGGGAGGGATGCTCATGGTGAGCCCTGTAATCGCCCGTAGGAAGTGTTTGATACCGTCGTGTCCGCCTTCCCCTCTCCCTTCCCCCTCTGTTCCCCGTTATTTTCAGGCTCGCTCTGTGCCTCACACGCCGCAAGCCCCTCGAGGACTCTCCTGGGCCTCCCCGCGACCTTCGTTCTAACTTTTGCGTCTATTCCTCCAATTAGCCCGGCTTCAAAGGGGCAAAAGGCTGTCCCTGGAGCTGGCGGCCGCCTGCGGTCCGCAGTGGCGGGGCGCTGGGGACAGAGCCCGGAGGGCGGCCGGTGGCCTGTGCCCGACAGCCGCTGCCGCCCTCTGCCTGCGCGCAGCCCCGGCGTTCGGAGATGGGCTTGTTTAAAGGGATTGTGCAACGCCTTGTGCAATGCCTGCCTCCCTCTGGATCGCGCAGCTGGGCTGCGCTCCGTTTCCTCGCCCCGCTTCCTACACTCTCCCACGGGAGAACGAAGACACAAAAAGTGCTGGGGCGGGCCGGGTGGGTGGGAGACTGTCAAAGCCGGATTAGTTCTATCTCGCTTGACACCGCGACTGCTGGACGCGGCCCGGGTCGGCGGGCGGGAGGAGCCGGGGATGCTGGCGAGGAGGGGACGCGGGGCTCTCCCTCGCCAGGCAGCCGCCGCCCGTGGGGGAGGCGCGGTCCCCGCGGAGGGTCCGCGGGCGCGGAGCTGCCCTGCGGCCGCTCGTCCCTCTTCCATTTCCTGATCCGGGGTCCGCGGCCCCGCGCGGTAATTGGCGCTGGCGGTCAGGTGGTGGCGGGGCGGCGGGGGGTGCGGGTGTGTGTGTGCGCGGGTGTGTGTTTGTGTGTGTTGTAGGCGCTCCAGGGGTGGGAAGAGAGGAAGGGAGGGGAGTGCAGCGGGGAAAGGGCGGGGGGGGGGAAGGGCTGGAGGCCCAAACTTTGGCAGCGGCAGCACTTGACAGCGGCGGGAGGGGGAGAGGGAGGGAAGGGAGGGAAGGGGGGGGGGAAGGGGAGGGGCCTCGCCGAGCCCAGAAAAACGACAACGCGAGAAAAATTAGTATTTTTGCACTTCACAAATTAATGACCATGAGTTCGTTTTTGATAAACTCCAACTACATCGAGCCCAAATTCCCTCCCTGCGAGGAATACACGCAGCACAGCGGCAGCGCCGGCAGCTCCGCCAGCTACCACCCGCACCACTCGCACCCGCACGCCCCGCCGCCGCCGCCGCCGCCGCACCTGCACGCCGCGCACCCGGGCCCGGCGCTGCCCGAGTACTTCCCGCGGCCGCGCCGGGAACCGGGCTACCAGGCTCCCGCGGCGCCGCCGGGGCCGCCGGGGGCCGCCTCCCGAGGCGCTCTACCCCGCGCAGGCACCCTCCTACCCCCAGGCGCCCTACAGCTACAGCAGCGCCGGCAGCGCCGCCCCGGGCCCCGAGCAGCCGCCCCCGGGCGCCTCGCCGCCGCCGCCCGCCAAGGGCCACCCCGGCCCGCCCCAGCCCCTGCTCCCAGGCCATGCCCTGCAGCGCCGCTGCGAAGCAGCCCCCGCCGCCGGGGCCGGCACCGGGCCTGCCTGCCCGCTGCTGCCCGACAAGAGCCTGCCCGGGTTGAAGGGGAAGGAGCCGGTGGTCTACCCCTGGATGAAGAAGATCCATGTGAGCACGGGTGAGTTGCCCTTGCCAGGGGGAGGTGGGGATGTGCCTGCAGAGGAGGGAAGCGGGGGGAGGGTGCTCTCGGGACCGGGATGGGTCTTTCCGTGTGTGGCTTCTTTTTTATCCCCCCTTCTCCCTCCGCGTTTCCTAATAGTAAAAAAAAAAAAAAAAAAAGAAAAAAAAAAAAAGGAAAAAAAAAAAAGTGAGAAACCTTTTGTATCCGGGGTCCTTTATCAAAAGATTTACGAGACGCCAAACTGTTAGGGCAGTAATTATAGCCCCCATAAATTTAATTGCCCTGCAGTGGCTCTGGGCCATGTGTCTTTGAAGCTTTTCTTCTAACCCAAATGCCCATCACCATTTTTTATTGCTCCTCGATTGTCCCCACTGTCGATAGGCTGGGAAACAATTTTTCTTGCCGTTTATGTATCTTATGTGAACCCGGTGTCAAGTTATTATATAATGATTATGTTCCATCCCTTCCCCTCTCCTTCTTTCCCCTCCGCGTGTGTATGCGTGTGCCCGTGTGTGCACGTTTCAGTCAATCCCAATTACAACGGAGGGGAGCCCAAGAGGTCTCGCACTGCCTACACCAGACAGCAGGTCCTGGAGCTGGAGAAGGAGTTTCACTTCAACCGCTACCTGACCAGAAGGCGACGCATCGAGATCGCGCACACCCTCTGCCTCTCCGAGCGCCAGGTCAAAATCTGGTTCCAGAACAGGCGCATGAAGTGGAAGAAAGACCATAAACTGCCCAACACAAAGATGCGCTCCTCAAACCAGTCCACACTGAGCCAGCAGTCCAAAGCACAGACACAGGGCCACCCCCATCCGCTCGATGGGGCTACACCCAACGCAGCTGCGCTATAAATACGGTTTTTGGTTTGAGTCTTTTTGGTCCTTTTTTGTTTGGTTGATTTTCATTTTTGTTGTTGTTGTTGTTTTTTTAATATATATATTTACCTATCTATTGGGGTTTTCAAGCTGCCTCGAGGTGGAGGCTGGCCTTTTGGACCAAACTGTGTAAAACAAAACAGGAGCAGAAAAGGAAGACGAGACGTGTCCAAGAACGGGCACATGTTTAAACCAAAACCCGGACGATTGTCTACATTGTATATAGATAATGGTTCCATGCCCATCATTTTTTTCTATTTATGGAAACGCTCTCTTGCCCTCGGTGTAAGGGAGGGCTGGATGCTGTCATGGACGAATTCTCTGTACCTAAGACGGACTCTTTTTCTTTTTCTTTTTTTTTTTTTTTTAAATTTTTTTTTTGGGAACACGTTAAAAATAAAATCATTTAAAACAAAGCAAAGAGCTCGTGAGACACTTGTGTAAGGCATTGACTTGAATAGCGCTGTGTTGTGGTGGGTTCATGGATTTCTCTGTGAGTGCTTGTGTGTGTGATGGTGCACACGCACGTATACACACACAGACCAACACGGGAGAGAGAACGAACACGTCCACAAGAGGTTAAAGACTTATGAAAAAGTCCCCTTACGCTGTCTAAAGGAAAATGTTTTATGTATCGAAGGTAACTTAACTGGTTTTAAGTGTAGCCCCCTCAGTAGCTGTGATCTATTAGTTTTTCTCCGCATTCCCTATTGCATTTATTTAAAGAAATATTGCTATAAAGGCTGTTGCTGTCTTCATATTTGGCACTGTCTAAATAGTTTGGGTCCATGTACAATTTGTGGATTTTTGGTGTAATGTATAATAGTGCCAAATGCTAGTAATAAAGATTATTCTGTACAAAAGAATTAAACGCTTGAAACACAAGTCCACTACGTGCTGTTTCATCCACCTTGTGCTTGGCTGCTGTTGGCATCAGGAATGGAAAACAACAGTTCAATGCATTGTTTTGACTTGGATTCATCTTGTCAATAAGGTAGTAGTTATTTTAAATGTGGTGAAAAACCTCCTGGCTCCTACTTGCCTGGCTGGGAAAAATTGCGTTGCAGGACGAGGAAAGGTCTTGCTTCATTGTATAGGTGAGTGGTGCTCTCTTTAGCTGACTTGGACAGAATGAGTCTGACTCCACCGCTGGCCGTGCGACTGTTTTCAGCTGCCTGACAAGAGAAACTGTGCTTCTTCTGGGAGCCAATAAGCTCCCATGCCGTGATAACACTTTAAATCTTTAGCCAGTCGTGGTTTATTCATTCATTTTCTCCTGATTATGATTTCTTAGCTGGCTAGCACTGTTTAAAGGGAATACATGAACAGTAACCTAAAGTTTCTTCTTAAGCTCCCTCTTCTGTTTCTATTTCCTTTTTTTTTTTTTTTAAGATTATTTCGAAATGTATTGAGAAAGCCCTAGTAGACACATGAATTTGGATACAACTCATGAGGCTTTTTTTGACCGAGATTGTCACAACTACTGTGGCAAATTTGGATTCAACTGGTTCCAGCTCAAGCTGTGCATGTTGCTGCTTGCAGGCAGCTAAGGGGTTCAGGCAAAGTGGAGCTGATAACGGGGAGCCCTGCTTGGGGCTTTCACAACATGGTGTAGCACTGAGCTGGGTAGGAAAAGTCTTGGAAAAGACCTCAAGTGCTGGTAAATCTTCCAGGGAAGACCTGAAGGCCAATACTTATTTATTTACTCACCCAAATACATACAAGACAGATTCTTGGAATCAGCGCTTGTCTTCACATAAGTGAGGCCGCCAGGACCAGGGGCACAATCGTCCCTGGTTGAGGCAGCACCAGGCTCCAAAGGTTGTGCCAGCATCCCTGCCTAGCCATGGAATACCTACCATCCCAGAGATGTACAAAAATGTAACGTGCCACTGGCAGAACACGTTCAGCATCAGGGAGGTGGCAGTTGTAAACACCCTCAGCAAACACGGCTGTCCCCATACCTGGCCAAGGAGCAGGCCTGAAAAGCACAATTCTGCTCACACATTGCTGTTTACTAAATCCAGGCTCGCCAATTGTCTCCTTATAAAGGGGAAAAAATATAGTGTGTGTGAGGTAACTACTATCCACAAATGTGTGACTCTTAATTTGGTTTATTGCTTGAGAATCCCTTAATGCATTTAGAGCCAAAATTAGCACAACTGAGCAAAATTCCAGCTGAAACGTATTAACTGGGTTTCTTTAGTGTGCAGCCTATGCGTATAAACCTGGTTTGCTCCCATTGTAAAGAGAAATGAAATCACGCTGCAAATAGCAATTTTAGCGAGAATCATTAATCACCTCCTACAATAAATACTTCTTTGTAATTCAACAGCGGTTCTGAAAGGCATTCTCTTGGAAAAGTCTGTGAAGACGCAAAGGATTTTCCTGGGGGAAAAAAAAGTGGTCATGTGTAAAGACACAGCATCTTGGCTGTCTGCTAAAAAAATGTACATTCTCTTGCTGGAGATTGAACTGCGGACTGCAAAATACCCCATGGCAGATTATCATCATTTAAGGTAAATTCTCCTTCCCTCTCTTCCCCTCTGCCTGTCTTGGGAGCAGAATGCTGCTCCCGGGCTGGGAGCCCTCTGCTCCCCGTCCAATACCTCCCATCTTTACAATAACTTCAAAAATTACATCGTCCTGTTTAAATTCTCGCATTGTGCTCCCTTTGCTAAGGCAACCAGGAGTTCACCGAGAGGACAAATTTTCTATCCCATTAATTGTTTTTTTTAGAGGAGCAGACTGACCCTTCAAACCCTTGACCTTTAAAGACAGTATTCTTTTTAATCCGGCACTTGGACCTAAATGTCTCTTCCCCCCTCCCTCTCTCTCGCTCTCCCGGTGTCTCACACACGAATTTATCTGCTCCGGCCACAAAGGCGAGCACAGCTCAAAACGCTGGAAGTGGAAGTGTGTCAATATTTCAAAGAAAGACCAAATCACCTCAGAGTCAATTTGCTGTCAGCAGGGAACGCCACTCGGTTAACCTCGGCACCCACCTCCCCTCCACCCACCAAGAAAAATACTCCTCTTCCAAGATCCCCCTCCTCGTTTCTCCTGCAAGCTCTTGCTATACCTGGTGTTTCATTACAGGAGGAGCTGAACTGTGACAAACGCCTTGTGGTATTTAATAACCAGGGCCATCCTGCATCGGGGGATTACGCAATGCTATGATTTTTTTTTCCCTTTTTTTCTTTTCTTTTTTTTTTTTTTTTTTTTTTTTTTTTTTTCCTTTCTCCCCAGGGTGCTTGCAGTCCCAGGTCTTCTTGTCCTGTGTTTGTAAAAGAGGAAGGGGTGGGGGGAGCCCTCACACCGGCGGAGATCCTGGCAGGTTTTGCAGTGAAACTCCAGCTCTCCCGGCCCCCCCGCCTCGCGTCGGGGCCGGGTTCGGGCAGGCCGGGCTCTCCCGCCGTTCCCGCACCTCCGCCCGAGCCGGGCGGGCGGCGCGGCCGGGGGACCCGCACGTCACGTCCCCGAGGAGGCGGAGGCTCTGCCCGCGTCCGCAGCCTCTCGGCCCGGCCGGGCCCCGGCGGGGTGGGACCCCGGGGTGTCGCTCCAGGGCCGTCCCCTCCCGTCGGTGCCGCGCGGGCGCCCAGGCCCGGCCCACGCGGGTCCCGGTGGGGTCGGGGCTCCCCGCGTGGGCGCGGGAAGCTCCGCGGCCGCCTCCCTCCGGCCCCGGGCAGCCCTGCTGGCTCCGCCCGGGCCCGCGGACAGGCAGCACTCACCCATGGAAGACGGCCCGCGCAATGCCGCCCTGATGCTGTCCCGTACCCCTGCCAGCGGCGCAGAGCCCCCTCCCCGCTGCGGACAATGACGATCTGGGTTCAACTGATTCATCTGCAGTGGGGGGGCGGAGGGTGTAAAGCTGACCCAGCTCGCTGTGCAGAACGGGACAAACCCTTGTTAATAATGCCCCAGAGCTCTCCCTGGAAACTGAGGAGCTGTCAAAGGCAGTAGAGATTAGGGGACCCAAGCACGAGCATCCCTGCGCTCGCAGATAAAGGTGTTGCGTCTGTTCTGGGGGAGATATTGAAATTTTAATCTTTAGGGTCACGTGACTCATTAAATAATTAATGCAGATAGTCAGGAATGGATCTGTGGCCGTCAGTCCTCACTAGGAGTGATTCTCTCAGAAGTGAAACTCAACTCCTTATTACTGGAGTTTGTTTTTCTTTCTTTCTCTCCTTTTTTTTTTTTTTTTTTTTTTTCTTCCCCTTAAAAACCCCACACCTGATTTATCTTGAAAGATTCTAAACTTCTTAAGCAAGCAATAGGGTCTGTGTTGGTAAGTAGGTAGTGTGTATTTCTAGCTTGATGACTTTAATTGTTTGTGCTTGCTTTGTCTGCTGAGCATTTGCTTAACCAGTTTAATATTTAGAAATGTTAAATCTTTGTTTTAGCTGCCTTGTGGTCACATTATGGCTTTTGGTGATTAAGTGTTACGGAGGCAAACACACTTGATAATGTTCTAATTCACACTGTGGAAGGCTGGGTGCCACAGTGCAGGAGGACCTGCTTTGTTCAATTTTCCTGGCGTTAATAAATCACCGTCTCTTAATACATGGCCAAAAAAGCAATGGAAAGGCAGTGAGCATTGCAAAGGAAAAGTCATAGGCGAATTTCTCTATGACTCATTACTCTGAACGATTTATGTACGAACTTAGAGTGCCGCAATGAATATTAGAGTTTGGGATAACAACAAATTAAAAAAAAAAAAGTCATAGTTTTTGTAAAGTGCTTTATTGCTACTTAGCAACTCTTTCAAGAAACAGCATACTTTAAAGGACAGTGGCAGTGTAAAATATGGTAGCGTGACCTAATAGCTCCAAAATAAATAACAGAAAGTCGCTGGCACCGTTTTCAGCTACACGCTCCATATTTAACACGAGTGGGACAACCCAGTCACGACACGCTTGATCGATGATTATTGCTGTTTGTAACATGATTATTGATTAGGGATCAAAACGGCTAAGGTATGACTTTGAGCCTAAAATGCCAGGGGGTTCCCCGTGTGCTGCAGCCGAGTGGAAGGAAAGGTAGAGCTAAGAATAACCCCAGGAAGCAGCGCCCGGGCTCTGTGATTGCAGTTCGAACTTTCCATTTTCTTTTGTGTTTGCCAGTAGATTTTAACAGTCAGCGCTCGCAAATTTATGAGACAGCAATAAACAGTTTAGTAGGCTATTATTGCATGATTTTATGTAGACTGGAGTTCAACACCAAATTTAAAATTATTAGCGTAATTATGGAACTAGTAAATTACCAAAGCAAAGTATCTGCTCGAAAAGTTCTCCCAAGACAGACTTAATATTTCCAGGGCTCAGATAACACCCTTCAGCAAGAACGGTGTTATTTAATTATTAGCATTTACATTTACTCTCGATTGTAAGATGCGTTAGATGGGTTTTATTAGCAAGACTGAATACAGGGGTACATTATTATATCTGACAAATTCATATGTAAAAGTGATTCAGTAAGTGGCATGCAAATGACCTGACTATTGTATTTTTGGACCTAGCAATATTGTTTATTTTAGGGGAAGAGAAGCAGCCCAGTTTTTTTCCCTCCATCAATGGCTTTCAGGGATGTCGTTTCTTTCGTTGCCTTTTTTTTTTTCTTTTTTTTTTTTTTTCTTTTTTTTTCTTTTTTTTAAGCCTTTGGGCCCGATCCCGCTTCACTGAGGTCAATTGTTAGTCTCTTACTGAGCTTGTGGTGGCAGGATTGGGCCCCGGCTAACCGTTTGAATAAAAGCCCAACCACAATACGCCCCGCATTTAAACTGGAACCCTTTCCGAGTTTTATTCAGCAGAGATGAACACCACGACTTGTGTTTAATGTCTGTTCTTGATTAAATGATCCTAAACAAAGGTTTCCCAGAGGAAAATAAAGCAGACATTCATGTAACAAGAGTTAGGAATGACAATATTTCCAAACACTTGGAGACAGAAGGCATAGCTGTCTACGGGGAGAAAAAAAAAAAAAAAAAGGAAAAAACCCAACCAAAACAACTGCACGCTTTTATTTCTCAGCTCCCCGTGCTCTTCACCCGGGTGGGAATCCACGCTCCTCGCGGGAGCCCGAGCCCGCTCCATCCCCGCCCGCCCCTCTCGGGGCTCTCCCAGCGCACCCGGCAAACCATGTATTGCCAATGAAGGAGCAAAATACCTCCCCCTGCACTCCCCGGTAAGGCACTGTTTGTTGCTTGTTTACAGGGAGCCCCGAAACGAAGCCGCTCGGCCGGGGCGGTGGAAGAAGCTGGGAGCGCCTCAGCCCAACCCTGCGCAGCTGGAGGAGGTAAGAGCCGGGCAGCGGCCGCTGCTTTTGCGCCGGTGGCAGCTGTAAGAATGCGATTTGCCTGGTACCTGCATGAAGAACCAGACTGCCGGAATGAGATTTTGTTGTTGTTGCGATAAATATTTAACCTAGCTGGGATTTTTTTTCTGGATTGGCTCTATTCATCTTCCGTGGGTGGTGAATGCGCGTGTCTGGGCAGACAAAGAAGTGTACGGGACCTGAGTGATCGCCATCCTTATAAAGGCATTGGGGACAGGAAGGATGCAAAGTCATCTGAAGAGCGAAAGAGTTAGAGAATTTCTTTGTCCGTTCTTAGCTCCTTCCGAAATCAAAGGCACCAGGCGAGGGAGAGAGGGTTGGAGCCAGTTCGGTATTGAATGGCTGCTAATCGCGGCTTGTCTGTTCGCCTCCTCCTCGAGGAGTTCCGCGGCCAGTCCTGAAAACGAGAAGTGCATGTGGGGATGTTAGAAAACCTGATTTTTGTCTGCGTCCATACAACAGAATGGTTCGCGAATAAATTTCGGGTATTTGTCCGTCCTGGCCTGCTTTGCACTGAGTGGAGGTCGGTGTCTGGTGGTTCGGAGTTGCTGAAGTCCTTGATGTGCTTGGTCCTATGGCAGGAGAAAAGAAATGCTTTCCATAGTGACAATTTTTTTTTATGCCGGCCGTCGAGAGGGGAGGATTACATAGAATTAGCTCAAACTCCTGCTAGATTTACCTGCTTCTTTTTGGATGTTGATGTACAATTAGTGTATTTTACTACCTTTTAAAAGCGGCCATAAATTACAGGACTACAAGGGCTCTTTGTGTTGGCTTAATGAGCTGCTTAAATCTTAACTACAAAAAGACTCTGCAAATGTCTATTCACGCTTGTGTTCGGAAATTGAAAGCGAAAACACGCTACGAGGGAACCTTCCTCCGGTGGCATGTACCCACAGCATTGCGGGCAGAGATATTTGGGATTCCTTAACTGACCCAACACCGGCAGACTCAGCTGACTCTGAGCAGAACTTCTCTCACAAGGGCACAGTCGATAACGCTGCTCTTTTTATCTACTTGGGAATGATCAAAGACCAACTTTATCAGACGCACGGATGTAGGTAAACAGCTCTGCGTCCCAGCAGATTGCAAATCTTTCGAGGTAGCGAGGAAATAAGTACTTATATCGTACGAGTGATTCCCATTTCATTTCCACATGGGAGTGATAGGCACACCTCTTACCAACTGGCACAAAAGTAAACTTGAAGCACAGTAAAAATTCTAAATCTTAATTATATTGAGGGTAACTTTAAATAGCATTAGTGCTAAGAGTGGCTATTAATGCCAGAACGGGCACAAAGGGTCTCCCTTAATGAAGGCACGTTATGAACTCAGATCTGTTTGTTGTCACTGAGGCTGGAATTCAAACTCAGCTCGAAGCCATGTGTATAAAGCACAGAAAAATCAGTAGCACACCTACTGATAAACTCCACATTTTTTTTTCTACTAGGAACAGTCTTTCGGGTCTCCAAATCATCAAAGTAATAAAACACAACGTTGAGTGTCCAGGAACAGGAACAAAGCAATAAATGGGGTGGCGAGGGAAGTCTAGCGCCTGCGACTCGCAAGATCATTTGAATTTGCATCTGAAACCTCGTAATCACGCTAATACAGCAAAGAAAACTTTCTCCGAATTCGGCGGAAGGGAATAATTTTCAGCTGCAGTTCAGGACAGCACAAAGTTAGGCAGACTCCCCCTTCTGCCTTCCCAAAGCACACTCTGTGAAAGGTATTCACACGTCAAGAAGTTACTTTTCTTAAGAATTAATTAGTTTCCCCACTATATACACCAAGTTAATTGTTAAACAGTAGTTTTAGGATTAACTTGACCATTAATACCAATAAAGATGTTCACAGAAACAGGGTTTTGAAGCCAATGGCCACAGCTAGCGTTAAGGCATTTCAGATGACTTATGATTGTGATTTATTGCTTTTGTAGTTTCTATTTGCTCAAGACTGTAACTTCTAAAGCCATCTTTCTACTTTTGACGCAAAGCAGTCGATAACTTTTTACAACAGCCCCAAGAAAACTTGCTTTGCTTTTTTCAACATCTGCTCCATTCCCCATTAATTTCAGTTTCATTGTTGCAGAAGAACTTCTCTGTGTATTTCTTCTATGGGATGTAAACGCACCAAATTTTAAAGAGCAGTGAATCCATCTCAAGCAAATATCGGCCATAGTTTACAAAAAGAGCTGTGGAGTTACCAGGCATGCTGATGGTTACAGACTAGGGCATGTCGAGTGTGCCTAATGCCCTTTCTTTTTTAAAAAGTCTGTAGTTTTTATTCCAGTTTCTAGTGAGGGATAATATATGTATACCCTGGTATTAACTTAGTCACTTCCATATGAAAAATTGCGAAGTTTTCTCCTGCTGTAACGTCATGCTGACTTTGCTGCAATGCCACTACTGTACACTGTTACGAATGGGTTTACATTCCAGTGGCCCACTTACACAATCCAGGCGAGAGTATAAAAAGGCTTGTCCATAACACTAAAAGTCATCTTTAAAAAGAAAACTCCTTCCATTCTGTTCAATGAAGTGTAGGTGAAACAGTAAGAGGGGATATGTAGTTAGCTTCTTTGAGCTCATGGGAGATGATGGAAAGATTCAGGCGAGGGTGTATCCATGATGATGCACAATGCTAGAGTCACAGAACTGAACCAGGAGCGCGTTAAAAGCGTGAACTATCTGATTTACTTTGACTCCTTCCAGAAAAGTTGTGTGTGTGGAGGGTTTCTTTTGTTTGTTTAGCTTATTGTGTCAATAGCACCAGGTAAACAATCTTACAGGGAAGACGTGATGGATTCACACACAGGGGAAGCTGCCTGGCTCTGGGGCCACATACAACTTTGCTTTTTTCCCTTTTTTTCTTAATTTTTTCCCCTTAGGCAAAGAACTCCCCCTCCCCAATTTTTTTTTTCCGACCTTAGAAACCTATAATTTTGTGCATCACTCAAACTAGCTGTATAGGAAATGCGTAAGCACAGGTTTAACAGCAAGGTCCCAAAAGATTTTGCAAAATTCAGAGGCACGCCAGTGAAGGAAGGTGTATTCTTCATAGTGTGTTACGAAGACAAAAATCAACTACCCTCTTAGAAGAGACTCTTTTTTGCCTTTGTCAGGTAATTATAGGTCTTTTTAGTTTCTACAGGAGCCCTGATGTAGCGTGTGGGAGTTGAGCAAGCCCTGTACAATGGCAGGGTAGAGGGAGCTGGGGGTGGGGGGAAGGTTGGTAACCGTCCCGTTCAGAAGGGGGCTGGAAATAATGGCATTAAGATTTGGGCTTTCTTCGGGGCTTGCAGAGGACATGCGACGTGGAGTAGAGTGGCGGGCCTGGGGAGCAAATGCAGCTTAATTAGGCTAAGTATCAAAGTGCAGCCTTATAAGAATTCCTCTTACCTTCCAATGGGTTTTGTGTAAAGAAATATTGGTGTGGGAGGAAAGAGAATCAGACCGATCTCCCCCAATAGTCATCTGCATCTCTTGGATTTTTTTTTTCCCCTCCCTTAAAACTCTTCTTTAACATATTGGGTTAAAGCTTTAAAAAGCGAAGCCTCGCGCTAAGAAACCCTGTTCCTTCAATGATTCCCTATTTCAAATAAAAGGATTTAAGTTGACGTATGACCACGTGAGCACATAATACAGCGCATTATTGTGGCATTTGGAGTGGAGACCCGGTCTGGCTCCGTCTGCGATTACGCTTTTCCAGTTTCTGTTCAGGGCAAGCACTGCTTTCTATTATTTTTTTTTTTCCTCCTGCCCCCATCCGTCCCCACAAGAGCTGGCCATTTCGCTGACAGCTTTCGTTCCTTATGGAAAGGTTATTGTCGAGCCGAGAGGACGAAATGCTTCGTTAGAAAGGATGGATTTTATTTTAAGGTATTTCCGTTGATTGTTCATTTATGTGGTGAGTTATTGCTGTTCGAGGCAAAGGTCAGTAGCAGAGGCTGGAGTGAGTGCGTGTGTGTGCGTGCGGGTGTGTGTGCACCCGGAGCCAGGCTGCTTTCCCCTTTGTTTCAATTTGCTGTGGTAAATATTCAACTCTACCCTTGCAGCGAGCAGAGCAGGCAGAGTTTGCTTCTTTATTTATTTTTCTCCATAGAGATCCCACACTGCTGTTGATGGCCAGCTGCCTCCGCTACAGCCCCTCGATTGCCATTTTACCATTATTTATGACCGGCCAGAGATAGGAAGCCTCTTTTATTGTCGTGTTTGAATATTTCCCCCCCTTAATTTTATTCTAGTATTTTATTTGTGTGTTTATTTATTTATGTATTTGGGCAAGTCGGAGAAAACGATGTGGGGGGTGTGTGATGCTCCTCGGTCGGGGTCGTGCTCGAGTGTGCGGCGGCTGTTGTTGTTTTATGGGTGTTTGTTCGGCCGCTGCCGCTCCGTAAATCGATGACTGTGCGATCGTGCTGCCATTTTATTTATGATGCTTTAGTGGTACTTTGTTTATTGTGCGCGGAGCGCTGCATGAGTGCTCAGCTCTATGGCAAAGCTTCCCCTTCCCAAATGAGCCAAGGCGCTCCTCTTTATTTCTCGGCGGTGAGAAGGAGCTGAACCAAGAGCCAGGCACGGCTTCTAACAATAAATCAGCCTTGAAAATGTAGGGGTTTATTCTGCCTCTCTGATTGGGGATCTGGAAAGAGAGAATAAAAAGGAGAGGAGTGGAAGGTATCTTCTAGGAGAATATATACTAGCTCTAAATTAATATCCACGCCGTCGCTTACAACAATATAGATATATCCATATATAAAAATATGTAAGTATTTGCGTGTACTTATCAATATAAATGCGTAGATATAAATGCACTTTAAATGACAAAAATGAAAGATTACTTGGCTATCTAAAGAGGGCAAAATGCTAAATGAAACTCTATTTCCTCGGTGTGCCGCGGCTTTGGGAAAGGTTGGAGCCTTGGGACTCGCTTTCCTCCAGTTCGCTCCATGCCTCTCGCTTATTCCTGTTGAGCCATTTTGCGTCCAGTTACGCGCTGTTTGTGATTGCTCGTCTTCTAAGAGGTCAGAAAGAGAGGGAGAGAGGGAGAAAAGCGAACGATTATAAAAACTCCACTGAGAGCACACAAAAAAGGTTTTTTCCACTCGGAGCTATTCGCGGCCATTCTGCAGAGACCTTCAGGGTGATGTTTGGGATGGTCTTAGGTTTTCCTGCTCTTTAAAGCGGCTCTCGAAGCAGAACTGACCCAAATAAATATTATTTCCCCTTCTCGCCACACTGAAGCACAGTGTCTCTCTCTTCAGCAAGGGAAGGAGAGCTCTTTTGCTCCCATTGTGTGTCTAAAAGCCAAGATTGGAGTCGCCGTATTTTGAAATGGGCCAAAACGTGCCTCAAAAACAAAATCCAAGCTTTATTTGCAGCTAAATTACTTGGCAGCCTTTCCTCTGATTTATGACCCAGTTTGGATGCATATTGACCCAGTTAAAACACTCATAAATAATACAGTCCTGCTCTAGAGTAAAAGAAAGCAAGAAGAGTTCTGGAGGAAAGGGGGTTCTCGGCGAGCTGTGTAAATAACTTCAGTCTGTTGAGCAAATAGCAAAGAGTGCCTCTCTAGTGTTAGAAAATATAAACAACAATTTAGATTGACCACGGCTTGCTTCGATTGTCCAGTCCTTCTCTAATCCAGTTGATATCCCCTTCTAACTCTAACGACTTGGACAGGCACCGCTTCCAGAACTGGCCCCCTTCTCCCTCAACTCCCTTCCTTGCTATTTCACCTCTAAGAGATCCCCCAGAACCAGCCCTGAATTATGGTGCCGCCTGCTTCCATTTCGGGGCATCCAAGGACAAGGCGCTTTACAGGCATTATTTTATTCGGAAAATAGTAATTCGGGGGAGGTGCGGGGAGGGAGGGGAGGGAGTGCCACGGAGTGGGACACTTCGGGGAGAAAAGGCAGGTCATTTCTGACTCAGAAATCAGCCCCAAACACTGACCGTCCCTCCCCGAGCTGAGCCCTATCTCTCTCCGCGGAATGGAGCAGAAAGAAAATATTCGGCCTCTGGGAGGGAAAGACAGATAAAAGCAGCGGGGATCTGTGCGTTGGGACACTTATCCCGACATCATAGGAGACATAAAAAAAAAATAATCATCTTCTCATGTTTAAAATTACCTCTTTGGGGAGAGAGGGGGCGTGGGGAAATGGGACTAATTGGAGAAATCTCGCAAAATACTCTTTGCAGGCAGTAAGATGAATGGAAGAAACACTTCCATATTCCAATGAACCACTTCGGTTCTCACGATTAAAGTCCTTACATATCCTTTCATTTTTAAAAAAACCTCCCCCCCGCTTCCCATTCCCCGTTCTTAAATACAGACATTTAGTCAGAATATCCCTCTGGAGATGGCTCCCAAGTTGAAACGCTCTCCTCGGAAAAACTCGCCCGGCTTTCGGCGGGGCCCCCCAAACCGGCAGGCTCCCCGGTGTCCGCAGATTTCGGTGGTCCCCATCTTTTCTCTTCCTGTCCAAATCCGCCTCGCCAGTCCGGGGGGCTTCTTCGGGGCGCAGCGCTGCCTCTCAGTATTTGCCCGGGCAAGTGGGCGAATGGCAGATCAGCAGTTTCAGAAGAAAGTGTGGGGTTGATTATTGACTAAAAAGGCGCTTTTTTTTTTTTTTTTTTTTCCCCTTCCAAAGCAACATTCACAGGATTGTTTGAAGCAAAACGCATACGAAGGATTTTTGCCTCTTCTCTCCTCCTACGCTGGCCGCTTCCCCTTTCATGTGGTGCCTTCTCACTTATGCCATAAGGAGCAAGTGTTTTCTGTTTTAGTGCTCTGTTTACAGCTTTGGTGCACGAAGTCATAAATCTTGCATAGCCATAAATGACAAAAACCATTGGTATGCGTAAGAGGCCACCCCAGCCTTATAGTGCTTTTTATTTCTCGCTTCCCCCTCGCTTTGTTTGTGTTTAAAGATGACGCTGGGTTCCCTCGTGCTTTAAACGGACTAGTTATATTTATAATGCCTTAATTAACGAAGTAACGTCAAGTTTACACCTAGATTTTATTCGCAGGCTCTGCCTAATGCACAGAGCCCGGAGCCCCGCTACCGTCTGGCAGGATCTGCAACTTTGTTTAAGTTCTCGTTCGGCTGCCGTGTTCCTGTTGCAGGAAAATGGGGGTACACCGCCACCCCCAAACCGCGTGGAGCTGAGGGAAGAGGGGAGCGCCTTCCCAGGCTGTGCCGCGGAAAGAAGGCGAAGGCGAGCTGGGAGGCGCCGGGCCCGCGTCCACGCGAGGCGCCCGCCCACGGGTCCCCACGGGGTGCTGCGGGCACCCCGACCCGTCTGCGCAGCACATGTGTGTGCGTGAGCGCCTCTGTGCCCGTCCCGGGCGCTGGGGATATTTGAGGGGGGCAGGGGGGTGTCTGTGTGTACATCTGTGTGTGTGTGCGCTCACGCATGCATGAGTTAATAATTAGTAACTCTAATGATTTCCAGCGTGGCTCTGAAAGCATTGCCCAGAGCGGGGATCCTGGTGGGCTTCGCTTGGCTCTCCGGACCCGGCCCCGGCTCCCCGGGCTTTGCTCCCCTCTCCGGGACTCAGCCCGGGCCGTGCGGGGCTCCCGGCCGTGGGGAGCGGTAGAGGGGCTATTCCGCAGCTGCCCCCCAAGCCCACCGGTAAGAGGGACAAACTCAAACCCCCACAGCAGCACCCTGGAGGCTGGTGAGAGCGACCCTTTGTGAGCGCCGTTTGTCTTCATTAGCATAATTTTCCTGGACTTCGGTGACGCCCGGGTGCGGGGGGGCCGCACTCCTTCACTGCCGTGCTCCTGCGCTCCCTCCCCAGCCCCCACCCTGCCCCATGCTTCCCCAGGCGGCCGCCTTTCTTTCTTCCTTCCTTTTTTTTTAATATTTTCCTTTTTTCCCCCCCTCCGACTCTCCCCCACCCCCCCCGCCCCCTCCTCCTTCCCTCTCTCTCCTTCCCTTCCCAGAGCAGCCCTGGGAAACATCTCCGTCCTCCGTGCCCCGCACAGGGGGAGCCCGGTACGCCGGGGACCGGCTCGGGGTAGGGTGCGCAGCCTGAAGGGTCAGGGGAGCGGGGTAGGCGGGTGTGCGGGGCCATCGACCCCATCCCGTGCGGGGCAGGACTCGCCCCTCCCGGCCGGGGGGTGCCGGGTGCGGATGAGCTGAACCCCGCGGCCACAGGGATCGAGTTGGGGCAGACAGCCCCTGCTCTCTGGGTTGTGTCGCCTCCAAAAAAAAAAAAAAAAAAAAAAAAAAAAAAAAAGAGAGAGAGAGAGAGAGAGAGAGAGAGAGAGCATGCTGGCTTCCGCCTCAGTCGTCAGAAGTTAAGGTAAGCAGGCCACAAATACGCTGCTATCAGTCGTGAATGGCGGAGTTTATGTCCCAGTGATTTATGACCGTAGACTTAAATGTCGGTTCAAGAAGAGTTCACAAGCTGGGGCTTCCTTCCAGGCAGTGACTGATACCCTTACACTTCGTGTTCAGGCAGCTCTCTCTCCTCTCTTCCCCCCACCCCCCACCTTCCCTCAACTTTGTCTTTATCTTTCAGGAAATCTTTCAGGGGGGCTGCCTGGTTTTTCGTCCTAGACTCAGAGTTTGGGGCTCGGTTGGGAGTTACAGGGCAAAGATCTGGTGTACTTGGGAAGGAGAGAAGCGCAGGGAAGGAGAGGGTAGGAGAGAGCTGAAGTGGGGAGTGGGGGAAACCAAGCGGGCTTGCCTCCCCAGGCAACTTTCATCTGCTGTTTCTGGGCTGTCTGGGTGGGGGGAGAGAAGCTGGTACAGTGCAGAGCCGTGTATTGCACAGACCGAGATAGAGCCGATAAAATAGGCATTGGAAATATTGGGGGCCCATTTGTGTTTGTAAGACCTGCCTTTTTGTCTTCGAAGGGGAGAGGAGAGCTCTTCCCATCCCAGGCACCGGCTGGGATGGTAAATCCACCTCCTCTCCCCTTTCCCGTTGGGACACTGTCGTGATCGTTGTCGCTCTTAATCCCGCTATTCCCACTTTCTCCTGGAATGACCGGGAGCTCCTCAGGTTACCCCCGCTTCTCTATAACTTTGTAGGAAGTGAGTAACTTGGCGAACCCAAACTCGGGATCTGATTTTTTCCTTTTTTTTTTTTTTTTTTTTTTTTACTTGCTGGCAGACGGCCGAAGCTCCAATAATATTTTGCCTTCCAAGTAAAGTTGCCTATTGTCTGCAGGCCGGCAGCTACGGGAGCAGCGCACCCCGCATCCTCGCTCCGCGCTGCGCGTCCTGCCAGCGCCACTAAACTTCGCAGCGGCCGAAGGAAGGTGAAATATTTGGTGTCGCGGCCATGAAAGGCGGGTGCCTTTGTGAAATCACCGCTGGCTGATTGTTTCCTCCTTCTCCTCTGCTAGTGGTGTCTATAGTTACTCTTTCAAAGGAATTGAGAAAAATCACACCAGGCCTCGATAGCACAGGGAAGGAGAGGCGAGGAGCTGGAAATTGTGTATGTGCCTCAGATCTCCATCGGCTTATTAGCTTAATAGCATCCAAAGAGCTTGATTAGTGCAATAACAGGGTAACCGCCCTGCCGTAGGTGTGTTACCTTCATTTTGTTACCATCTAACAAAGGGAATACTGTTTTCTAAGAACTTGTATAACTTGAAAGGCGTAGAGAGAGCTCGTTTGGTGCTTGTGTTGTGTAAGGCTTTTCGCTCCTAAGCATTTGTTCTCGTTAGATGTTTTGGGGGAGAAATATCCAGCTGCTTAAGTACAGGGAAAGTGGTAAAAGGAAAGAGGCTCTTCTGATCTGAAAAGAGGTGGTTATTTGTCAGCAAGGGGTTAGGGGGACGGTGAGGAACACACTTCAGTTTCTGAGAACAATGTGACTGCGTGTGGAAACACCTCCTAGATCGGAGGTTAGGCACAGGTCTCCTCTCTCATTAGTACGGGCGATTCTTTAATTGGTTATTTTCTGGCAGGTGACGAGTAGACTTTAATTTCGGGGGGGATGGGGGCTGAAATCCCAGAAAGAAAGGAGGATGGGTGACCAAAAAAAAAAAAGGTGGGGGGAAGGGATTCGCCCGGGCAGGAGAAGCATTCTCTGAGTTTGTGTCCACCCTCTCCCCAGCCAAGTGACCCTCATACATCAAATTACATAGCAGTTTCCAAGACAGAACCTATTATCGCTAAGTTGGAAGGAAAGTTCAAGCCGTGGTCATGGAGATGAACGCTGGTTTTTCAGGTTTCTGGTGTGTTTTTTTCCCCCAATCCATCATGTTTTAACAGGTAGGATCTGGCTGATTCCACGAAAAGTTAGTGTCTTGAAAATAACTGCTGAAAAAAACAAACCAACGACCGCCCCTGCCGGCCTCGCTGAAGGGGCTTTGAGCAGCGCTGGGCGCAGTTGAAGCTCCAGACCCACTCGCGAGTGGGAGGCAGGCTCGGGGGCTCCGCGGAGCGGCCCAAGCCGCCCTCCAGGACCGAGAGGGAAGCGCTGCGGGCGGCGGGCGGGGCTCGCCCGGGCAGAAACCAGTGCTGCCAGGGTGCGTGACCTGGGCGGCTCGGGGTGGTGTGCGGGCACGGAGGGGAGAAGGTGCTGGCTTCGTTTATTTTCCTATCGAGCATTTCATTGACAAGCCAAAATCCATCATTTGGGATCGGGGTGTTTAAATATCCCTGGCTAGGAAACCTTTCCACCCCGCTCCTGCCCCCTGCCACACATAGACAGCAACCATCTCATATATTTCTTTAAAGTTTTATGAAGACCCGTAACCAGAAGACAAGGGCTAAAAATAAAACGACGCTGGTTAAAGGAGAGGGTTTGATCTTAGAGTTGGCCTGAGGTAATAGCCCGGCCCCTTTGCATTACGGATTCTTCGATCACCCTTATCTCAGAGACCAGTATTAAAACAGCCTCTTGGTGATAAACGATCAACCCGCTCGCTCTGTTCCTTAAGAAGAAAGAAATATTTTAAAAAACAACAAACCTAGAAAGCCTCTATCCCGGTGCAGCAAAGCACATATTTGTAGCTGCCAGTAAATTCAGGCAGCTTTTATATCGAAATGCTCCACGCCTGAGGCCAAGTCATGCTGCTAAATATTGCTGACCACTTTTTCTTTTATGGCTTTCATGTCACTTAGCTATTGAAAGTAAGATGGATTTGTACCATTTCTTCACCCTGCTCTGCTCTCCCCACACCCCAGGTCTGCCTGGAGAGGCCATTGGAGGAAAAGCGCCACGTGACAGAGGGGTGCCAATGTTATTCTCCAAGGGTGTCAAGACCCTGTCAGTTTGCGAAATAAATATTGGGAAACAACGAAATGCAAAAAGCGACCTACTACGACAGCTCTGCAATCTATGGTGCCTACCCCTACCAAGGAGCAAATGGTTTCACTTATAATGCGAGTCAGCAGCAATATCCTCCATCTTCATCACTTGTGGAAACTGAGTACCACCGCCCCGCGTGCTCCCTCCAGTCCCCTGGCAGCTCTGTGTCCCACCACAAGGCCAATGACATCAGTGAGAGTTGCATGAGGACCCTCCCCAGCCAGACTCTCCAGCCCCCCAGCCTCGCTGACCCACAGGCTCCACCGCAGCCTCCTCCAGCCCAGCAGTCACAACCTCCTCCTCCTCCGTCCTCCACCTCACCATCTCAAAATGCCAGCAGCAACCCTGCCCCGGCCAACCCCACCAAGAGCCCAGCTCTTAACTCACCCACCGTGTCCAAACAGATATTCCCATGGATGAAAGAGTCTCGGCAAAACACAAAGCAGAAAAACAGCAGTTCCAGTTCAGGTATGAAACGTGCTCTCCCTCTCCCTGGGTATTCCTGGGCTGACTATGCATCCGGTGGGGAGGAGGGCTGTCTTACCCACCTTCACTTCAGAGAGGGGAGGGGAGGGTGGGGGCTTTTTTACCCTCTGAGTTGATCCCATGAAACTTTTGGAAAGGGCTTGCCATCACTCAGCTTATTCACTCAGAGGAGTGAAAAAAACCACCCCACACAAAACTTTCCCAGCCTTGCAGAATGGGTCTGAACTGACTTTGCTTCCTAGTGGCAGAACCACTTGTGCCCTCCAGCATCTATCACATTTCTTAGGTAATCCTCTCTTCAGTAAATCATGTCAGTGTGGAGCAGCCCAGGCCTTAAGCCAGAGGCTTGTCCCAAGTACTTTGTTGGCATGGTGCTGTTAGATTAATAAGACAGTGACCTATCTCTGCTGAAGTGTAACGGGAATAAAATAGCTCATAATCATGTGCAGGCAGGATCAATGCCCTGCATGCAGCCAGAACCTCTTCCTATTTTAATAAGCTGATTGGCAAAGTTACAAGCCTGGTAAACAAAAATCATTCTGGAGTGCTATAAACTTCAGCCCATAAAACATTATTTGAGGGATGGAAGTGTGTATCAACGCTTTTATTACTCAAGGAAACCCAAACTGATAACACCAGTGCTAGCTCCAAAGCACAGAAGTCAGGCTTATTCTGACTTTTTCCTCTTTTTCACTTTAAATGTGCCTTGGAAAGAGAGTTCAAAATGTCAGCATATGTTTTGGCAGACTGCTTTTTAAAACTGTGGTAGCACTGCTGTTTACAGCCTTCCATATCATGTATTTATTTTATTAGAAAGCAGCAACATTCAAATATATCTCTAGGCCTATATGCAAGCCTAGCTACAGTATGTTCTTCTTTATATACATTATACTTCTCAACCACTACCTTATGTTCATGCTATATACCAGACATAATAAAAAAATCCACTATACTGACACTTCTATATTTATAGGCTAAAATTTTGTATTGTAGATAGCTAACTTTCAGGCATTTGTAGCCAATGTATATATACACACACACACACACATATATATATGAGTTTTCAGAAAAGAGGGCTTTAGGTCTTTACAGCAATGGAGAACATTGCATGTTCTTGAAGACCCTGATCCTACTATGTCAGCAGAGACCCAGGGTTCACTTTCAGAGTTTCTAAACCTCACTGTGTTTCCCTGAACCTTCCTTGCTCCTCTTCACCAAGCTCAAGATACGTTGCATGCTGTCATTCTTAAGGAAAGCAGGTGTAGTCATATAGTGACACTACTAAGCTGAAGGAACCCTTTTAGAGGTTTGGAGCTCGGTGCAACTGAGCTCATGCCATGGGGAAGTACTCGTTGCACGCGTGGGCACCCATGTTGACTTTGGGAGCTGAACTCTCCAGGTGCTGGTGTTGTTGGCCATTTTCTTGTGTTGCCATGTGTAGGTTTGCCATGCTGATTGTGTTCTTTGTGTGATTTACATAGGTGAGAGTTGTGCTGGTGATAAAAGCCCTCCAGGGCAAGCCTCCTCTAAGCGAGCCCGTACAGCTTACACAAGTGCCCAGCTGGTAGAACTGGAAAAGGAATTCCACTTCAATAGGTACCTTTGCAGGCCACGAAGGGTAGAAATGGCTAATTTGCTCAATCTCACAGAAAGACAGATCAAAATCTGGTTTCAAAATCGCAGAATGAAATACAAAAAGGATCAAAAGGGAAAGGGTATGATGACCTCTTCAGGAGGACAGTCCCCAAGCAGAAGCCCCGTCCCTCCAGCTGCTGGGGGATATCTAAACTCTATGCATTCTTTAGTAAACAGTGTCCCCTATGAGCCCCAGTCGCCTCCACCATTTAACAAGCCTCATCAAAACACCTATGGCATCCCTGCATCGTATTCTGCTCCTCTTAATAATTGCCCACCTCCTCAAAAGAGATACACGGGGACAGCAGCTGTGACACCTGAATATGATACTCATCCTCTTCAAGGCAACGGTTATGGGAATCCACATATACAGGGAAGCCCCGTCTATGTAGGGGGCAACTACGTGGAGACCATGACCAATTCTGGGCCTTCCATCTTTGGTCTAACTCATCTCCCTCATCCTCCCTCTGCCAACATGGACTACAGCGGGGCTGGGCCAATGGCCAACAATCACCACCATGGACCTTGTGATCCACATCCAACATACACAGACCTTACTGCTCACCATCCTTCTCAGGGAAGAATTCAGGAAGCGCCCAAACTCACTCATCTGTAAGAGACAGGAGTCACTAAGAGGAACACCGAGCCCCCAAGTTTTGGAAAGTACTCACCCCTTCCCTTCTCTCTCCTCCCCCCAACATGTGCCCTCCCCTTCCCTTCTCGTTTCTTTTGTTCGTTTTGGTTTGTTTTGTTTCCTTTCGTACAAGCGTTTTCTAGTTTATGTGACGTAGCAATATTTGTTGCTTGAATTGCTCTATAGTTTCACTAGTGGATATTTATCTTCTTGAACTGTAGCCTTGTGTCTCACTTTGGGAGTATGCAGAGGCTTTATACTTTACCTTCTACACTTTTATCAAAACAGGGTATATGAACAAATTTTCTATAAAAGGAATTCTTAAATGTGAATTTGTTCGTACATGATTGATCCCACGGGGAAGCAATTTTTTTTATTGCACTTCTTTTAAATAGCAAGAAAGACATCAAAAGCGCTTGGACAGGGACTTCCTGGACAATTATTGATACGTGTAAGTCTTTCAATGTGTGTATGCTGGTGAACATTCAGATTTATTTATATTTTTTTTTCGCAAACATTGAATAATCTAAGTGTTTAAAATTTTATTTATCCCCATTTGTTCATATTTATATATATATAAAATATCTGTACCCTGAATATTCAGGAGGCCATATATTAGATGGCATATCGGCACGTGTTAGAAATATCATTTGAAAGGAAACTATTAACTCCTTTTATTAAAAATAGTGATAATAATGATGATGACGATGCAATAAAATCTGGGAAAAAAGATCGCGGTTTGAATACTTTATGCTTGTAACATCCAGCTAGGCAAAAAGTGTGTGAAGCTGAAAAGGCTAGATTTGTTTTGAAAGTGATACATTCCTTGCTGCTCACATTCTGGAAAAAAAAAAATAAAGTTTTTATTCTGAATAATAAAGAGTTAAGGACATGTTCTTCGAAGCGCAGGGGAATGGAGAGCCCTTCATGACGTGGGGAGCTAGGAAACTCGTCTGTAAACTTACACGAGGATCTGCTCACCCGAAGGACCCTGCGACGCCTTTTCAGCATTTCATAGGCAGGCAGAGAGATTTTTTCTTTTCCCCTCTCTCTCTCTTTTTTTTTTTTTTTTCCCTTTCCTCCAGCAGGGTCTCAGGGCCCGCGGCCGCTGCCTCCTCCCGCACCCGCTGCGCGGTGCCCGGCGGGCGCGGCTCGCCCCCTCCCCGCGGGCTCCGCTGGGGGACCGGCCCCGCACAGCCCGGGAGGAACAGCCCGCGGCGTGGGTGTACAAGCGTGTGTGGGAAGCACAGGCACCGGGGCTCAGGATAAAGCCCCGCGTGGGTGCGGGCGCGCTGGGGCCTCCTGGTCGCAGGGCTGGCGCCCTGGGCCGGGCGGCCGAGGCTGCGGAGCCCCGGCAGCGCTGGGGAGCAGGGTGGGAGAGCAGAGTCCGGCCCAACCGCGAATGCGCTGGGGGGGGTGGATGCGTGCACTTCTGCTCCTTCCACTCGCTACCCCCGCCGTTTTCCCCTTTTCCTTTAAGAAGTGGGTTTTACCTTTTCCTTTCCCTATTTTTTCTCCCGAATTAATTTTTTTTAATATATTTTACTGATTTCATTCTTGCTGAGCCGCCTTTCCTCCCACGGCAGCCTGAAGGTGTGGGGGAGGGGAGCCTTGTGTTCCGTTTCTTCCCGCGGAGGGGTGTGGATGTGTGTGCGGGTGTGTGTTTGTGTCGGGGTGGGGGGGACACACGGTACTGTAGAAGGGCGACGGTCCCGGCCCCAAACGGGCACCCGTAGGGGTCCCGGTCCCAATCGGCTCCAGATAGAATGGAGAAACTCGCGAGCTTGTGCATAAATCCGATTTTTCTTCCTTTCAGGCGAAATGTCCGTAATTTTTAGATTGAAACTTGAAAGATAAATCAAAACGGACCTTTATAGACTAGGTAAAATATACCCCTGCACGTTTATAAAGACATATTCCTATGCTGTGTAGATAATAACGCACGCTGTTCACCATCTGTATCTTTTAGAGCACAGAAAAAAAATGTCGCCATTTTGGTCTCATGCTGAAATATTATTAATCTTTGGGCTTTACCTTGTTCCCAGAACCATCCTTGCCTGATGCTGAAACATTGTCATGCATCCGTGAATCTATATAGAGCTTTTCTGCATAAATAGATAAAGCATGCCCAGTCAAAGAAAAGGATAGCAAATAGATTTATATCGTGCTGTTTATTGTATATATAGACATGTAACCGTGGAAGGAAAGGCTATGTAGGATAATATTTTTCACTGAAACCCGATTATTACCCAATACAGACCAGCGACTGATTATTACTTTTGTAGGAGAAGGCAGCATTTTTGCAACATTGCAAGACAATGCTCGTTTCAAAGGAGCGCCGGTATAAAATTCAAGCCGCCCCCCCACCCCACCCCAGCTCTCGGATCAGTTAGGTTAGATACAACAAAAGGTAACGGTACAGTCACGGTACTTACTGCGTGGTTCCTTTAGCACCACGAATTACATTTAGGAAAATGTTCAAATAGAAGGAAGTTGGCGTTTCACTCCCCTCCCACCCCGAGGAAAGAAAAATACAGGCGACTTTTCTCCCTTCTTTCCGTAACCGTATTCAATCCTCTCTTCAGAGCCCGTAGGTTGCAAATAAGAATTTGTAGTTTTGCATTTAAGATTCGTCCGATTAAAAGATTCCCCTGGAGGCAGCAGTAATTGATTTTCCCAAGAATTTCGCGTCCTTTCTGCAAAGGTTTTGTTCCAGGTGGTTTTTGTATTAGACTGACCACAAGAAACAAACGTGCAGAATAGAGACACCCACACAGGTTTTACTCACAAAGCCTGGTTAAAGTCCAACCTCTCTCTTTATTATTTGTCATCCTGCTCTTAATCCAAATATTTTCCAGAGGGGAAAAAAAAAAAAGAAATCAGAGAAAAGAAAGGAAAACGTAGGCACCAAGAAGCAAAATAAAACCGGACTTTTCCCACAAGCAGCCCAGTCCTCTGCCAGCATATTTTAAAAGCAGCTTTTTTCCTTGTTTACTTGCGTTTCTTGCTCTGCCTCTTTTCACGGCCACATTTGATCTTGGAAAGAGCAAGAAGCTTTAAATGTGTTCTTAAGGGCCAGTAGCTGTCAAACCTTTTGGCGGCCAAGATTGATCGCGGGCAGACACCACCAGAGCTTTGTTTGGACTAAAAGCAAGAAAATTAAACCCCTTGCATTTTCCAACAGCATCGATATTTGTAAGGCATCCCTTTTGAGGGATTAAATGACAACTCTCGTTCTATATTTTATTTAAACAAGCAACCACCAAAAAGCCCATTTAAAGCCTCTCGGCCCCTCCCCTCCCCCTCTCTCCAATGCCTTCGCAGATATGCTATATCTTGTGGGTGCATTAACTTAAAACCGATTTTAAAAATGCACTTCGTGCAGACTGGACGCAGACTGGTCCACTGAGTGCTTGGGGTCTTGTTTTCTGGTTTTTCTCCCCCTCCTGTCTTTTTCTTTTCTTTTCTTTTTTTTTTTCCTTTTTTTTTTTTTTCCTTTTTTTTTTTTCTTTTTTTTTTTTTTTTTTAATATAATTACGAAGACGTTTGCCGACCCCTGTTTGGCAACTCCGAAAATAAAGCGAGACGGCACCTCATCGTGCTGGCGATGGTTTCTGGCTCCTGGAGGACGCGGAGAGCGGCTCGGAAGCGCTTTCCCCCCGGCCCTCGGCGCACCCCACCCCGCCGTGCACCCCGGGCTCCGCGGGCAAGCAAGCCCCGTCCGGACTGTCTAGGGCGGCTGTGACCATAGGATTCATCGGGTTGGTGATTGTGGCCATCATTGTCATCATTCTCCCTGTCGCCTCAGTATGGTTGGAAAATTATGCCAAAAGCATCCAAATTCGGGACTTGCCTCGACCTGGCAGGGGTGACTGGAGGCGGCGGCGGCAAGAGCCAAGCATCAGAGGCGAGTGCCGTCTCTCAAGTCAAAACCCCGCAGCATTTTCTCTCTGTCTGACCCCTCGAAAACAAACCCTCTACCAGCCCAGTAGCTAACAGTAATCGAAAATACTCACCAGACCCAGACTACTACGGTTATTAAGCAAATTATGCCAGCAGACGGGAGTATCGTTTGCAAGCTAAGGCACGGGATATATACTTTTTTTTAAGAGGCAACAGCCAGATGCGTTTGCAGCCTCGCGTTTTGGCTCGCCCAGAGAGGTTCTCCTAGGGTTATGTGTTACGGTCCAATCCCGGAAAGCCAACTGGAGAGGGAAGTCATGAAGCGCCAGGGCTGCTGCCTATGTGACTCTTCCCCTCGAAGCAAGGTTGCTGAGGAAGATCCTGATAAACAATGGCTCAGCACCGGCGACCGATTGTTCTCCGTACTGTACACCCGATAGCCACCAAAAAAAAAAAAAAAAAAAAAAAAGAGGGGAAGAAAAAAAAAAAAAGGAGGAAAAGAGGAAAAAAGAAAGAAAGAAAAAAAAAACAAACAAGAACACAAAGCCAAACAAACAAACAAACAAAAATACAAAGGAGCCCATTGAGGCTGAGTCGGGAAGGAGAAACTAGTTTTGGAGGAAGTGCTATTCCTAGGAAAAAATCAAGACCCTCTGTTTCAGACTCTTGCCTGGGTGCAACTTCTTATGCGGGGGCCTGACGGTGTCAAAACTTTGAAGATTAATGGATTACTTTGTTAATGACTCAAGGCGTCAGATTGAGGTGCTTAAATGATTTGTGAGGTGCAAAGCGTTTTCCTGACAGTCCCAAACAATGAGAGAAGAGTGTGCGGGTGGATGCGAGGAAGGCAGCAGGCTGCAGGACAAGCAGACACACACACACACACACGCACACACACACACACTCGCAGCCTCTCTCACAAACATATCCACGCACACGCACCCTCCTCCCCACCCCCCGATCATTTCAGATTAGGACGCCAAGGGGATAGATACTCGAGATATCATTTCCCCTTTTTTAAAAAAAGTGTAAATAAAGCCTTTCTGGCCCCCAATGAGGCGTTCCTTCCCGACTTTTTTGGATCAATCAAACAGACAGTGGCTTCTTTTGATTAAAGCCCAAATTGTCATTGGGCAGAGGCAATCATGTGACAGCCAATTCGGTCCAATTTCAACCTTGTCTCCATGAATTCAATAGTTTAATAGTAGCACGGTCCCCATACGGCTGTAATCAGTGAATTAGAAAAAAAACACCCCACCAGCGATCTTCTATGCTATATTTTTTTTCTCCTCTCTCTCCTTTTTCCTGGGCCTTCCCCTCCCCCCGAGGCCCCTGAATCCGAGGGAACTTTTTCTCCGCGGGGGCTGCCAGTTGAAGGCCATGAATTTCGCATTTGAGCGAGAGATCGGTTTTATCAATAGCCAGCCATCGCTTGCTGAGTGCCTGACATCTTTTCCCCCTGTCGGTGATACATTTCAAAGTTCATCAATCAAGAACTCGACGCTTTCACACTCGACACTGATTCCTCCTCCTTTCGAGCAGACCATCCCCAGCCTGAACCCCGGCAGCCACCCTCGCCACAGCGGCGGCGGTCGCCCCAAGGCGAGCCCCCGCGGCCGCAGCGGCAGCCCGGGCCCCGCCGGCGCCCCGCCGCCCCCGGAGTACCCCTGGATGAAAGAGAAAAAGGCGTCCAAGCGATCCGCGCTGCCGCCCGCCTCGGCCTCCGCCTCAGCCGCTGGACCTGCCTGCCTCAGCCACAAAGGTCAGTCCAAAGACGTGCCGCCAGCCCCGCCGGGCCGCTATTTTGGCTCCCCGCATCTCCCCGGCTTCGCAGGGGGACGAGGCGGAGGGCGGGCGGGCGGGAAGGACGGAGCTGGCGGGGCTCGATGGAAACCCAAACTTTCCCCAAACTTGCCTAATGCGGGATGATTTATTTGAGTTGGAGCTGACCTCTCTTGTCTCGCCGTCCTAGAGTTAGGATATTTGACAGTAATGAAGAGTGATAGATTGCTCCCGCTCAGCTAAGCAGCTGATGCATTAATTATAAATTGCGGTATGGCTAATATAAAGTTTGCTCTGGTGTGGGGAGGTTGGGGAGCTGTAGGCAGCGATTTGGCGGAGGTGGCCGAGGGGCACGCAGCACCGGGCGCTCAGCAGTGCAACACAATGGGTTTACTGCATCCAAAGGCGGCCATTTTGTTGCAGTTGCTATTTTATGCTATATGGACATATAGATATAGACACATACATGCAGAGAGAGCACTCCCCCCCACCCCCCCGGGATGCGATGTGCTGGGGAGCTGAAATTCAATCCGTGCATTTATCTGTTTTGTATGTGTGTCCGTGTGTCTTTGCTTTCGCTGTTCTGGCGGTGATGCTTTGGGGTGCGTGTGGTGGTGGTGTTTTTCTTTTTTTTTTTTTCTTTCTTTCTTTTTTTAACAGACCCCCTTGAAATCCCCGATAGCGGTAGCGGTGGATCTAGGCGCCTGAGGACGGCTTACACCAACACCCAGCTTTTGGAGCTAGAGAAAGAATTTCATTTCAACAAGTATCTCTGTAGACCAAGGAGGGTTGAGATTGCAGCCTTGCTGGATCTGACTGAGAGACAAGTCAAAGTCTGGTTCCAGAACAGGAGGATGAAGCACAAGAGACAGACCCAGTGCAAGGAGAATCAAAACAGCGAGGGGAAATTTAAGAACCTAGAGGACCCCGAAAAAGCGGTGGACGAGGAAGAAGAGGAGGAGGAGGAGAAATCCCTCTTCGAGCAAGCCCTCAGCAACGTCTCCGGCGCTCTCCTGGAGCGGGAAGGCTACGCTTTCCAGCAGAATGCCCTCTCCCAGCAGCAGGCGCAGAATGCGCACAATGGCGAATCCCAAACTTTCCCCGTTTCGCCTTTAACGAGCAATGAGAAAAATCTGAAACATTTTCAACATCAGTCACCCACTGTTCAAAACTGCCTCTCAACAATGGCCCAGAACTGTGCAGCTGGCCTGAACAATGACAGTCCTGAGGCCCTAGATGTCCCTTCTTTACAGGACTTTAACGTTTTCTCCACAGATTCCTGCCTACAGCTTTCAGATGCAGTTTCTCCCAGTTTGCCAGGATCTCTGGACAGTCCCGTAGATATCTCTGCTGACAGTTTTGACTTTTTTACAGACACACTCACCACAATTGACTTGCAGCATCTGAATTACTAAGAAATTAAAGACGTCCTCTCCAAGAGTCCTGCTTTCTCCTCCTTATTCATCTTTAATTTTTTTTCCCCAGTGAATTAATTTTATTTCCCCCCTCCCTTTCCCTCTTCAGTATTTTCTGTTTGTTACTTCCCTCTGATATGCCATTTTGCCGTTTCTTATGAAGTTTTAGTTGTGTTCAATTTTAACCTAGCCACATTCTAGGTTCCTTCTATGAAAGCAATATATGAGGTCTGTAAGAAAGTGATCATATAGGAATGTATCTTCACTTTCTTTTTATTTTTGTATTACATTAGGATGCGTTGTCATAAGTATTTTTGGTAGAATAAATTCTTGTTTGCTACAAGGAGCTTTCTCTTTTTTCTTTCTCTTTCTCCTCTCTTTCTCTCTGCTTTCAAGAGGGATAACATGACGGGTATCTCTCCCCATCCCTTCTGCTATTAATTTACTAATAATCAAAATCCAGCGTTCTGACAGCGAGCTCTTCCCTTTTGGCAATTTAGGAGATTCGTTAGAGAGGAAAATTTCGTTCATTTTCCTTACTATAGGGATTCTCACAAGGGAAGGAAAAACAAACTAAAGAAATTGAAACCGTTCACAGCTTTGATGGAGATTTGTTCCTTTTAATGTATAAATGTGGCATCTTATCTCTGTGAGGATACAAAGCTTGCAAATCCTGAGCTGTAACAAAAGCATGAACGAGGACTTTCTCTGTTACAGGCAGAATGTAAGAGAGACTCAGTAGGATAAGCGTCTCCTGCAGAAACCAGCCTGTTACATGAACGAAAGGAAAGGCGCTTTTTTTCTTTAAATAATCCTGCTTTTCTAGACAGTAGTGCTTAGCAGCCAGCAAGATTTTTAAGAAAACATATCTTTAAAAAAATCAGAGCTCCCAAAGAATGTGGTTGGTTACTTCTCACGTGCTGAGCAATCCAAGAAATCTTGGAGCCCTAGGAGGAGAGGAAATGGAGAAGTTAGTGCCTGTGAAATCAAAAGGGTGGCAGAAACGCAAGGGGAAGAAAAAAGTATTTAGGGAGGAACCGGCCTCTCCACTCCATCCTTCTCGGGGGCGGTGCGGGGGCAGACCCGAAGATATTTTTCTGTGTAAGCCTTCTTGAGAGGTGAAAGTCTGATAACGAAAAGGGGGAACTCTGACTCTAAAGTTACAATTTCCTCGGGCTCCCCACTCTTCTGCTGGAGGCGGCAAAGACGGGCTTTCAGAAATCTCCACCGAATTGCCCGCCACCCGGCGTTGCCGAACCCCGAAGCGGATGGTGAGCCCCGTCCTTCGGGCTAAAACCGAGCAACAGATGCCAGCGGGGCTCTGCCGCTGCGGGGCCGGGGGATCCCGGGCGGGAGCGTCCGCGGCTCCTGGCGTGCGTGTGAGTGCGAGTGCGAGTGGCTGCATTACACAAGCGAGTGGGGCTTGGGTGGGGGTTTGTGGACGGGGGTCCGCTGTCCGTCCATGCGAGCAGTGCTGTCTTCCAGCCCTGTAACACGTTGTGGAGCTGGGATGCGTGGGTTATAGCTGGGAGGGCTGAACGCAATTCTTCCGAAAGTCATAAATCAAACTCTTTCTATGAATGAGAATGTCATCAAAGAGATCAATTGCAGGAACACATTCACAAATAAAAATCCTCTTACGTATTTGCCGGGGCTGGGGATCCCCGTCTAAAACCATTAAGTGAGAAGGCGTTTAGTCATAATTCACTTTTATTGCTCTTTTAAAACAACAGCTTGGCTGAGCTGCGGGCGCGGTGAAACCTCGGCCTTGGTTCTCCTCCTTCCCTCTGCTCCAGCCATGTCCCTGCGGAAAGCGAGCAGCCTCGCCGGCATTTTCACTCCTCTGCCACTGGGTTAAATTGGACCGCAACGTGTATGTAAGGGTTGGGGTTTCTTTTGTGCCCAGATTTCCGGATGCTGACAACGCTTAAAGAAAACCAAAGCAAATCGAACTAAAAACCCCCCAAACACTAAAACACCCCCCCCCCCCAACCCAAACAAACCCCATAAATACCAAACAAAAAGAAAGAAAAGAAAAAGGAATCAGGCTACAAGGTTTAAAGTTCTCGCAAACTCAATTTAAATAAATGGTGGAATGCGGCAAGCAGGAGCCGCCTCCGTGGCTCCGAGTGAGCTCTGGGACCACAGCAGGAGCACACTCCCACGGAAAAGCCTTAAGAGCCGGGATCGCCCCCTCAGCCTCAGTTCCGTGGCAGGAAACGCGGAGTGAAGCCGCGGAGGGGCCGGAATGGCCTGAGGCAGGGGGAAGGGGCAGTAGCTCCCCCTCGCCTGGCCGCGGAGGGAGGGTGTGGTGTGTGTTCCTCCTCTGCTCCGACCCTTCTCAGGATGCTGCCCCCATGCTTAGTGCGGGCAGCAAAACCCGAAAGCCCCGCCAGAGAGACAATGCAACAAGAGACAATGGCACCCAAAAGGCAGAGAAAAAAGGATTTCAGGATGCCGGAGACTGTAAGAAAAGTGATTCATCGAAATTTACGGGTAAAAGGGGATCTACTTGTAGTAAAATATTTTTTTTTCTTGGCTGAAGGAAAAAGCACTGAGAAGATGTCAGCCCTTTTATTAGTAGAGCAATCCTAATCGCTGTCCTTTTTTTCTCTGCTTTAGGCAATATTTATCACAACTGGTTTACAAGAATGAAATAAATGTGTTTACAAGCTGTAACCATAGCCAAAATTGGCGCAGTATAATACCATAAATGCCTCTGGAGTGTTGTTGCTCTTGTTCTCCACTCCTCCCCTCTGCAGTTTAAGAAACTGAACCTTTCCAGAGGGCCTTTAACCATCCCTGCCTCTGTAGTAAATCAGAACAAATAGACATACTGAGGGCACCGGGACAGACGCGAGGTGGAGAGAGGCGCCCCTCGGTTTTGGCTGACAGTAGAGAGGCCGTGCAGATGCCGTGGGATAAGGGCTGACCTAATAGCAGTAGGAGAGCTTTGCACCTAGGAGAGAGTTTTGCAGTTCATGTGGGAGGGAGGAGCTTGAGGGTGTGTATGTGGGTGTGTGTGTGTGTATTCGTGAGCGGGGAGTGGTGGCGGGGTAGAAGAGCCTTTTGGATTTCAAAACAAGCAAGAGTCGAGCGTGAGAACAGAGGGATGTAGGAGTCGGCACCTGCAGAAATAGAGGGGAAAGTCCCTCCTGGGGCTGGTGTCAGGGGACATGACTTTCCATCCATCTTTCTCCGAGGCTGACGTTTTGCAGAACTTCCTTTGAAGACTTTTGGTGCCGTCCTTTCTGCCTGCAGACGGCTGGGTGCCCCGGGACAGACGGATGCCCGGCCTTTACCTCCCCTTTCCCTTTCCGCATACGTAAACCGAGTATGAGGTCGTAACCCAGGTCTCACCGCCCTCCGTCCTTCTCTGGGCATGGACCCAATTTTTGACCCACCTCCCCACGGTGTTGGGGAGGGGTAGGTTGGGGTCGATGCTCAGCGCGGTTCCCAAGGGTCCTGGGGCCGCCTCTGCCACTGGCCATCTGCCACCTCTCCCCACCGCCGGCCCGGGTGGCGGAGCGCAGGGACAAAGGGGCCGGGGCCGTGGGCCCTGCACCTCCCGCCGCTCCTCTGTCCCTGTCCCGGGTCGCCTCCTCGGGCTGCGACCTGCGGCACCCCGGACAGCCGACCCCCCCACCCCGTCCCAGGGCTGAGGGGCGGCAGCGGCGCTGCGGGAGCACAGCAGATGGGCTGCGAAGCCCCCGGGCCGCCGTCCAATCATTCGTCCTCCTGCCCCCGGCTCCTCCTTCTCTACCCCAACCCTGGGCTGGCAAGGGTGAGCCCGGCGGAGGTGCGGGGGGAGCAGGGATGAGGGCCAGAGGGTGGCCGGTGAGCCTTGGAGAGCACAATGGTCGTCAGTCCCAAAAGCGCCTCATTTCCATGCTAATGTCCGCGGCCGCCTGGTGATACGGCTGGACAAGCCCCTTTAACTCTTGGCGTGGCGTTGGGACTGCGGCGGGGCAGGACCAGCGAGATAACCTCGGCACCGGCGCTCTTACCGTCTCCATCTCCACCCGCATCCCATCCACGTCCGTATCCTCGGTCCCATGCCTATTCTCCTCCTTATCCTTACCTTCATTCCTGTCCCTATCTCAATTCCCACCCCTGTGGAAGTCCCTAACCGCATCCACTGTCCCCTTCTCATTCCCGTTCCAAGGACCGATGTTCTCAGCACTATCTCTGCCTCTCTCCGCCCCATTCCTGTCCCCGTGCCGCGGATCCAGCCGCCTCCCCCCGCCACCCACCCCCGCTGCCCCGGCCGGCAGCAGAGATGCCCCGTGCAACCTCGGTGGGCAGCAGGGGTGCCCCGTGCAAGCTTGACAGCGCCGACAGCAGGGTGATGCTGGGGCACCCTGGCAGCAGCACTCACCCTGGAGGGGACGGCCGGTGGGCTCCGCGGGCCGGGCGCAGCCTCCGGGTCTCTCCTGCCTTCCTCTCTCAGCTGGCGGACGAGACCCAGGGGGCTGCCGCGGCGGGGGTGTGTGCGTACCGCCCGGCCCGGCCCGCCCCCCACCCCCGGGGGGCCACGGCCGCCGCCTCCCTGCCCCGCGGTGCCGCGCGGTGGGAGCGCTCGGCGTTTAAATGCCCCCGACGCGGCGCTGCATCGGCGGCAGAGCCGGGGAAGCCCCGCGGGCGCCGCAGCCATTGGCTGCCGCCCCCCACGTGCCTGCCCGCTGCCGGCGCCTTCGTGTCATTTTCCTGCCGGCCCCATGGAGGAAGTGGGAAAGTTGGCGCGGCCCCGCCGGACGCTGAAGACCCGGTGGCGGCGTGACAGAGGGACGCGGCGAGGATGAGCTCCTTCCTCGAGTACCCCGTCCTCGGCGGCGAGGCGGGGGGCTGCGCCGCCCGCGCCTACCACCCCGACCACGGGATTACAACTTTCCAGCCCTGCGCCGTCAGCGCCGGCAGCTGCAGCGGAGAGGACCGCTTCCTGGCGGGCCGCGGGGTGCCCATCAGCCCCCACCGCCACCATCACCACAGCCCGGCCCAGCCCGCCGCCTACCAGCACCACGGCGGGCTGGGGGTGTCCTACGCGCACCCCGGCTGCGGCCCGACCTACAGCGCGCAGGGCTTCGGACCGGCGTACGGCCCCTACCCCCTGGGGCAGGACGCGGAGCTGGGCGGCGGCTTCCCTCCCTGTGCCCCCGCCGTGTACTCGGGGAGCATCTCCTCCGCCGCCGCCGCGCAGCACCCGCTCCCGCACCAGGGCTACGCGGGGGCCTCCGCTCAGTACGTGCCTCCCCCCTACGGGCAGGAGCAGCAGAGCCTGCCCCTGGGCACCTACAACCATGCCCTGTCTCCCCTCCACGCTGGCCACCGGGAAAACGCCCGCTCCCCCTCCACCGAGACCTCGCCGCCGGCGCAGACCTTCGACTGGATGAAAGTGAAAAGAAACCCACCCAAAACAGGTCAGTGGCCGGCGGGAGGGCCGGGGCGGGGGCCTCTCCTCTCTCTCTCCGCGGGTGCGGGGAAAGAGGCGCGGTATCCCGCGGGGCGCCGGGCAGGTAGGGCGGCCCGCACCTCTGGGAGCAGTCGTGGCTGTCTGCCCGCGGAGCTGAAAGCCAGCGCCGCTTATTCCTCAGTTATTCCTGACCCCCCTTCTCCTCCTCTCCCGTGGTCGTATTTCTGATAATTCATAAACACTTATCAAGTTTGCTCTGACACTAGAGGCCGACTCCGTTTAGCACCTCGCACTCCATCACTCACCCTGCCGGGGTTTCCCTCTTATCCTAAGAAGTTCTCTCTCTATCGCTTAGCCGTGTGGACATATGATTACATCGCCTATAAATCATTTGCTCTCACTTACTTACCGCTGCATGTCCCCTCGCAGGCAAGGCTGGCGAGTACGGCTTCGTGGGGCAGCCCAACACCGTCAGAACTAACTTCACCACCAAGCAGCTCACCGAGCTGGAGAAGGAGTTTCATTTCAACAAATACCTGACCAGGGCCAGGCGGGTAGAGATCGCCGCCTCCCTCCAGCTCAACGAGACGCAGGTGAAGATCTGGTTCCAGAACAGGCGGATGAAGCAAAAGAAACGGGAGAAAGAGGGGCTGCTGCCCATCTCCCCTGCCACCCCCACGGGCTGCGAGGAGAAGGCGGAGGACTCGTCGGAGAAGTCCTGCTCCTCGCCCTGCAGCGCCTCGCCGCCTCCTCCGCCCTCGGACACGCTCGCTGCCTCCAACTGAGACCGACGTGCCCCGACGGCCGCCCGGCGCGACGCCCCCGCCAGCGCGGCACGCGTCCGTCCCCCCGTTATGTGGGTCCCTCGGTCGGTCGGTGTCCCAGAGGTGCCGCCGAGCTGCCGCTCCCCCCCCACTACCTCCGCCACCCCCGCCGCCGTCCGGCCCGGGGGTGCAGGCTCCGTCGGGTCCCGGCGCCTTTGGTGCCAGGGTTTTTCTTCCCGGCCCCCCCTTCCTTTTCTGCTGGAGGAGCTGTTGGCATTCGCGTAAGGGTCTCCCTCCTCCACCGCAAGGACGCTCCCGAGTTTCCCTGAGTGAAAGACAGGTTATTTAGGGTACATACCTCACAAAGAGATGCACTATTGCAAGTGTTTACACGACTTATAACTTTCATCCCTTAATTTAATGTATTCTTTGTTCGTGTCAATGAGTTTGTTGCTTGTAAATACTTTGTCCGAGAGATTTATCTTTTTACAGATTTTTCTAGAATGATGTTTCGATTATCAGGTTAAGCAGGGTGAGCGCATTCGCCAAACTGGATCCATTTTTATATTGGTAAAGTAGACGACTGTATCAAGTAAACGTCTTAAGCTCAAGCAGATACCTCGAAAAAGTGGCGTTATTTCTTTAAATGTGACAAGCAAGGCTTCAATTGCACTAGGTTTTTTAAACCTTACCCGGTGTGCTTGCTCCCTCTCCTTTTCCCCCTGTCCCCAAAGCTGTGTTGGATTATGCTCAGCTGAAGGGTACAACCGTCCAAAAGACCTCGCCCCTTCCCTATTTTCATATTAACCTTCCTTTAGACTCGATGTCTTTTCAAACTACTCGTGAATGTGACAAATGGCCAAATGAATGTATAATTTCTGTGGTTGGTGTCCAGACCTTTGCATGACGCACCGTGCTTTGCTGTACTGCGGGTACACTGAGTTCTATCAGTTGTCGTGTGTGAGCAAAATGTCCTCCTGATTTTTCTGTACAATCATGAAAGGCTCTGCGATTCCACCGGTGGTGGAATCCAGGGAGGATTTACGGTCCTTATAATGTCTGTAAATAAATATATCCCTCTTTCAGGTAGCCCTCGTCTGCCTACTTCTGCGTGACGTCAGGGCTGAGTCACAGGCTGGGCTCAGCAGTTCTGTTTCCCTTATTTTCTTCTACTGGGGTCTTTCCAAGGGGGAAAGGGAGTAAGAGTCTCACAGCCTGACTCCTCCTGTGTCGTTTTGTCGGAGTCAGAGATCTGGCTGCCCAATCTGATTTCCTACACAAAACTTCTTCCTCTCCTGCACACAAATAATATTATTTTTAGACAATATAAGGCCCTTCTCTCCATTCTCTGCAACTGGGAGGAATTTATGATCCCAATCTAATTCTGAAGCACCAACAGGAGAACTTCCTGGGTCAAGTGCTAACCTTTTCACCTCGGGATGGATGCTGACGTTTAAATAAACAGAGCACCCTTCAAAAGCAGAAACCCTCTTCAGCCAGTCTTTCCTCACACTGCAGGCTCCTCTCCAAGGACCGCACATTTAATTAGCCCGGGCACCAAGCTTGTCCGGGCTCTCTCTCCCACCCCAAGCTGTTACCCCCAGCGCTTGACGGGGTGCCAAAGTGGGAGATGGTTCCCAGTGTGTTTTTGAAGTTAACCCCAGCCCGTTCCACCGTCTCTTCTCCTCTTTCTCCCCACCCCCACCCTCCGGTGTACAAGAGAAAGCTCTTGCAGGTAAATATAATAACTGTTCCAAGAAATGTCAAGCGAACAGCAGGTCGGTGGGGGAGAGGAGCCTGTGTGGGGAGAACCTGGGTGGCAGGACAGAGCAGAGGCATGCTCAGCTGGACGGGGGATGTTTCAAGTCACTGATGCCTCTTGAATTACAACGCAAACACGCCTAACATCTCCTTCACCCGGCCCAGCTGCGGGAAGTGCTACCGGGCTTCTCCTGGGGCTGCTCTGCCCACGCAGGCTTTACTTTGCGGGATCCGCAGAGAGCCAAGCGAATTTTCTTCACTTCGGTGTCAAAAGAGACAAGCCCTGATTTGCAAGGCGCGGCGGCCATATCAAGAGCCGAGCTATCTGCAAGGGAGCAGGGCTGTCTCCAAAGGCTCCCGCCGATGCCTCTATTTCTTTCATTTCCCCGCCTGCCATATACTTTACCTTTTGTTTATTAGTGTAAAGCCACAAAGCAAAACAGATGGCCTTCTTCCAGAGTCTTGGATGTGTTAAAGTGGCATTTACATGCCAATGAGGGCATTTCAATATCGAAATCTGGATCTAAACATTGCTGGAATCCGGATCTACAGCTCGATTCCACCGGTGTTGACTTAATGTGTTAGAAAGAGCGGCCATAAATTACAGCCTAAATAAGAGAGACAAGACACTTGCCAGTGCGTCAATCTGCCATGAACGATTGGCGGGCAAAGAATCCCATCTCCTTCCAAGTCCATATAAATATATGTGTGTATATATATATATACATACATATATATATGTGTATGTGTATATATAAATATAAATATAAATATATATGTATTTATTTCCTTCTCCCCCAGCTCCTCCCGCTGTCGTAATGTATTTCAAGCAAAGACGCCCCAAACCTCCCGATCCTGTCATTTTGTTAGCGTTAATACTATTTCGATACCACTAGCCTTTGGTTTCAGGGGTGCAGCAAAGAGAAATTAAAATCTCTAGCTTACAGTTTCTACCACAAAAATATCACTACCTCCCCCCCCCCCCCCCCCCCCCCCCAAGTGCTTTCAGTGAAGATACTGATTTGCCTTTCGGGTTGTAAGGATTTTTTTTTTTTTTACACATTTTAAAATTAAAAAAAAAAAAATCTCTCCAGAATCTCAGGAGCAAAAATGGAGAAAAAACCCGCATCCCATCAAAACCCGTCAACAAAAATCGCATTCAAATGTCAAACGGAGTTTAGTATCTTCCTATCATATTTAAGGCCGTTTCTGGTGTTCACCTTTAAAGTTTACTTTTGGAGGCTATTGAGATGCTTTGGTGTTTTCCTCTGGGGCAATCAGATTGAAACCGATCAATATTTACTCAGTCTGAAAGGGCTGTTGAAAAGGCAGCTAACAACAAACTGCTTAGCTGCTCTCCCCTCTTTAATCTCAGGTTCACCGAAAGTTCAAGCAGAAATGAATTCGGTGATGGGTCACTTTAGAATAAATCCCAGTAGTTAATCTCACAGCCTTGATAAAGGCAACAATTACAGAGTCATCCCTCTCCCTCCCTCTCTCTCTCTCTCTCTCTGCCGCTGTCTCCCCGGCAGCGGCAACTTTCCACTCATTTTTGCCTAGCATATTGTTACTAAATTTTAACAGCTTTCCGCTGTTTTGGGGAGACGGCAAAAACTCGGCATCTTCCCCGCGCTGCATCCGACGCTCAGGCGGGTATCCCCGGCGAGAGGTACCTACTGGAGTAAGGGAAAAAAAACCATCCCGCAAAAGGACCCGGCATTTTCAAGCAGGGGTCCGGGGGCAAAGGGAAGGGTGCTTGGGGCTTTCTTCTCAGCCGTGATGAGAAAAGGGATGACTAGAGAGGCACCCGGCAGCTGGAGGCGCTGGTGGAGCCGTGCTCCCCTCTCCATCCTCTTTGGGAAAATAGTAGAAATATGAGCAAAACGCGATAGACGTCGCCGTTAATGGCTGGGACTCTTCAAAGGCCAAAGTTCACATAATCACTGCATAAATGCATGCTTAATAGGGATTTATTAGTAACTCTCTAATGGCAGCTCACGTTTGGGCTATAGACTCGAGCCGCTTTTTACCGGCAAACTGCTTTTCAGGAGCGATGCCCCCTCCCACCCAGGAACTGTCGGAGGACCTTGGGCACGGAAGGCGATGAGCTCCCGGCCAGGCCCCGGGGATGCTACGAACGAGGCCGGAGCCCGGGGCCGCCCGCGGGAGAGCCCGGGCGGCAGCGCCGCGCTGGGGACAGCCCCGGGGGAGGCCGCTCCCGCCCGCCGCACGGCCTGGCCCTGCACCCGGCGAGAACAAGGGGTTGTCATTTTTTTGAAGGGGAAAAGGGTAGCTTAGGAGCAAGATCTCTTGTTTTGCTTTAGTAATTAGCTCCGTGAGATCACAATAAATTGGTAAACACAAAAAAGTATCAAATAATGAAATCAATAATTTATGAATAAACAGATATGTAATGTATTTTGAGAACCAACCTTCCTTCCTTCCTTCCTTCCTTCCTTCCTTCCTTCCTTCCTTCCTTCCTTCCTTCCTTCCTTCCTTCCTTCCTTCCTTCCTTCCTTCCTTCCTTCCTTCCTTCCTTCCTTCCTTCCTTCCTTCCTTCCTTCCTTCCTTCCTTCCTTCCTTCCTTCCTTCCTTCCTTCCTTCCTTCCTTCCTTCCTTCCTTCCTTCCTTCCTTCCTTCCTTCCTTCCTTCCTTCCTTCCTTCCTTCCTTCCTTCCTTCCTTCCTTCCTTCCTTCCTTCCTTCCTTCCTTCCTTCCTTCCTTCCTTCCTTCCTTCCTTCCTTCCTTCCTTCCTTCCTTCCTTCCTTCCTTCCTTCCTTTTGGTCTGCCTTTCTCACTTTTTCTCTCTTTCTCTCCCTCTTTCTCTTTCCCTTTTGCCTTTCTCCTTTTCCAAGACAAACATTCCTTTTCTCCCTCAGGCACACTACTTGGCCGACTCTCATTGTTAACATTATTCTTTTATGGTTTATGTGTCATAAAATATTACAGGTCACAGTTACTCCTGTTTCAGGCTCGGAAAGACCAATGAAATCAATGGGCGCTCTAGGGAAAAAAAGTCTTCTCTTGTGCCTAGGCATTTGGGAGCAAACTGTGTTGATTTTGATCATGCAAGGAGTCCTCTTTGCCATGTAACTTCAAAAGGATTACACATTTCACTAATACGAGCAGGAATGGGTCCGGAGAATGCTTCTGTGCTACTTTTTATAGGGCAGTGACACAGTGTAAAGCCTTTGTTCCACACGGAGGACGTTTCAACTACTACTTTTACCCTTATTTTGACTTTCCAATCTATTTTTTTTTAAAGTGTATATCTCACAAAGTTAAATCGGAAACTACTGATTCTGATAAAAATGTGGTCGAATAGTGATCAGCCTCGACTACGATGAAACCGGCAGCCAGTTGGTGACTTCTCCGAGTGCCCATTTTATAAACACAAACTGAACGTATTTCAAAACTTCTCCCGCTCAAGAAAGTGAAAGTAGAAAAAACCCCCTCAAATAACCCCAAATACAAGGGGGACAGCGGGAGGTATGAAGCCAATCTCAGTCACAAACTCTCGCGCCTGTGTTCACATCGGTCTCAGATGTGGTGCAGCCAGCGGCAGGCGGGGGGATTAGGAATATACAGAGACCCGTGGAGCGTTTTGATCTCCAGAGTTGTAGGTTGTGTCCGAGACATCGAAAGCCTGGAGATGAGCGCACCCTGCCCCGGTCTTTGCACCGGTGCCGGTCTCGATGCCCGCCCGGCGTCTCGGCGCTGCGGAGCGGTTCCTGTTTGCATCCGATAAGCTTGGCTTTGCCTGGGTACTTATGCATGTTCTAATTCTAACCCATGCGGGGTTGTAACTCTCCGCCAGGAAATTAAAAAAAAAAAAAAAGAAAAAAAAAAGAAAAGAAAAGTAAAAAAAATAGCCATATGCTACTGACTATTATAAATCAGAAAAGAAAAAGAACAAGGAAATATCTGCTTTGACTGAACACTTCACTAACGCATTTTGTAGGGATCGATTTCATTCGAAGCTGTCTTTGTATTTGGTCTTCGTGAAATTACTAATACGAGGAAAATTCGTTGTATGGATTGGAATTAACAACGGAGCGGGGCTGCGACCGCCGGGCCGCTCCGCTCGGCGTCCGGCCCGGGGCCGGCGGGGGCGCGGTTCGCGCTCCTCCGCGCCCAGCTCGGCGGGTCTCTCCTTCGGGACCCGCCTGCGGAGACGGCAAAAGTCAGGCTCATCCGAGGGGTGTCCCGGAGCCCACCTCATCTCTGCGGGCCGGCTGCCCGAGCCTAAGGTGGCACCGCAGCGCTGAGCCAGGGATATCGCTTCTGATGTCCTTTGTCTATTAATACAGCCATCACCAAATCCCGGATAACCTCCCTTTCCCTCTGTCAACACCCCTCCGCTCCAGCCCGTGCTGGGGGAAGAGGGATGGGACCTGCCATCGGGGTCCTGTAGCAAGGGGGTGCCCCTTTTAGGGGTAACTTGGTGACAGATGTTGACGTTTCTAGGGAGCTCGGTAAACAGAAAGTTGGACTGGACTTTTTCATAGCCCATGTGTTTTTCATCATTCCCCGTCAGGCTCAGACCAAAGGCAGAAGCTTCCCTCTTCACACTCCTCACCCCCTCTCATCTTCAGCAGTCACTCAGCCCCCGTGACAAGCAATAAAGAGCAGAGAAAACACAGGAGACCAGCTTCGTTAAGTAATGAAAAGAGATGAGGGCGAGGATGAGGCTGGTTGTGGGAACAGGGGGCCTCCTCCCCTGCACACCAGTGAACCTTCAGGTGCAAAGCACACCTGTATAAATCACAGACCCCTTCTGGGAGTAGTGGGGGCATATCGGAGAGGTCTTGGAGAACAAGCGCTTGTCCAAACTTCCCACCTCATAAGAAGGTGAAGGTCATGGAAAAGGCTAAGCCACAGAAGTGGGAATTTCTACAGAGTTTTAATTGAAACTCTTCTGTTCCAATAAAACCAAACTTGTTATTTACTTTTGCAACGGGTGTATTATCTCAAATAACTCTAGTGCAAAACATCAGTTGCAGTGGAAATGTCATCCAAACCTCAATTTATTTTCTTCACGTAATTGTAAAATATTCCTACTAGCACCCAGCAAAGGTGGACACGTGGACTAGATTATTATATTTTGCAAGAAGTAAAATCCCTGCAGCACAGCTCTGCACTATCAGTGAATTTAACATCCTTGCATAGTTCTGTGGACAGATGAGTCATAAAACAAAAGGCATTGGTGGGGTAGTGTTGTGTTCTTCATGCTGTGATGGGGAAAAAAAAAGGTAAAAAATAACACTGTCTAGAAACTGAAAGGTGATCCCATCTGAGCTGAGCCATCTGAGAGCCATGCATATTTCACTGCACAAAAATGTTATCTTGGAAGAACACTCCTACCAGCAAACAGTATTAACATGAACAATATGTTTTCCACATAGAAGTGGGTATTGCAGACAGGCAGGACCCCATGGGGCTTTGCAGTTCATTACATCCCCCTGTATATTTTATTTTCTGTATTTCTGACGTGCTGTGAGGCAAGGCAGTGATCATGGAAACAGAAGATGGGGCAAAAAGGGTCTGAGAAGACCTGTCTGCGGTGACAGAGCTCAGATCCCACTGCACAAGAAACATGAAGTGTTTTTCTACATCCATAGGAACATGTACGTCCCCAAAACCTTAGATTCACGTAAAAAGGCATCACCCAAGCGCCTTTCAAGTCAGCTCACAAACTGATAGGATTGAAAGATTTTGAGGCTTGTACCTGATACATATCTTGGCTTTGAGTGGGACCTCCTGTGGCTTATTTCTCAGGGAGACTTAGCTCACCTGAGACCCAGAAATTGCAAATCCAAAAATTAGCCTCACTGAGCCTGGTAATCCACCAGTAAAGAGAAGTTTTTTCTCTTCAGATCACATCTTTCTCACCCCAGGGGTTGAACAGCATTTATACAATAAAGTATATAAGGAACACAGCCAAACCCACAGAAAATTCTACTGAGGACCCTTTAACAAGACAGTTTGATTGCAAATCAGATGAGAGACTCTAGAAATCCAGATAATCTCTATGTAATCCCCTTTTTCGAACATCATGATGTGTTTTGAGACTGGTCAACCATACAGGGTGACTCCCACTTTTGTTGGAGCTGAAGGAGAAGAAGATATAGCTATAACCTTAGGCTTTGGATCAGGCCCTAACTGGAAACTCCATACTTAACCACAGGCAAAAATTTCCCCTTTGCTTTTCACTGAGAAGACAGCAAGGTGGACCGTGCACTGAAAGCAGTGAAAATCTAGCAAAAAATCTTCTCATCACAGGTTCAGGGTGGGGTTTTTTTTTTTTTTTTTTTTTTTTTTTTTGTTTGTTTTTTTTTTTTTTTTTTTTTTTTGGTATCCTATAAGCAACCAACCACAGATGAATTCTGATTGTGGAAGGAGAAAGTGATGCATTTAAAATATTTGCTGCTATCAGAAAGAACAATTTTTCTCACCCTATGCCATTGGTGGGAATCAAAAGAAATGCAAATCTTTGAAGTTTAAATACAAATCTAAGCTGCAATCTGAACCATGATATTGTTCAAAATATGGGAATGGAGGAAGTCTTTTAGTACCCAGTCTTATTAACCAGGGTAAAATACAGAACACCTAATGGGACCTTCTTCTACAGATCTTATTCATTAAAGTCAGTGGAGTTTTGCCTTAGAAATTTCTCCAGACAGGATTTTTAAGCCAGTAAACATTTTTCAGTGTGACATTTTATAAATTAAAAAAAAAAATGAAGAAAATTAGTTACCACAAATGCAGCATTTAAAGCAATGGTGAGCCCATGTTAACATTGATTTCTCTCTCTGTGTCTCCTTCTCTCTTTCTTTATAAACTTATGTACTCTGTCGATAAAATACCATCCTCTTTGATAATAAATCTGTTGTTTCAAGCTAGGATGCTGCCGTTTCCTTTCCCATGTAATTTATAGTCGTATTGATTCTACAGCTGTGGTTCTCTATTTCCCGCCTGCTGTATTAAAAATGGGTTCTAATTGCAAGGCAGATAATCTTTGGTCGAAGGACCTCACAGAGTATTTTAACTGTAGCTAAGGAGATTTAATTTGATTAATAGAGAAATGAAAGCCTTGAATATTTAAAATGATAATTTTCAGTTTAGAAAAAAAAGAGATACAGACAAAGAAAGGAGGTTAATGGATCCAGGAAAAGCATTCATAGATCAGCATGAGCAGATGTTTTTTTACTTTTCTGTCAATGTTTCTGGTTTGTTGTGCATATAGAAAAACAAGCTTTTCAACTCTCACCACGATTTCAGCCTGTTGCCAGCTTTGCTTGCCTGCAGGATATCTGCTTATCTAGCATGGGAGCAGGATCAGGCCTCCTCCCCTTTGGCAAAGCAACTTTTCACATGGGCTACAAGGGTTGTCACACTCCCCACCCCCCACTCCTCTGCACACACATTTTCAGCCCTTAGATCTTTATTTCATAAAATTCCTTTCCTCTTAAAGACCGAAATACTGGCCAGGAGATGAATGGAAGAGCTGAACAATATTAACTGCATTCAGGTGTTTATTGGCTAAGACAAACCTGGCCCCTTTCCTTGAGGGCAGGATGCATGTTCAGCCACGTGGGACAGCAATCCCCATGCAGCTGTACAGGATCCCCTGTACCCCTGATGTCTGCACTCAGCCTGGAACCTCAGAGTGAAAAGGATGCTGTTATTTCATATAGGAAATTCCAATAGCCATTTTCCTTGGTGAAGCACCTTTGAAAGCTGCCTCATGTGACATGTCTGAAGTGTCCATGTTGAAGGAAGAGACCAATCAAAGGGTGCATGGATGTGTCCTTTAGGATTCATGAGAATGAGAGATGTTATTTCATGTTTTTAATCCTTAAAGTAGGTATTTGTATAGTGCAATTCCTTATTAGTTTGGAACAGCAGCTAAAAGTGATGGAGTCCAGCCTGAGCCTTAAAATTAGGTTTGTCTCTAAATATTCTCCAGAGGAAGGAATCTATATCAGCCTTTGTATAAAACAATCTGCATTTAAGTGAAGATTAAATAATCTAAAATACATTTTTCACATCTCAGAGGGTAGGACTTTTTAAATTATTATTATAGTAAAATATTTAGAGTTAAAAAAATGCCAGTAGGCATCAAAGAGATTTCTTTTCATCACAAAAGGTTAACTCCTGCTGTATTTGTGCTATATAAAAAGGCCTAGTAGTTTCAGTGGGGAGTTTCTCAAAAAAAGTAGCATGGAAGTAGCCCCAGAAGTCACACTACTCATGAGGTAATCACTATCTGAGCTCGAAAAGAAGAGGGAGAAAGGAATGAAATCTGTCAGCAGCACTGTCTTGAGACATACCTGCTTAATGTGAGTTTGTCCGAAGGCAGGCACTATGCTCTGCTCCAGAGATCCTGTCAGCTGGATCTGAAGGAAATCCCTTTAGCTGTCATGTGAGAACATCCCTTTAATTGTGAGCAGGAGTATGTGGGCTTAGCCAGAATGCCACTACTGAAAATACAGCTTTTTCTTGAACAGCAAAATGAACTCTAGATATACTAAAAAGCTGAAGAGCTGCAAAATTCTTTTTAGCAAAATAGAGGAAATTAATTCTTCCTTGCATCCATTGTTCTCTCCTACTTAAAAGAATATGAAAAATAAAGCTTTATCTAGATGTTTCCCAGATGCTTATCCACAGCTATGAGACAAGCTCCTCAACATCTGTTCACTGGTCATCCAAGCCAGTTTTCCAGACTCCATGAGCTTATGTTCTCCAGCCTTTGGTGCAGTTCTTCCACTGCTATAATCTAGGTTAGAATGAGGGTGGTCAAAAGGGAAAGGCTTGTGTGAGATAGGAAGATGGACAACTGTGCAGGGGTTCCACTGTCTCCAAGAATACTGGCTATAGAGCAGTGGGGTGGCTGTAAGGAGAGACTGCTGCCCAGGAGTAGGGGCAGAAGTGGGTGCTCAGCATAGAGAGGAGAGTCCTTAGTCCTTAGATGATATCTTGACCTTTCCCAAGCACAGTGTGAAATTCTATATTACACAGAGAAGCATTTCAAGTTGCACTTCACATGACTGTCCAACAGGATTGCTATTATTCGATGCATTTTTAATTCCTCAAGGTTTTTTCTTCCAGGTTTTTGCACTCTTTAGTTTGCCTACCATCACCCATGGTTTTATGCTTTTGATAGAGCATAAAAGCTTGCTTTTCTTTAAAAGGCATGTGGATCACAAAATAGAAAATGAATGACTTGAAGATTTTTTAATACATTTTTTACAAAAGTAGGTATCTTCCTTCCTTCCTTCCTTCCTTCCTTCCTTCCTTCCTTCCTTCCTTCCTTCCTTCCTTCCTTCCTTCCTTCCTTCCTTCCTTCCTTCCTTCCTTCCTTCCTTCCTTCCTTCCTTCCTTCCTTCCTTCCTTCCTTCCTTCCTTCCTTCCTTCCTTCCTTCCTTCCTTCCTTCCTTCCCTCCCTCCCTCCCTCCCTCCCTCCCTGAAAATATTACCCTTGTCACCCAGATGTGACTGTAAGCTACAGGTACCTCCATCTCCCTTCTGGAATGCTCTACCAGGTTTATACTGAGGTGTGTGGGAAGGACTATGTGCAGTTTCCTTCTCAGTGTGAGGTTTGAAAATAAGGCTTTGATCTGAGCATTGGTAACTCTGCTGAGGGTAAGGGTGATGTTTTATTGTCATTAGATGCTTGTTTATTGTTTGCTCTTGATTTCATGCCTTCCCCCAATTTCTTCAGTCTGGAATTCACAGACTTCTGCTGCAGGGAAAACATGGAAATAGTTTTTTTCCCTTGTCACAATGTGTTGTCTAATAGTTGCCTCCTTTTCTACTGTGTTTTCTTCTGCTTTAATATCTTTAATAAGTGTTACCATCTGCTTGGGTGCTGGGTACTACATATTGTGAACAAGGCCAAGAGATTCTGAGGGGCTGGAACAGTGTTGTTTACTATTAGACATAATGGAGATTGTTGTCTTTGCCTGGGGCAGGTGTGCTGTGGCTGGAACAGGCATAGAAATGCAGAACATGTGCTGGGGTTCAGCTATCTACAGTTTTCTTAAAAGAAGGTTTGGCTGCTGATCTGTTAGTGTTTACTTGATAGGCAGGGACTCTTTTCTCCTGCTGTTCTCTGGCCCCTAACATGCTTAACCTTAGAGAGAAAGACACAACACATTGTGATGCTACTAACTGGTCAAAAGGCTCTATAAATTTTAGATGAGATAGGTACATGTCAGAATCAGCATAATTAACTGGAATGACAATCCTGTTAAATGTGTTTATGCCATTGCACTGGTAATAAAGCATGTGTAAATTTACAATTAAGGCATGTCTTTCTTCTATACCTTGGAGACTAGTGACAAACATTAAGAAGTTGTATAGCTGCAGAAGCTGAAGAGAGGTATTTATCACAATAAAAAACATTAGGTGATGCATTTCCCAGATTATCTTTCCTTCTTATGCAAATACTCTTTTTGCTGGAAATTTCAGGACAAGTAATAATTATATTTCTGATCTGAAAGGTGATATTTCACCCTCTGAATTATTGTTTTCATTTGCAAGATGGATGAGAACCACAATGTTAACTACCTTGCATAAAGGTATTTGAAATAGTTCCCATTTCACATTATGCATCAAGCTGCACTTTCTTTATATTGAGTGCACTTAACATTGCAGATCCACAGTGAAATTTTCAGGGATGCTGTAAGACATTTCCTTATATTGTACATAGATGCTACAGCTCCTGCTACAGTGATGGCTGGAAAACATCAGCACAAGTAAGATAAAGGTGATTTAAAGTTCGTCTGTGAGTCAGGCAGAGAACTGACAGCCATCTTTAACCAGCCTGACCCTGGGATGACCCTGAGCTCAGCTGGTTGTGAGATAGTTGGGTCTATTATGGGACAAAGGATCATATGTCTGACAGGATGCAGAGAACACATTACAGGATCACAGCTGAGTAACAGTGCAAGACATAATGTACATTCATTTGACGAACAACACAAGCAAATCTTGCCAAGAAAATTTAATTTCAACTATTTTGTTTATTTCAAGTCAATCTCTTTCTGTTGCCTATTTCAAGAAATTAATATAGCTTTTTCTCTTCTATGAATGAAATAGATTGTGCCAGTGAAATTTATAAAGCATGCAGAATGTACACTGATAAATTCTTATAATGGGGTTCCACATTTCTACTGTATTTCCCTCCCATGTGGGCTCAGTCTGCATCTATTCAACATTAAATTTCAAACGTCTTTGCCTACAACTCCATATAATTTGGTTAACTGTGGCTGGAAATGCCAGAGCTAGTGCAGCAGTGGCTAGAGAAAGAGCCATGGGCAAAAAACTGCATATGGTCTTGTAAGCGAGTAGCTACACTCACGTGAAACTGCCAGAGACCCCAAATTTTGGCATAACAGCCTTCTCAAGAAGGGGGAGAAATACCCAAGTATTTTGATAGGCTGAACTTCCTTCACTTCTAGCTTCAGAGATAATACTGTGGCAAGGGATTTGATATCTTCAGTCTCAGCACTGGGAAAAGGCCTGACACAGATATGGAAAACCTGTATAACCTTGCACATCAAAAATTAGATCATCTCTAGCCTCTCCACTGCAGAGCTCATCATATGCCGTGGAAGGGAAAGATTGCTGGGCTGAAGATATGGAAGGCAAGGCTGGGCATTACTGGGGCTTGCCTGGTTGGTTGTTCAGGTGTTATCCAACGTGCCCTGACCCTGTTGGTGACCACACCAGGTCTCTCTTGTAGAGGAAAGGGAGGGTGGGTGTCTTATTGCTAGTGCAATCAAGCAAGAGAGGTGGAGTGATGGGGAAGGCGGTCAGTACGCCCCTCAAATGACATGTCTCTGGTCCCTCTGTGGGGGAGGCAGGACCACATCTGCCACAACTCCTGGCAGTGCTGTGCCCCTGTCTCTCTGCTGCCCCAAAGCTGCCATCCGGCATCACCAGGCAGGAGGCAAAAGCTTCAATCAGCAGAAGGAAAATTGAGAGTTAACCCCCTGCCCTTCCCGCGACCCCCACCACCGATGTGGAGGGGTGATGAGAGAGGGCGGATGAGGAGCTGCACCACAGGCAAAGCTGAGAGCAGCGCTTTACCTCAGCCAGCTTTCATGGGGACAGGGGGTTAATCTGCTTCCCAGGCCCTGTTGTCAGTAGCCACACGTCCTATTGCTCCAGGCAGGCTTGGATCTGGCTCGGAGTCCTATACAAACAGCTCACTCTTTACAGAGCTACTGCGCTGGGTGACCTCTTCTAATGTATTACTGGTTTATATTTGCACTGATTGCTTCCAAAGGGGAAATGACATGAAGTGAATCAGTGTGACCTCATTAGCGTGGCTCACACTGGTAAATGGATGACCACCATTAGGAAGGCTCTGTTGTGGCAGTGCTTCCATCGTGTTACCTGTGGATAGTATCATCATCTTGCTATAACCTGCTGCAAAGATTTATGCACTATGCTAACTTGCGTGCTGCAGCTGCTTTCTGTCTTATAAATATTGACTTCTGTGCCAAAAACAACAACTTGGTACAACAGGAATTAATCTTCTGCTTGACTGATGCATCTTTACAGACCAGTTTGTCTTTAGAAAATAGAGCTCAAGAGAGTTTTATGATTTAGAAAAATACTTTATAAGTTGATTTAAAATATAGGCTGTGATAAGCAGAGGCATCATTAAAGTGACATGGGGGCTATATTTTGCCTTCTAGATTTTCCTAACTGTGCCATCTGTTTGTCATCTCGACTTGTGTGAAATTTTAAAGAAATTGCCTGACTCTGGGTCCTGAATATTTTCTGTGTGTTGCAGTTTCTCAGATAATTTATCTATCACACTATTCAAATGGTTTTAATTCACTTGATTTTTTTTTTTAATTTGAAAAAAAAGAAAGAAAAATCTTTAGGCAGTCTGATTTATCAGAAGACTTGCAGACGTCCTCAACTGACAGAGGACACTTTTTGTCCTCAGAAATAGCATTACAGTGCCAAGGGAGGCAAAGCACATCTTCAACCTGATGTTAGACACTAGGATGAGGTCACAATATTGCAGAATTCTGGAGCTGACAGTAAATAACAGCACACAGAGTCAGGGTTCTAAAAGATTAAAAGACAGGACATCAGCTTATTCTAACCAAGATCCTTCTACAAGACTTGTGCACTCTAATGCCTAAACAAAGGTTCTGTGCAAAGGAACCATCGAGGATATTTGATCTGAAGATGAACTTACAGTATTTTGACAGTTGCCCTCTGTTGGAGTTCAGGTGTTCATGGCTCCAACTATAGGCATTTTTTGTAAGCCTATCCATACTAAGCATGACAGTGAGAGAAAGTGAGTACTCCCTACTGTGACAGAATTTCTGACTTGAATATGTTCTTATGGATCATGTGAAAATTTGAAAGGTGGTGTGGTTTAGAACAGTACTGGCTCAGACATGTTGCCATGTGTTATGGTATTATACTCCATAGGCCAGATCTGATGGGCTTGCAACTGAATTTTTGCTCAGATGGAGACTCAGTGCTGGTTCTCTAAGGGTTTTCATAAAGCTCATAACCATGAATCCTTGAATAAGCAGGCTGGCAGCAGTAACTCAACTCCTGGAGTACAAATTTATCTCCAAAATGGAGCCAGTCACTGGGTTTTCTCAGAGTCCCCACTCAGGCAGATGTTTGGTTTGTGCAGTGTCACAATGATGCCTTCAGAGCCACTAGTTTATGCTCTCCACACTGAAATACACTTCTAGCTTGGTAAAACTTGTGGTAAAATACCATTAACCACTGTGGGTTGGAACCATGAATAGAGAGCTGATCTGGCTGAGACTGTCACTGATAAAAGATTTGAGAAATCCTAGACCACAACCCCTCTGAAGGCTGAAGTAGTCTGAATGGCTCATGTCAGTTATCCCATACCAATGGTTATTTTTTTCATAAATATAAGGCTTACACATCTCAGAAAAAAATGAACAATGAGAAATGTTACAGGTGCATAATATCAAAAAAATTAATAGTCATTTAGAAAGCTTATGTATTGTGTAGTGATATTATGGATTTGGGTCTTGCATTTGATAAACCAGAAGCTTTTTCTTTTATAGCTGGTTCCTGTGCTTGCTCAGTGTTTAAGAATTCAAGCAGGTAGATGTTTGCACTGGCTGAGCTGTTTGGCAGTCTCAGAAACGGACTTTTAAAAATTTTCTGATGTCTTATCTGTTGGAGATGGATATGCCCATGCATTTAAAATTATGGTGCTAAGTGTCTTCAAAAGAAGAGTTGTTTTTCCCTTCAGAGGAGACAGCTAGACAAAGTAAACCAACACTGAATTTTAAGCTTCATCCCTGTATGGCTCCTAGTAATGCAAATATTCTCATATGGGAGAAGAGTATTTATTTTGTGGTCAATCCTCTAAAAAAGCAACTGAACTGATTAAAATCACTTTCAATCAATAGGAATTGTAAGCAGTAGGAATTTTCATCAATAGGACTTTGGAATTGTTAACTTAGAATTCAATTTCTGTTGTGATTATAAGCTTCACATCTATTTAATTACTTCAGATGCAATGCTGTTACTAGAAAAAAGTTCATTCATAGTAAAAGACATATAATTGAAGCATTTTAATATATAGTTTCAAATTGTGGCAGTGATTAGTTTGCAAAAAAAAATCTGTAACTGATGAAATTAGTTTATAATTTTTTATAAAGTTTATAATTTTTATAAATTTTTTATAAGTTTATAATTTATAATTAGATGTGCATCTAATTATAAATATGCCAAAGCACAGATGGGATCTTCAGTAAATACATGTTCATACCACACATTAAGGGATTCCTATTAAGCAAATGAACATATTTTGAGCTCTAGGAATGATTAATGTATGGAAAGTAACATGAAGCTGTAGTTTAGATCTGTTGCAGACTTCAGAGTCCAATGTAGGAAACCTTATGATAGCTTAATCTTAATTCTGAAGTCAAATCTACAAAGCAAAGCATCTTTAGTTCTTTTCTCAACACCTTCCACAAATGGGATACTGATCAACAGCAGAGTAGTAATTGCTGCTGATTTTTTTGTTTACAGAAAGCAAACCCAGACACTGTCACTTGGGCAGCTCTCTGGACCTGTGGTGTAGGGCTCATCAGCAGGAGCTGTGACTGAAGGCCCAGAACTGGCCAAGATCACATGAACCCTCATCTCTTCTACAAAAGTTGCCTGCTCTGTCAGTGTAGCTGTCTGTGCTCCTGAGGGCTGGGTTGCCCAGACACTTTATATTATTTCAGGAAATGGTGAATTTATTACACACTGGGCTCAATATCTTTGTTTCTGAGAAGGTGAAAGTTTTGTGGAAAGGGTTTTCTTCCTTATCCAACTGTAATCTTGCGATCTTAATCAAACAAGTAGATCAGAGTCAGTGATACATGGACAATAGTTCATGTTTTTGTGGCTCTCTTGAGGCATAGTCCACTAATATTTCAATCCCTGACAGCATTGGTAGGTTTTGGTGTGTGTGCTCTTAGTTATTACTGATTTCTTTAGGCTGTGATGCAGCATGCACTTGTGATGCTGTCCCAGATGTATGAAGCCAAGCACAGGCATTTCTCTGGATTTCTGGATCAAAGAAAAGCTATGGACAGGTATCCTGTTGCTTCAGTCACAGCTGAGTCCTCAGGTGGCAGCTGAGTCCAACTCTGTGCCAGTACAACTGCAAGACTTCAGACAGACACTGTCTGTACAAGGTGGGCAACCCTCAAGTTGCCTGAAAAGTCCCCTTGAACTATGAGTTGTCCATCAGAAGGAATGAGGTGAGCATTTCTCTGTTGGAGGTTCAGGATAGTCATTCATTTATATTTAGGAGAGGAGGGAGCGGTCTTTCCTATTCCCATGTCTCCCTCCTCAGTTTCCTGCTGCTGTATTAAGCTGAACCTGAATGAAACTGCTAGCAGAAAGCCTAGTGGAAAAAAGTGATTGGAAGACCTAGCCTTGAGGCCTACTCATGTTGCTCTGAAAAAGTTGAAACTTGTTTTAACTGGAGGCCATGGCAGGGGGAGAGGCAAGAGCAGTATTTCTCCAGGTGTCAGGGAAGTCACTCTTGGCATGAATTGTTTTTTCCCCCTAAGTTTCAAATACTTGTAAATTTCTCCCAAGCTTCTCTTGGGCTGAAAGACTTGATGCTTGATCTCAGCTCATAAAAGAGCTTTTTTCCCTGCTGAAATTTTGAGAAAAAAAATCTTTGATCAAACTTTGAATCACAGAAGAGTGGGACAGTAAACCTTCTTATAGACTACAGCTTAAAAACAAGCAAGCAAACAAACAAGCAAGAAGTACCCCAGAGAAAACGATATCTAATTTTGACATCTGAATGTTCTTTTGTAAAGGCTAATGTCCTAGCCCAGATGCACAAAATTCAAGAAATTCCATGGACAGAAGAATCCTATGTAAAATCTCAAATTTGTAAGGCAGTGTTGAGAAACAATTTCTAAGTGTGCATGGCACAAGTATTTCTCTGAGAAACACAAAGAAAGAAAAACCCTCTAGTGTGACAACCTGGGAACTGGAGAAGCACTATCCATTCCACTTGGCTGAATGCCACACTGGGACCAGGCTTCTGTGGGGGATTTGGAAATGCCTTTGCATGGACTCATTTCAGCCTAGTGAGGAATTGCCCATCCCATGTAACTGACAGTCTTTTTGGAAACCAGATCAAGCACTGAATTTTAATGACTGCCTTATGCACTCAAAATGATCCAAGCAATGCATCTGCTAATAGTGTTTGTTGCATTTAAGCAGTAACTTTGTGGCAAATATCCTGCATTTCACATTTATTTAAAAATACCTTGATAATGGCTTTAAAATCAGTTTAAGTCTTCTAACAATTTAAAGCTATGGTGGAATGAGGAGATGGTAGGAGTATATCTCAATTGCCAATATGGATCCGTAGACATGGATGGATTTGGGCTTTGCACTGGTAGTCACCTCCCTCTGATCCAGTAGTGAGTGTGGATACCTGCTTAACTGGACTATGGAATGTCCAAGCATATGGAGATGCTGTTATCCACAACATGCCCCTGTGTGTTATTGGCTGCAGAAGTTCAGTGAGCTTTAACATTTTTCATCTGATGGGTCATCTAGACCTGGGCAGATATTTATATGGATACACAGATTCTATTTGAAATTCAAGTACTTGTCCTTCATAAAGCACCACGTTGATTTTGGGTTTTTTTAAGCTATGAGGTGGTAAGCATGTTCTGATGGCCTGATTTAATATGATGCCAAATGAAAGCTGGTAAAAGAGCTGATGCCATAAAATAATGCCAGCAGGAGTATGTAATGAAAGCAAAGTAATAGTGTTTACAAAATCAAGGCTTATCGTGCTGTGTAAAGCAAGGCTCTTATATCAGCTGTATTCAAATCTGGGCTCTTCTCACTGGTTTTGTCTTAATAAAGAAAACACATCTCATACTGGCAAATAGGGCAATTCCTATTGAGAATAAAATGCCCATTGTTGTCATAATGGATCTCCATTGACACATTTAACAGCTTGAATGTGTACATTTTAGACACTATAACTTACACTAATTAATCTTTATTGCATCGTTAGTGCCTTGTAGAAGAAAAACCAAACCAACAAGCAGAACCTCTGCAGGAACATGTCATTGACATTAAAGGATAAGCTTGCATGATGTTACTGAAGTTAAACTTCATTTTGAAACAGAGATGCTCTAAGAACCTTGTGCAGTGAGCGGATAAACGCAGCCGAATGAAATGCTGCCCTCCATCACTTTAGAATATAAAAGCAGCATATTCTTATCTGATGATGAGTTATGGGTTTCTGTGTTTAGAATTCAGAGGATTACTAAAGAGATTATCTGATCTGTCAATCAAAGTGATATCTTGATGACTTGGAATACTGCAACAGATTTAGCAAAGTGTCTTTGCTCTAATGCTCATTCTGGATGTCACAGTTAACCAACATCTTAATTACATACAATGAATAATCTCTCCAATGGCTTATTATACTAATACAAGTCTCAGGAGTGACATGTAAGCATAGTGCATAGCTGTGAGTCACTCAAACCTTCAGGGCCCCATAGAAGGACTGCTATAATAAAGAATTTAGTAAGCCATACGCAGACTGAGTGGAATGAGTTTGATTATGGCATGCTTGGCAAACTAAGCATCCTTCAGACAATACAGGGGACTCAGATGACCGTATGGAAAGTACAGGTACAGCAAGCACATGGCCAAATATTTGGCCACAGAAACTAGATAACTGAAGTTGAAATAACCCACTCATTGCTGCTGCTGCTACTATACTGATGCATGTGCTGAAGAGAAAAAGCCACAGCACAGTCAGCTGAAAGAAATTTTTCTCATTAAATCCTGGCCTGCATCCAGGTGTCTAGGAGGACCTGGAGTCTTTGCAATAGCCTTTTGGCCTCTGGGCTAATAGACCAATGAATTGGCAAGCTCACCTGTCTTCTTTACCTCACCCTCTCTGCTTTACTGGATCAACTTTTTGCTCTCATCTCTCCATCTGTCTGCTATCTCCCATAAGAGGAGGGATATTTTAATGAGGAAAAGAGGATTTCCCAGGTAGTGATGGACACATATCTGCATGCTACCTGGCCACTGATGGTGTGGAGTAAATGGTATTTTACACTCACAGCTATGGTGTAATATTATTTGAGAAAAGGGCTGGAGGGGAGGGGGCACAGGCACAAAACAATGCCATGCACAAGAGAGGGGGTGTACAGATACTCCTCAAAATCCAGTGAGAAAAACCTAATAAGTGGGAACCATTTCAGCACAGCACTTCTTAATTTACCTGCCTTAGACTTGTCAGGCATGTTATCTGTGTTATTTAGGCAGCCCTGGGTAAAACTGCTGAATGATCTAACATGATTTAAACATGAAAGCTTATCCTGGCTGCAGCTGACAGGGCTGACTGCTCTCCATCACAGCCTAATATGGAATTGCAGCAGAACAGTGACAGTGGGCTATCACTGCCCCCTCTGCAGAGGAAGGGAATGTTGCTAATACAGCTGGATCCCCTAAAACAGGGCATTGCTGAAGGAAGTCAGTTTCACTGAAAATTATTATAGAAAAGAGCTATAAGCTTTTGTCATTACAGAATGCCAGGGATTATTTTCAAAGAGATGATCTAAAACAGCTGAGTGCTTATTCTCACAATCATGCAAACTCATCTGTGCTGTGCAATGCACCCTCATCTAAAATGCAGATTCCTAAAAATCAATGCAATTAATTCTCTGTCTGGGTAGTGAAAACAAACACAATAGTTATGGTGGTTAATATATATGACACATTCCTCTGATTTGTATTGGACATGTTTTCTGGCGTGTTCTGCCATAGCTAAACATAGACAGCACAGTAGGAAAAAAGCTCAAAGGATGAACAAATATGAATTCCTGTAACTGCATTTTCTTTATCTGGCTCTGTTCATAGCCATTTTCTGTGGAAGCTCTTGTGTTCCTGTTTCTAGATACAACTATCCACATGAAGTGCATTTGAATATTTGCTTCAGGATTGCTCACATGCTTATACCAGTAGGAAATGGAAACCATCTGAAATGACCACCTACAACATAGCTGCATGGCCTAATGTGAGAATAGTCATAGCCAGGCAATGGAAAAGTTGGTCATTAATTAGCTGATTAAGATTTAGAAGGAAATATGGTGAAAATGAATCAAATTATTCACACTTGGCATTAAATTAAAGTTTTGGTGTATTGTTGTAGGGTATCTTAATGTTTGTCTAATTGAACTGTAGCCAGCTGTGCCTGGTATGCATAACAGGTCCCCTGTAAATAAGACAGAAAGCAATGGTCTGCAAATTCCAAGTGTGCCCTATAGCAGTTACCACTTAAATGCGAGGAATAGATGAGAGCTACAAAGTTTCTTTTACCTCATTGACGCACCCCTGGCATAGGACACTGACTCACGAAAGCTGCATGATCCTTATGTTGGGGTGGGCCACTTTGATTTACCATTTGCATGTTAAGACAGATCTTTTGCTGCCACAGGATCATTGATTTCTGCATGGCAATAGACACTGCTCAACTGGAGAGGAAAAAAATCCCCCATGTTTCTTACTTTGGGCTCAATAGCATCAAATGAACAAATTGACCTTGCATAGACATTACCCAAAATGATGTGCATGCCGTGTTGTTCCCAGTTCAAAGAAACAGCACACTGCTTTAAAAATAAAATGGTAGAAATTGGTAATTTAACGGCATGTAGCAAGCAGTTTTCAGCTTTCCCTGCTGTGAATCAAATCCGTGCCTTTCTGTCTTAATCAGAATTTTATTTAAATAAGTTTCATTGTACCACAAGAAACAAAATTGTCAACTCATTCTCTTGCAGTGAGCCATGTTGTCTGCAGGGCCAGCTCAAAGCTTTCAGCAGTGTTAGCAGGATTGAATTTTGCGGTCGCAAGGTTGGAGGACTGGGCTTGTCCTGCTGCTGGATGGGAAAGGACGAAAGAAGGGCTGGAATGGAGGCGAGTCCTGGAGAGCAAGGCTTGCTGCTCCTGTGCCACTGGGGTGGGACATCTGCCACATCCCCTTACTTGACTTTCCAGGGCTCTGCTGGTAGGTAATGCAAAAGCCATCTTGCCCATTTCTATCAGTCGTCTGCCCGAGGTAACTGCTGACTTCACCAGCAGCAGTGCCAGCTGTGGTTATTAGCTTGTCACATTGAATGCTCTGTGGAAGGCAGAGCAAATACTGGGGCCAGTGAGCCACAGTGGGAGAGAGGCTTCGACTGGCAATGTGCCTGTGAAACTGCCTTTCCCCCACTGAAAATCTGGCTGTTCTTGTTTACTACTTTATGTGGGTATTATTTCCATCTCACACAGAACTGCTATGAAATGTGTCTCTTGCCTTTGAACTCAAAGATCGGGGTGAATTCTCCCCTTCACCAGAGTTTGACTTTGGTTGGGCAGGGTGAAAGGGGGAGAGGCAACATTAATTTGATCCTGGATGTAATTTAGATTTACTGAGAAATGTTAAACCCTGTGTCTGTCCTGAATTCTCCTCAACAATCAGTGTTCCTATTGCCGGCCCTACCCTCCTTCATCTCTGCTTACCTGTAAGATTCTTTCTTGGAGAGAATTCTCTATTGTCCATCGTGCACTATAAATGGTGTCACCTCAAGGACACAAAGAATTGGAATTCAGCAAGTTATCTAATTCACCCCAACTTGAGGAACATGGGATCATGTAATCTTTTATTGCTTGTAACTCCTGCAAGTTGCTGTTCTCAGGCATCAGGAACAAAAACTTTTCTTGGTCTGTCCTGAACTGGTTGAAAAGGTGTTATTAGAATAGGACTACATTGGCTTAACAAACAAGATGGCCTAATCTAAAATCTAATTATAATTCCCAACAAATACAGAAACTGCAGTAACTTTGAATCCAGATGTACCTGTGTTACCAGAGAGGGGCAACACGATGTCCTTGGGACCAACCCAGCCTGCATATACAGCTGCTTCTGGGGCATCCCCTCTGGGAGATGTTTTGGGTGCTTCAGGTTAGTCTCTGGGCTCCAGCTGTCCTATCAGCCCTGCCTGGAGTGATTAGGGCAAGAAAGATGAGTCAAGGATGGTCTTGTACATGGATCCTTCTTATCTCTGATACCACTTGCAACCAGCACAGACAAGACACAGGCTGCCTACCCTTTGTCTTGTGAGTGTCTGGTTGTGTCTTAGGAGCAAACTAGAGGTCCCAACATTTTTTGGAGCACCATCTCTGGGATTGCTGCTGCTCTGGAGACACTCCATGAACACTTCTACCACTCATAAGGTATCCTGTGGTGAATATTTGAAACACTTAGTTATGGCCTTAAATACTTGGGTTAAAGCAGTAATTGTAGCTAATCACTGAAGGGAATAATGAGACACTTCTAGATATCAGATGACCTTACCACACTAATACCTGTCTTGTCACGTTTTATAGTCTAGTGACATGATGAAGGTTTGGAAGATAATTGAATAGCAGGCATTCACGAGTGCAGCAGTGATTAAAGGAGCAAATAGCCTAACAAGCATGGTCAGGTATTGCATGTGTTTCAGCTGTTCATTTTGCTGAAGGCCAACAATTTATCCTAAGCCCAGTGGCTACTGACTCTCTTCAGGCCAGGTACATGCAATAAAAGTGGAATGTTAATTAGGGCAGAATGCAAGGCCTTAAAGGGACAGTGTTCTAGCAGGTACTGGTGATACCTTATTCCAGGTTGTTTTGCTCTTAAATTTTAATTTAAACCACGGTCATTGAAACGCTTATGGGAAGGAATTAATAAAAGAGGCAGCATGTTTTGACACATATTGGGCATCCTCATTTCAAAGTGAAATCCAGGGCTCATTTTTTCCTGCAGATGAGAAGATATAGCAAATGCTTTCAAGTAATGCTAGTGGTATATGAGAGAGGCACTATACTAATAAATGTGGAAAAATGCCAGTGTTGTGGAATTATTGACAGGTCTGACATAAAATTCAGTTTCTCCAACACTATTTCATCTAAACAGAATTAATGGGATGTTAGGCTCCCATGGTCTGTGACTGTAGGTATATCACTCACTAAACAGTTTCCCAGCCATGCAGTTAAAGGGGAAAGGCAAATGTTACACTTAAAAGTATAAGCCTGTCAATACTTTTTGTACAGCAGGTATACTTTTGTACAGCAAGTCTTGCTGCGTGCAGAATTACCGACTCATTGGGGAAATAGTTATAATCTGTTCCCCACACTGTACAAGCTTTACAGCAGATGTAGGGATTCTTGAAATTTGGGAACAGCTTGAGAAAGAATTCCTCGGGAGATAGTTCAAATGTTAAGTGTCCAGGCTCAGTTTCACAAAGGTGTTTAAGGTTTAACCCTCCAGAGACTAAATTCCCACTAAGACCAAAGGGAAGTACCCCTGTAGGTTTTAATTTTTCAGATATCATTGTGAATTTCACCTCTAGCATCTATAAAGCCTCCTGTTGAGTGGCATAAAATGTTTCCACTCTCCAGAGATTAGGCATATTGGTTAGCCACACTAATCCCCATCTGTCATGAAAAAAAAAAGAAAAAAAAAGAAAAAAGAAAGAAAAAAAAAAGTAACTGAGACTCATAGCTGGAAAGCAACTGTTTCTCCCCTGCTGTACTAACTTGCTGGCTTGTTGGACCATCAAACCAAGCTATGCTTGGAGGTTTGCCATGTCTTCTGTTTTCTCATGAATGGGACACTGACAGCAGTTGAGATCCTCATATTGCCCAAGCTCTACTGACATGAGAACTGTGCAGTGATTACAGATGAAGGGTGTTGGTTACATCTGTTTCAGGGCTGCTCCACTATCTCTGCTAACAAGCTGAACTGCCTCAGGCCAGTTCCCTGTTGTTTGTGGCACTCCTACCTTTTCTCACACTTGCTCATGAGGCAATGCACTGATGTTTGTTCTGTGTGGAGCTTGGCTGCCAAGCATGTCCTTATCAGCTCATGTCACCAGCTGGATCAGCTGGACAGCAGGCTAGAAGGGAGAGACATGGTTGCTGTGTGCTTCAAATGCTATTAAATGCACAAGGGTTTAGGAGGTTTTAGCTTTGCAGTTTTAAAGATCACATATCTTGTAAAGGTATAATGATTCCTTCTTACAGAATTTTCCACATATTTCCTCTTTGAAGAACAGGGTATATTCTATCCTTTGGAAGTGCTATACCATGTTTTAATAGTTTTTGCTTAGATTTTAAGACTGTCTTGAATGTGATAGATTTTCACTCAAATGCCACAGATTTCTTGTACATGACCCCCTTTTCAAACTCAAATCAATAAAGAGGGATCAAAAGTCTGCATCTCCAGTCTTATTGAAAGGGCCCATGGACCAAAAGCATAACAATAAGTGAATGCTGTTTAGAAAGAAATGAGAGCAGAAATAAGATGTGAAAGTATGGACAAAAACTCATTTATGGAACACAGTCATAAGCATCTTGACTTATGTGATCCACTTTATCATTTTAGATACATCTATTTTAAAAATTTCAGGGAAGACAAAGTTTCATCTTGTGGCACACTGCAAATGATGGATGCTGAGCTGCTGGGACTTTTGCTTCTCATAAATGGCCAATCATGGGGCTCCAATAAGGTTTTGATGTTGCCTCAGCTCCTTTCTGCCTCCTCTTGTTGTGTTTGGATAGCACCTCCTGCAGAGAGGGGGAAGCATGCTAGTAAAGGAGGTGGTCACATGCCTCATGTTCCTCAGAGTACATTGTCCTTGTGAGGCATTTGTTACCTAGCCTTACACTTGGGATAAAAGGAATGAGCCTTTCAAGTGAACTTTCCCATCTTTTCAACTCTCACTTTATTCCCAGCCATCACAGTCAAGCAATAATATTTAGTTCTACAGTCCAGAATGCAGTCTTCAGTAAACTCTGGTTTTGATGGCTGGGCCAGGGTATCTCAGTTGGGTCTTAATTTTATTTTTTAGGACCTCACAAGGTCCCAGCTTATTTTATTCTTGTTTTCTTCTGCGTGGGATTAGAGTGCCTCTGCTGTCAAAATTACTAATAGACCCCTGAGGGAGAAAATGTTTCTTCTGTAATGATACGTACTGTGCTACTTCACATCTGGAGTGCTGCAGGGCCACTATTTTGGCTACCTCTCACTTTGCTGGGGAGTGAGATGGAAAAATGACTGTCTTTCCTGGTATACCTTTAACATACTTTAGTTTAGTTTACATTAAATACCCAGGAGTGAAGACAGAATGACAGCTACTGTACTGTGTGAGCTGCCCAAAGGTAGACTCTGTTAATACAGAAGTTAGACAGTGTGACAGATAGATGGGAGATAAGCAAAAGGCTATTATCCCAAGGTAAAGTTATTTCAACATACTGCCAATAACCCCTACTTATAATTTGGATGAGAGGTGGGAGAGGCATGACTTCAGCTGAGATCCTTTGACTGCCATCTACACCTTTCAGTGAGGCTCTGACACTTTATCAAAGAAAGGAGGAAAAAAAAATCGGTCTTTATATTCTGGGCAGATGTCCAATAAGAAACTCCAGCAGAAGATTAAAGTCTTTAACATGAAAGGGAGATCTAGTGCAATGTGTAATATCCAGCAGTTCTAAAAATAAGCATGTTTGTCAAGTCTGCAACAATCAGGCTGATTGCTAGCCTTGACAGCATGACATACAGCTCACAATCTGGCACAGGGGAAAAATGTGATTCAAATATCTTCACGGACAAGCTGGCTTTTGCATTTACAGGAGAGGGACTGCACAACAGCTCTGGCCCAGCACGCCTAGAGTCTCTCCCCAGCTGTGTGACACCCATTCCTGAGGAGCTCGGGAAGAGCTGGGAGATGGATTCTGAGGGGGGTTCAACAAAAACAGCTCCCTGATATTACAGGTCTGACCAGACCCTTCTAAGGGTTAGAGAGGGAGTCCCTGGTGTGTCTGCTGCGGTGCCACATGTTGACGAGCAAGTTGTTCAGACTGCCATCAGGAGAAGGGGAAAGATAAGCCAAGAGAGGTGATGACTTTTCAGCAACCAGTAGCTGAGCAGGGGTAGGACCATTCTCCACCCCAAAGCACAGAACAGGTAACTGAGCAGAGAAGGGCTGTACACAGCAAATGACTAGTTGTGTGCTGATTGATTTCACAGTGTACTTCCTTTTGAAGGCCAAGTTCTCCCCTGGGAGCAGGAAAGGAGCACTACACCAGACCCAACAATGGGGGTGGATTTTGGGAGTGGAAAAGACGTGTAATATGACCGTAGCTACAAAAGAAGCTGAAGTTCAGAGTAGGATTCACATATGGAATTGCTATCTTCCCACTTCTAAGCATGCTGAAGGAGGATTAAATATATGTTCAGGATATAGACGAACTACTAGTCCACGGTCAGAAAGCTTCCTGATATTTATGGTCAGAAATCGAAAAAGTGGCACACAGAGGAATTCAATTTGCTTCCTGGGAAAGAGCTGCTGTCTTTGGGCTCCAAATGATAACTCTGTAGCAGTACTCTCTTCCTGGGCTGACCTCTGCTTCTCCGGGGGCGGCATCAATGCACAGGCAGTCCTCTTGCAGATACTGAGCTCCAGTCAGAGCTGAACTGGGACCAAGAGCAAACTATATGCTGTAATGAAGAAGTCCCCAGACAGTAAGCATTTGTTCTTTCCAAGAAGCATGATCAACCTGATTTTCTCTTGAAGGGAAAAAGGTTTTAAAATTCACTTCAGCTTTCAGCTCTTCCTAACTAGGAATGTAATAGGACACAGTGCTTTCTGTGAGTCTGAGACCTGCACTGAAATCTCGGGATATGAAACTCTAACACCACGTTCCTTGTCTTTCCTAGCCTAGCTCTACTCATCACTCCATGAGTTCCACATTTGCAAATCACTCCTTTAATTTCCAAGTGTCCTTCTGATCCCCTTCGAGTCATAGGATTTCTTTTACTCATTTTTACTTTTCAGTAAGCCAAACACTAAAATCCAAACGTGAACATAATGTTAACCTTGCTATGCCCTATTACTGACCAAAAGAGCAGCCACGTGAATTACATAGCTAATGTTATTCAGAACCTCATTAAAATCCATATGCATGCAGATGCTCACACTACCAGAATTGCAGGCATTTGCAACCCTTCACATTAACAAAATTCCAGAGTACTTTATTAAAACATTGCAACTCCACCCACTCCCCAACACACCTCTAGGGTCTGTGAGCCTGAGGAAAGAAAGCATCAGGCAACAGAACTATTTCTGGTTCTGGCAGGCATCCTCTGTTCCCAGATGAAGTCTTTGATTCCTGTAGCTTTTTTCCTTCTTTAAAATGCAGAACTTATGACTTCATACTTTCTTCTTGAGGCTAAGTAGCGCTGGTTCATACCCGTTACTGCTTATCACCTTCTAGAGTAAATAACTCCTCATGGTCTATTCCTGGGAAAATAAAATACAAGCTCCTGACTCCTGTCATCTGGGATAGGTGCTGTTTTTATGGCAATTCCTTATTTTTGGAAAAATACAAACATTTTAGGGAAATACAGCCACAAACAGCAGGCTTAGCATCTCACAGTTTGTCCCCAGGGCTGGACTGAATGGGGAACACCCAGTTTCTCTTACTAGAGGTCGAACCAGAGTTCATTGCTTCTTAACTCTTCCTATGCCAGTCCACAAGGCTGTTATCCATGCTGTTGAGAGCCTACTGCATCTCTGAGGGATCCTAAGGGAATTGTTCTACCCTTGCTGTAGAAACATTGGATATATTGGGTTAAATGATTTGAAATAGTTCAGAAAGTTAAGTAATGAGAAATTACCTTCTGGCAGTGTTTTGAGTGAGGACTGGGAAAGTGTCCCCATATGCAAACATGTCCAAACTGTTGCTGTTTTCTGGGAAAGCCTTGTCCTATTAATCTTTGTAAGGTAAGCAATTAGTTAAATACTGTAATTTATGTGCTTGCTCACTCATAAGTGTGAATTACAATTCCCTGCCTCCTTGACCCTAAAAAGATACATCTGGGTTTAATGACTCTAATTCAGCTGGTGTTTTACCCACAGACACTGTTGGCAGTATCAGCATTTCTTGCATGACAGGGTAAGGGTTCATTACCCCAGGAAAGCAAATCCAACCCCCTACCTAGGAACAGATCCAGCACTGCTCTAGCCGGGCTCCAGGAACCTGTGTCTGAGCATCCAACAACCTGAGCACTGCTGATCAAATCCACCACCAGCAATGCGTTTTTCGAGACTCCAGCTGTTACCCTGGGCTCATTAGGAGGACTGGCATGCAGAGCTTTCAGGAGGGAAAGAAAGATCCTGTTTTCTGCTGCTTTCAACACTACTGCATTTTGTGTAGGAGGCAGCAAAGCATGTCCAGAAACCAGCTAGGCTGGAAGAACAGACAAACCTTTCGTGAGCAAAGTTCCCACTTTCAGCTGAGCAAAGGCACTAATGTTTCCTAAATGCATTATTTCTGACATTTAAAAATGCCTGGCTTTCAAAAACTTCAGTAAAACGTGGCTCTATGACTGCTGGTATGAACTTTATCATTGATTTCAGCAGAGCTAGAATTTTATACAGATCCACAAATCACCTATAAAAATCCACCTATTTAAGCCTAGTCCAAAATGTTTTTATATTCAGGTTTATGATAGAGGATGGAAGACCACACCGCCAGTTTGAGTCAGATGCTGAAAGCTCTTTTACATTTAAGACATGATACTTGGGAATAGGATGACAGCCCACACCATTTCACTCTTTAGTAGCACATAATAGAGCAAGTGCCACCTGTTACAAAAGCTGTCAGCGCTCTCTTCAGTGGAAGGGTGATCGAACAATGAAAAATGCTTCTATGATTCAGACAGGATTTATGATTACATGCTGCTGAACACATTTTGGGGTTTAACTCTAGGAAAGCATAGAAATACGAATGCATCTGTGTACATCACTGACCTTTGCCCCTGAGCTGGCAAATTTATTTATTCTTTCTTCGCCTGTGACATATTTTGATTGCAAATATTTTATTCCATTTCTCTTAATAAAGTTTCTTCTTCCATAGAATTTCTTTTGATCACTTCTTTCTCACGCCATTGCTGAGTTACCCCAACTCTACATGAGACAAAAGGTGTCCAAACTCACCAGGATGAAGTCAGATTTTTTTCCCAGTTATTCCTCTCCTCCCCTTTTGTTTAAGATTAGGAGAACCAGTTTCCAACCCAGCTGAGTGGGCAGGAGACCTGGTAGGGAACGGAAGCCATTTCTTTTTGCAGAAGTGCCTAGGAGGATCATGCTCTGTTTAAACAGGCCTTATTGTCGTCACAAAAAGGATGCATATGGCTGGCTTCTGTTTTTCTACACTGCCTTAGCTAAAGGAGAATATTTTTTCTCCCTCACCGGTAAATAAATTTTGCAAGCCCCCTGAAGGCTTTGGGTGAGTTGTGCCAGACGAACCTTGTTTGTTAGGATACTTACCACAATTACCATAGAACACCTGTTTTGTTATGACAACATTCTGCATAAGTACAACCAATTCACAGTAGTCATCCAGAGCCTGAGGACTTCACTCTTTGCTTAAGGTTTGTTTCTGTTTGTTCAAATAAGCGTTTAAGGCAAAGTAAAATGGAAATTCCAGCATTTGATCAGGTTGTCTCAAGTAACTCAGGGGGTTGTGTGACAAACCAAGGAGGAGATGGCAGAGGTGCATTTCTACCCCATCACTGTCATGCTTGGAGAAATGAGGAGGGTTAAAATGAAGGTGACAGAGGAAACTACTGCTCAAGGACTTTGAAACAGCTGAGCTCTTAGAGTTACCTAGGCTCTCCCCAATGTCCTTAGTTATCCCTACGATTGCAGGAATCGAGTGAATAAGGCCTTTTTGCAGGCTCAAGGTGGAGCTCACACCTGCTTATCCATGTGTGTCTTGTATTAGGTGATCCAGCATGGAACTTCACATGCCTGGGATGAGGACAGAAAACCATCAGAAACAATAATACCACCTGCATTAGGTTTTACTTTGTGCCTAGTCATAGGCACAGGGAAGTTTTGCCTCACTTTCACCTTTGTGAAAATGTCACAAAATAAAATTTTAAAGCAGATTTTATTTGTTACTAACTTTTGGATTTTAGGAATAATAGATTTTATAGAGAGTTAGGAAGTACGTATATGTAATATCAAAGCACTTAAACCAGAGAGAGCACTACTGCTACTTTGTAACATTTTCTTTTATATTAATTTGATTTGCAATTTATAGTTCTAGAAAATCTACTTGTTTTTAAAAAATTCAGGATAAAAAAGCGTCAAAATTCTTTTCAAGATTTATTTTTTAAAAATATTGTATCATTATGGAAAACTCAATCAAAATGCCAGATTTCAGCATGCAGATATTTTTCTATTATAAAAATCTTCTTACATTAGAAGATGAGTCAGTTAAAAAGTTTATGAAGCTGAAGCAGTTCTTATATTAATGTTGAATTTCCTAAGGGGTGAATTCTTATATTATAGAAACTGGCATGCCAACATGCCACCAACTCCAACTGACAATCTCATTCTGAATGCAGTCTCCTAACTCAAAAGAGTATAAATGCGTTCACAAAAAAAATTAGAAAAAAATTATGCATAAAAAACCATCAATAACAATTCCATAAAAAAGATGTTAAGTTCTTAAGGTGTCCTTATAGCATGGATTTCTAGGTACTAAGAGGTTTTGTTGAATAAAAATATGTTTGTCCTGTTCTGATAATATTCTCTAATCATCAAGTGCCAGACACCGAGCAAACTTGGACTGAGCTATGTGGGTCCTTGGTCTGGCACAGTTCTGTCACTCTGATTTCATTTTACTTATTCAAAATGAACAACACGCTAGCTGTCATCAGTCACACAGTTCTCCTTTATATAGTAGAGACTACTGTACTTCTTGGATTTTCAAATGAAGACACATTTAACTTTATCTACATATATTTTTTGAAATATAAAATGTGTGGTGCAAAATATTGCTGTGCCTAATTTCTGGATCCATTTAATATCCATTTAAGACACCCCAACTGACTTCAGTCACTGAGAAAAATGCATTTAAAATGTCTGTGCTCTGACTTGCTTTTGCACAAGGAGTCACATGCCACAGATGCACATTTTGTTTTCAACTACAAATTTCAGACTTTTTTTTTCTCCCTGCGAGGCATACTGAGCTACCACTGCTGAGTGATGCAGAGGATTTAGCAGGCACAGTTAGAAAAGAACCCCCTGGAAATCCCATCAGTGTGTCAAGACTGATGTTATTGATGTATATGGGGAGACTTCTCATTCCAACCCCTGCTGCTCCTTTAGAAACCCAGAGGATTGTTAACATGGTTAGAGAGAGTTCATGAACTCTGCTCTGTATGAATGCAAAGTATCTGGAACATTGATATGGAAGTGAAGACTCTCCTGCCTTTGTTTCTATTCATGTTCCTTTACATAATATTTTAATGATTAAGAACCAGATTTAGCCCTCTGATATGCCTGCTGATTCCTCTGAAGTCACCTGATTGTTACCAAACACAGAATTTAGTCCCAAATTTTGTAAAAATAAAGTAATAAAATTCCCACCTCTTCCAGCCTCATAGAACTTCCAAATAAAACCATCTCCTTTGGCTACTGCCACCTATTGTTGATTCTACTAGGAAGAAAAAGAGAAAAGGAAGCTTAGAAGACACAGCACAACCCTGTGGATGTCACTTCTGTGCTGAAGGCATGAATATAGGGTAAATTCCTTGCATTTTTATCAGTGTTGCACAGTCCACCAGGCAAGTGAAAGGTCTGATCCCTTCTAGCATGTGCTGAGTGCAGTGTGTACCACTGAGGCGATCATGAGCTATGTAACGTGAAGCATGGAATCAATTACAGCAGCCGTTCATTAATCTACACACCTAAGCCTCAAGAAAACTTCAGGGTGTTGCTGGACTAGGTAGAGCTCCTTCCTGGATGCCAGTCTGCCACCAGCTGCCTCCACTGCCTTCCCTCCCACTCCTGCAGAGGGTCAGAAGACCTTGTTAGACTGGGTCCCATTCCTCACGTGAGACATGCTCTCACATCATAGGCCAGCACCAAGTGCTGCCTGAGAGCTTCTGGAAGGGAGAAGTTCTATGCTAGAGCCTCACAGACACTTCTTGAACTACCTGTTTATCTATTTGCAAGCATAGTTGAGATCTCTTCCACCTTTTTTTTTTTTAATATAGCTTTCTCTTTTTGACAGCTTGGACTCTTTTATATTCAGTGGGTCAAATTCTAAGGAGTATAAAATTGATTTAGCTTGCATACAAAAGGTCATCTTACACTGTGCTCTGAATTTCAATTTCTTGGTGCTTCAGAGTTACAGGATGAGTTATGAAATGTACAATAGCCACTTAATAATTTTAAACACCTTTTAGCTATAACTAATACAATGTTTACAGCTAGTGTGCAATTAAGAAAACTGGTTGACACAGCTCTAAGCTGGTGTGTCACTTTGGGAGAGTAAGTATATGCTGCATCAGGAGCCTATTTTTTACCAGGGGTTTGTTCAGAGTAATAGCTGGGGCAGTAACGTAATTTTCACAGCTATCATACTGATTAACTTCTGAAAGATGATGAGATGGAGCTCACATGTGTACAAAAGAGGCATTCTTGACTGTGCTCTCTACCATACCTTCTCATTTTGCTGGCTTGCTTCATGTGTTTAGGTATGGGAAAGTTTAAATAAAAGGTTTTAGCCTGAGACTGTAACAAAATACAGTGATTTTAGATTTGATGGCTGGTAAACATGGTATTTGATGCAACCTGATACCACATTTTCTCTGTAGTAAAGAAAATAAGTAAGAGGTTTATTGACAGTGGCTTATGGACAGAGTAATTTGTTCAAAAGAAATGCTAAAATAACAAGAAGCCTTTTGCTGCTGCCACCACTGAAGCCACAAGCAAACAGCTCTTATCTTGGAACTGGAGTCTAACTAAACACACTGCCTCTCTGCATCTAGAGAGTGTGTGGCCAGAAGAATGCTGAGCAGTATTGCCATTTCTGGTTTTTCTGCCTTTGCCTAATGATAGCCACAATGCTTTTATTCTCTTTTTTCAGTAGACATGTATTCAATGGCACACTCTCTTGAAGTGTAAACTTCAACAGAAATAAAACACATTTCAAACAGCTACATTTTGCCACTAAACATAACATTTCTCTGCTTAAACTGTCAATGATCCTGTCATTTTTTTCCAGAGTGTTGTATGATATTGTGCTTCTGGGTCTTGCTATAACAAGTGAAGTTAGGAATTCCCTTCTCAGAGTGAAGCCTTCATTGCTGATGGCTGTATTGACATGGAGATGATGGCTGAAGGTAATATGTATTGAAGGCACATCAGTCTGTTGAGATTGGTGATAGTCATTTCTGAAACACTAAAAAATAATCCTAATTTTTTCAACATTTTTTCATGTTAAGGCAGGCTTCATTGGAAGATATCATAATTGAAAGAGTTCAGGCCTGAATCTAGATTTGTTTCATATGTCTTTTAAACATGGGAACACATGTGCAGATTCCTGAAATTTTTCTTTGTATCCAGGTCTTTTAACTTGGTGAAGTAAATGGAAAAGTCATCAGAGTCAGATGTGACTGTAGAGTCTGTGGGATTTCTATTCCTAGCAGTGCCAGGACACTTGCATGTGAGCTCCTGGTATGCAAGTCTGCAGCAAAGCCCAAGCTCAGCTTTCCTAGTATTTAAAAGGCTTCATTAGTCTCCAAGAAGGAAGAACCAACTGTTTCTGGCTGCCCAGGTAGACAGCTAAAAAGGACAGATATTATAAAAAGGATGCAGGTTCACTGAGGATGTGGTTTCATTATATGTTTGCCAGCAGGAACATGCAAGAGAAACCTCAATTGTGCAGAAGGCTGAGAGTGCAGAGAGACACTGGAAAGGACCTTGGCCCCTGTTTTTCCTTTATCCGAAGGTCAAAGGACCACTGAGATCAGTGGCTTATGACTGAGTATTGTCACTATCCCTTATCATTAAAAATATGACTTTCCTGGCTGTGGTGCAATTTTGGGGACCGTATGCAGAGGAATAGTCCTTTGAGAGGACACTGTTGATCCCTGGGTATTGTCTTCACATCTCAGGCAGCAAATCTTGCATTTTCTCATCAAGCAGGAATATAAATGATCATTTCTGCTGCTGCTACGCAAACCAGAACAGATCCCAGGTTGTTCATCCATTGTTCTAGGGCAATTTTTATATGTAGGCAACATGTGTTCATCCACATGCTCTTGCTTGCTGCCTGGACAGGAATCACCCCATCAATACACTTGAGGCTGAATGTCCCAGATATTTGTTTTACCAGCTTCTGGCTATTCAGTAGTGAGACAACCAAGAGTTAAAAAATACAAGTTTAGCTGTTTTATTGATGAATATGTGATTATTAACTTACAAAATTAAATTACATAGTGAAAGGTCCAGTGGTTTGGAACTCTGAAGTATAGCTTTTATACAAGTCTTTATTTCAATTTCTGATCAATAATTCTCAAAAGATGGTTTCATTTTTATTGCCAAGAGCCGTGTTTGTATGAAGAGTGTTTTCTTCAAAATAACCAATGGTTCAGATGATTTATATCTATTTTTAAACACAACATCTTAGTATGCACTTTACCTTATTATGGATGTCTGTCACTCATGCTTCAGTCCAGTGGAATTACTGGTGAAACTATGACTAATAAAATAGGTTGTGAACAAAAATTCAATAACAGCAAAGTTAATTACATGTTTACAAGAGTATAAACTTACAGTTTGATCAATATGTAAATTCTGACCTTCAATGGTCTTTTCAGCCTTCTTTTAAGCTTTTAGTCTTGCAAAGATTAACTTAACTGCCTAGAACTTCCTTTTATGAAGTTACCAGAATATGAGAATGAAGAACCTAAAATGATGACTTTATATTTTTCAAAAATTTAAAAAAATACAAAATGTTGTTCTTGTGAGTATTCATTCATCTTACTAAGTGTTAAACCGATATATATTTACTAACAAGGATAGCTACTTAACATTTTTATATTTATTTTCAAATATATGATGTGATTAGTTATATTAACACAGCATTCTTGAAACACTGTTTGAGACTCCTGTCAAAATTGAGGAGTTCTGTATAAGGAATGGCTGTTGAATCAAAGCACTTCTGAAGTTATTTTTTCCCAGGGTCTGCCAGATCAGTCTTTACAAACTGATGATCATCTTCCCCCCAGATTTTTTTATCTGTCTTTCCTGAAGAGCATCTAAAGATATCAGGGCATTTGATTTTGTACTGCTTCTTCTAGGGAACCCATTGCTCTTGCAGATTAAACAGGCATATAATTCCCTATTTAAAATTACTATGGATAGTAATAAGCTTGATGCATAGAAGCTGTATTCAGGCCAGTCAAGAAAATATGTTTTTGGACAGATAACTTTCTGGTTAAGCTCTAATCTGACTTTAGAATGACATGCTGTTGGAGTGAACAATTTGCGGAATACTGCCAGCTGCACCACAAAAATTTTCTGAGAAGGACATTGTTTCTATCTAGGCATTCATCATTTGCATGTTTGCTTGTCTGGTTTTGTGTGTTACGTTTCTGTCCTCAGAGCCAGCAGGGAATTGCAATGGGACAGAAGCTGAAGGAAGTTCTAGCTCAGGCATGAATATATCCTATTGTGTAATATGAAGCTGTTATTTTTCTGAAGAATTTGTGGTTACAAAACAAACCACAAGACCAAAGCAATTAGATGCTTTCTAGCATTTTCAGACTATTTGGCTTCTACAGCAGGACATGTTCTAGTTCAGCACTTTGGCAGATCTTAGACAATGAAGTAGTTTCCTTGATGGACACAGAAAGAATTGACTTACTTTAAAATAACCTGCAGAATTTCATTCAGTGTTTTAAAATGTTTATTCCCTCAGGAAGACTATATCTCTGATTCGTAGTAAGAGAGAACTTTGGGAGGTGTGAAATCTTACGGCTTACCCAGCTGTAACTTTCTGCTTCTGCAGCTTCCCTCCGTGTCCACCATCCCACCATATTTAGACCTATCAAAAGTCCTAAATGTTCCTTCTCTCCTTTTTGGCAGGCTTTGTCAGTGTCTTAGAGCAGATGTCCTGGCCCAGGAAGGTTTACTACTTCATTTTAAATAGCTACGAGAAACGACTTTTTCTCCTGGATTAAACTGATTTCCTCTGATTGTATCAGTGTTACCTCTGATAGTGTCAGTGTTACCTTAATGCCTCATGAAGTTAAGTCCCTGATTTCCTTTTTGTTAAGGTAACTGAATTACTGAAGAGAGTAAACCATGCAAACATTGTAATTTGCTTCAGTACCAGCAATCATTTCAGTCCTAACTAAAGGGGGAATAATGTTGCATGGGAATAGCTTTTTAAATGTACACATTTGGAACAGCATACACATCACAGGATCGTAGGTGGTCAGGCTATAACAGCACGGAAAGCTTACTCCAGCATCCAAACCAAGAGATGCTCCTTAGAAGAAAGTGTAGTTTTCATGATCTGCAGAACACATTTTCCTCAGCACTGGCGACATAACTGGGAACCAGAGAACTCAAGCAGCTTGCGTGAGCTATGTGATACCTTGCAGAACTGGCTGCAGCATTTCTGTCAATGAAAAAGCCAGAGCTGTATTGTGACTTGCTGCTGGAGTATAAAGTTGAGTGCATTTTGCATGGTGTTTGTGAGATAAGGCTAAAAAAGGTTTGGTAACATAGAATGAAGGTATATTTTGTCCTCGTTATTGCGATCTAATTGTGATGCTGAAACGAAAAAGGGAGTGCAAAGTATCAGGCAATACACAAGAAGTGAACCTAGTGAGAATTACTTGGTCATTGAAATCTTAAAGTCAGGAAGGTTTCGATCTTTGGGCTCACCTATAATTTGTGCACCATAAATGTAGACTGAAGTCGTTAGGGACTTTGTAATGACAGTGCTGTCTATAACAGTATCATCAAGCAAGACATTGGCATAAATCATTGGCACTTTGCAAAGTGTCACTTCTGTCAACCTCCCAGTGATGTGATCTTTAGTCTTTCAAATCTATAGACTGGCATTTGGATCAGCTAAGCACCTAACATCCTGTCTTGCATATTAAAACTGCTTTAGCCAATATCTAAATGCTGAAGTAATGCTAGCTTAAAAATATTTTTGAATTATTTGCATAATATAATCCCACTATTTTAAAGCTTTCCTTTAGGGTATAACTGTACAGTCTGTCCTCTGTTGATGGATTCACAACTAACTTAATCAATAATAAAAAAATGGTATTAATTGAGGCAAGCAGCCCTATAAAATGAGTAATTAGATGTTAAGAAAAATTAGATACTAAAATAATCCCAGTCTGTAAAATACTTTCAAAGAAATGCTATGAAGACTAAAGCTTTTCAGTGTGAAATTGTTTTAGATGATATAGAAGTTTTTATTATGGATAGAAATTGTGCTTGTATGGGTTGAATATGTAGACTTAATAACATAGGTAGATTTAATAACATGTTAAAGTGGACAGCAAGCAAAGAAAACTCTCTTTTGTCTCTCCAATGAACCTCAGACTAGAACTCAGTAAAGTAGCACCTGACTGGACGATACTGAATTCCTGTTGGAATTGTCTTGCTTTACCTCTGGGTGAGCTTTTAAAGATGATGTATTGCTAGATGTGTGAGCACTGCTGGGTATGTTCCCAGCCCTGGACACCTGTTAGTGTTACTGATAAATTGTTACAGAGTCCCTGGTATGGTCTTGTTCCCTGACTGTTGTCTCAAGAACACTGATTGGTACAGATGTTTTTGTAATGGCTGCCTGAAGCTACTGGAAAGCATGTGCAGAATTTGCAGGTGTCCTTACGACTGCACTGGGATGACAAACTGTAGTCACTCCATTATACTCTTCTAATCCTTTCTCAAGCTATTACTGCTCAGGGTTGTGTTTTGTATGAGATTTTAGAAGGATTTTCTCTTGGATTATGGGTATATTTGTTGCATTTTAGGAGCCCTTCTAGTCTGTGCCAAAGCAAATCTGATTGATAGAACCTGCCACATAAGTAAAAGGATGTTGTTGTTGCATTTGCATGCACAATTTCAGTCAAAGGCATGAAATCAATTTATTTGCCACAAATAAAATTACATGTAGCTCTATGGAAGTCAACAATTTCATGATTATCTATACCCAAGACTAAACTAGCACACTCACAGTCTAGAAGATGTGAATATTACACTGTTTGGAAAAGGCTGTATTAGACAAGTCGGTATCATTCTCTTGTCCACTGCTTTTGAAGGTTTTTGGACTACTTCTAAAATATCTACACAAGGTGACTAAAACCAGACCTGTTTTCATTGCATTCAGGTATTTATTGAAAAAATGGAAGAGGTTAAATTGAAGACAATGAGGTGTAGCAATTAGATTAACAATAAGCACATTCAAATTCGGGTTGAGCTTTATGAAGGATATCAGTGTTTAGATTTTACAAAGGCCTTTCAAAATTCTGGCGTAAGTAGCTGTAAAGTTTCATTTGTCAGTAAAAACAAATCTGAAAGTATTATTTAGAATATTGTGGTGTATATGAGCTCTTTGATGAACTGAAGTCCTATTGTTCTATATTCTTCGTCCAGGCATAACATAATTTTGGTTTATAGTTAGCATCACAACAGAAGTAGACAGTAAAAGAATGGCAACAATCTCACAAAAACTTTGCAACAGTGAGAATCACAGATAGATGACCCTACAAATTGATTTTACTGTGTTTTTGATTGCCAAAGGTAATAAATGAGTAACTTAGCTGGGCTGTATCGATAAATTTGAAGCAAAATGGCTACAGCTGGACATGAATAAACAAGCACGCTCAGAGTTGAAAGATTTATACCTCTTTTAGCATAAAAGCTGCCATATCTTTCTAGATATGTTGAAGTCTTCAGTGTCTAGCTTGGAAAAGCTCTTTTACAGGCAAGACTCTACATCATAAGCCTTTAATGATCAAAAGTACAAACAATAGGTGTACTTCCTTATTTCAAAGACTAGAAGAACTTTTAAAATTAACTTGGAAATACAGTAAGAGCATCATCCATCATCCACCTGAAACTCAAACAAGAAGACCCAATTCCACCATTGTTATTTGATGTTAACATATTCATAGCATACCTCCTAGATTTCTTTTTGTGTCTGTGTCTTTAAGCTGGTTGAAGTCATAGCTTTCTGCAAATATCAGAAAGGAAAACTGAATGAATACTTGCATTTCTGCTTACCAATATTGTTTTGTCTGTAAGCTCAAAAGCATACATTTTCATGTTTTCATAACTTTTTCTACCGTGTTATGTTAAGTGATGAAGGATGAGACAATTCATGTGTATCCAAAGGGATAAAAAGAAAGAATTACAAAAAAGTATTTCCATTAGGTGTTTTACTAGTAATTAGAAACAAAAGAAGAAACCATTAGCTGTGAAATTGATGACTGTCTTGCCATAGGCTTTATGGGGTCAGAATTTTCTTCCCTAGTATGGGGACAAAAGTAAGCAATATAATTGCAGAAATCATAATGAATTCAGGTTTAAGTCTGGAAAATAAAGAGCTGATACTCAAACCCCATTTCCAGCCTATCCTTAGCTACATGTTCTATCTAACCAATCAGAAAGAAAAGACTAGCTCACTAGATTTCATACTTAACATTTCATTGCCTTGAATAAATTTATCACATCCAAGGCATGGGCAGAGGAAGGGTCTTGACAGGGAGAACAAAACATCAAACCCACCCTCCCCTGATACTCCAGCTCTTCCTTATAATGAACTCTGCATGAAAAGAGCTAAATGATTTCACCAGATACTGAGACCAGTGAGCTAAATTCTCTGCTTTTATGCAGTGCCACTACAGTACAACTGCTGAAGCCATTTAAGTCAGACCAGTGGAAAACTAGTTTAAATGAGAATGGATCTGTCTCAGGAAGGAGGCAGGAAGCTCAGCAACTCAAGAAAATGTTGTATCTCCTACAGCATAGCTTCTTGGCAGAAGGTAGAATAACATTCAGGGAAGTTCCACTTCCTTTCAGGTTTATATGTGCTCTACCACTTAACACAGAACAAGATTTTACCCCCTATGTATAAGCAGCAATGCTTCAAATGAAACGCAGCACTTCAAGCATAATTGCTGCACCCCTAGAAAAACCTAATTACATCAGTTCAGTTCTGGGAGACATTGAGTGGTGGGGTAGCCTTATATCACTACAGGCATAAATTTCTTCAAGACAGAGCCTGGATCTCTTTGTAGTGCTCAGATGGACAGGGTGCCTCTGTGGTATTTCATCTGTCTGCAGAGAACTTTACTGATGGGTGTGGGCACACTTGAGAGCATGATTGCTTGTTCTCTCTCTCTCTCTCCCCCTAGTTTGCCCCTCTTTTGAGATTTATCTGCCTACAAAATACACTGAGGTTTCCTGCATCTTCCTTTTCATATATTGTTCATGATACTTCTACTTTCTCAGTTGTTTTGATACAGACAGTTCCTCTCTCTGTTCTTCTCTTTTGTTCCCAGGGCAAGAGTTTGGAGAAGCAGCATCAGCAAGTGGCCCTTCCCAACATCCAAGATTCAGCTGGCCTGGAAGAAGAAGACAGTAGTAGTAATTAGTAACTCCAATAACTGTGGGCATAAATGTAGGTGAAAAATATTAAGAGGTCAACTGTAAAGGCAGCTAATTTAACAGGTTGCTGTGCTGTTTCCCCATTCTGGGATCTTCACTGAGTTCTTACGGATCTTCAGGAAACTGGGTCTGGCTTTTCCAAAATTTTTGGAAATACCTGTTATTATTTAATCAAGTCTTTAAATTCTTGTACCAGTTCTAAAACAAGGTGTTATTGCTTCACTTGTGATTTACCAGGAGGGCTGACTACCTGGGATACAGTAGACAGTAATGATTCATCATCCTTTTAAGTGCTTGGTCCTAAGTGGGACATAGCTGTAGCAAAGTAATATCTTATTTCCTTTCTTCCTGCCTCTGTCACCATCACAATATTCTCTCTCACCACACTTCATAAGAAGCTTTCACCTAATATGAATTTTATATCTGGTATTATTTGTGTTGCTTTGTGTGTCCCTATCCTTTTGTACGTTTTGTCAATATAGCTGAAAATGCTGCAAGCCTGGATGTCACAATGTATTTGTAGAACAACATAACCTGTGCTGGTCAGGACTGCAGGGTGCTACTGCTGTAGTTAATTGGCTAACTTGACTCTTCAGCAGTAAACTGTGTTTTGTACTAATACTAAGTCATTCTCAGGACTGACACATCTGAAGGAGTGGAAAATTCCTTTGATCTAGCCATTGTAATCAAAATAGTGCAGGAGATAAATTTAAAAATCTGTTACATAGTTTAAAATTATAAATCATAATTGTGAACCCTGACTTTTAAAATGCAAAAATGTGAGGGGTACTTGTGCTTCCTAAAGTTTCAGGAAATGGTTCTTCAGCTTTGCTTCAAGTATTACTTACCCTTTTCAACTAGTATCTGGTAAAGGAGCTTTGGAAAGTGTTTGCATTCTCAATAACTTATCAGAAAACATGTGTAAAAAATCTCAGAGACAATGCACACAACTGTTCCTTATGGACCTACGATGACAATATGTATCAAACACTCAGCACATATCTAGGCAGCAGCTAAAGTTCAGCTACTCAACTTTAACCCCCAAGAGCAGGTCAACAGGAAAAAGGAATGCATGTTAAAGCTCACACCGATGTTAAGTGAGATTCCTTCAATGGGGCTTGAACTCCTACTCGAGATATCAGCAGCAGGGCTGAGTGCCTTGGAATGCAAATCGAGCTTGTTACTCAGCATCACAGGAGTCATAAAAGTTCTACATCAAAGATGCAGATACAGGCTGAATTTTATCCAAGGGATATTTCACCACCTACCCAGCAGCCAGATTCCAGTCTGAGACAGTGGCAGGGAATACTTTGAACTACTACTGCTGATTAGACTCCCTCTGACTTCACAAATACTTTATCATTGTTTATTCCACTAAATTAAGAACAGAAATGCAAGGTCTTGGAACACAGACCTCATGAAATGTTCTCAAAGATGAAAATCCTTGCACCTTACAACCTGCATTGTTATTGAATGATCTTTCATTTTGAGTCTTTCATGTACAACTAAAAAAAAAAAGGAATATAGTTTCTGAGTGTTGCCAGACTAAATAATGAACTGTAGAATTCTACTGACCATGAGATGACTTCAAACTACTGCGATTAATTTAAAATAATTTAGCCACCCTGTTACATCTTCAAGCATAGCAAAAAACCCCAAACCAACCAAGCAACCAAAAAAACCCTCAAGGGCACAGTATGAGAATGGTACATGTAACAAAAATGCCTCCATTTTTGTTGCTCATTGTTCAAAGTTCAAAGGATGTACCAAGGAAGTGAAGAAATTCAGATAAATTGAGGGGATATAAAGTGAAGCAATAAAATTCAAAATAGTGATCATTTGCATAAACTCAGGTGTATTACTGTTAGTAGATCAAGCAATTGAATGAAAGAGAAAATAAACCATGCAACAAAAGTCACACAAAGAATTCAAATAAAGATAAAGGAACAATGAGTTTTTTGGTGGTACTGGCCTCACAGGCTGTAAGTTATGAAACAAGACCAGTGAAGACAAGACCCAGCAGTTTGGACCCTTTTTTTCCATTTTTATGATGAAGATGAAAGAAGAGACACATCAATCAGTTTTCCTCTTGAATTCTGGAAGGTTTTAAGGTACTGCAGTGCAGAATGAGATATAAAACTGCAGACAACAGACCGGTGAACAGGAACATTCATGAGGAAAGCAAATCTGCACTTTTGGTCTTCTATTTCAACTATTATTTTTTTTTAACTGCTTGTCTTTGTATTGTTTTTGCTGAGAGGATTTTACCCACTGTATTCTTCTGTGCCATATTTTATATGTTTCCATTTATCGTGTGAACTCGACCTTTTGTGCTGATCACCCTTTGGTGAAGGCTGTCCTGCCATCATCCATACACAGCACCAGTGAGCACCACTACACAGCTGGCCCTAATAGAGCAAATAAAACCATGGGGAGCCTGAATGTGTGTCAAATCTGCCCTCACCCAAGGAAGATGTTTTATTCTGTGCAGTTCTTTCCTGGTGAATCTATGTGCTCTTCTTCTTCTGCAATATTCATTAACACAAGTCACTTGTACAGTAAATATTTATTTAACTTTAAGATTTATATAGTGTCTTTGCCTACAGCATCTAGGTGGTATTTGCAGAAATTAAAAACATAAGTTATACGAAGCTTTCAATAGTGTTTTGCATTAAATTGCTACCGTTGTCAGAAATAAATCAGCTATATTGTCATGAAATGAAATAAGCCTAACAAAACCCAAACAAGCAGAAGTACAAAATCAATCAACCAAAAGCTAACCAAATAAATGTGGCTTGCATAAATAAAAGCAAGAAAGATTGGCTATCAGCTACATCAATGAAATACCTAGACATGAATGAAAGCAGGCATCATTAATCTGCATTGATTGCACTTGTTTGCTGGGCAGTGCTTCCTATCTGACCTGAACACTCACTGGAAGCCATACTGCTGTTATTTGTAGGCAGATGTCTGTTTGCAGCAGAGCTGGTGTTAAAGCCGAGTGCTAGGTTTAGGAATGCGAAAGGGGAGCATTTTTCACTGGCAGCAAAGGCGGTTTGAAGGGTTCCAGTCTTCTTGATAATTTTCTCCTTTGTCTCTCTGTTCATCACTGCAGAGGTTGCTTAAGGGCAGCCATTACTGCGATTTTGCTATGTGGTCAATTGGTGAGTTGTTTTAGATTAAATACCTCCAAAAGCACTATTAAAAAAGAAAATCAGAGAGAACAACAAGCTCCTTCAATCATTGCACTGATCCACTTTAGGACACGGTATCAAAAACCTCTAAACCAGCATCACTGAGAGACCAGTGACCTCTAGGAGGGAGAGGAGAGGGAGAAAGCTGCAGAAAGCTCTTCAACTGACTCTCCTGCCAGGGAAAATGTTCGTGCAATTACACAGCAAGTTAGGGAGTCATGCCAGTCTCCATAGCTGTGAGAGAAATAGGGACCTTTCCATTTCCCAAGTCCCTCAGATATCTCAAGCTGACTCTGGTCAGTAAGAGATTCAGTGCCATATGTGAGCTTCTGTTTTAAGCACTCCCCGCACCATTGCTTCACTTTTGCTTTTTGCATTGTGCTACATGCTCAGCCCAGGGTAGGGTGAAGCACTTAAGCCACTGACTCCACACATCCAAGTTAGGAAGGCTGCAGTGAACAATGGCTTTCTATTTGCATGCATTATTGCCACAGGTTTCCTTTAATCATGGATTTCTCCCATAACAAAATACACAAAGAGAGGGAGGGAGCCTGGATCTGCCACAGTGCTTCCAACTGAGCAGTCTCCTTTGAAAGATGTCAAATTTACCTGGTGCCTACATGGAAAGCCAAGCACTCTCAAAACCCAAATCCACTCTCAGAGCACCTTCTGCCCCATTATGTACACTTCCATTTTATCTTTTTACCATCTGGTTATTTGAGTTCTAAAATGTGCTGGATTAAGTTTGGTTTTCATCTGTACCCAGCCAGAGAAATAACATTATCCATCTGTAGAAGAGAGCAAAAATGAATCCAAAGTGGTTTCACTTGCATATCAGTCTTGCAGGGATGACTCTCCTTGCTTGCAGTAGGTGGGATTATTTTTTCCTTTGTGATGAATCAGTGGTTTCACTTGTGGTATTACTTAACATGATGACGGTAGTACAGAGACCAGCTCTTATTACATCAATTTGGTAACAGATCCAGATATAAAAGAGTATACCTTAGAACAGCATTTTCCTATCTTTTTCCTTTTAGAACCACATTGCGCTTTTTAAAAGATCCTTTACAAGTCCTTGCTAAGGAAACCCATATGCATCGCTCATCCCTTTAAAGACCATCTTTGGTGAAATAGGTTTCACAGGCAATGTAGCAAGGGCTTCATAGGAAATTGGATTTTTTTCCTCACTTTGTTGTACAAAAGGTTAAAATTTATTTCTGTTTGATTGTGCTCACCTCAAAGATGTCCCCTGCAGGCTCTGTCTGTTGGCAGTTAACTTGGGTTTAAAGAATGCTCTCTAGGCTATTCTGCAGCAAGAAAGTAGTAGGTCTTACATGGAAATGCAAACAAAACCTTTAAAGCTTTTGATCTTCTTGGGGACTTGATGAAATCTCTTGAGCAAATTGAAGGATTACATTCAACAGCAAATATGTACAAGTATAACAAATTAACTGTAAATGATATAACCAATCTAAATGGAAGTATAAGATATTACTGTCTTATGGCAGTATTTGAACTTTGTTTCACTGAAACTCAAGGATATTTTAAAAGCAATGGTAAATGACTATTGACTACAAATATTCATTCAAATGCAAAAGAGAATTGCTCTGGGGTTTCTTTCCCTTTAATCTCCTTCTGATTTGATCTAAGCACATCCTTCTAACCTTAATGCAGAGGGGTGGGAGGGACTGGGGGGGACAAGCTGTGAAATTCATACTGCTAATCCCCTGAGGACTTTCTAATCAGACAAGAAACACTAGGGAGACAGTTTCCTAAAGGTCTTTTGTTTCTCCTCATGTAAAGAACACAGAGAGCAGGTACTGCTGTGCATGGTACACTGAGACTTTTGCATGGTAAAACAATAATGCTTTGAAAGGCAGCAGGATTACCATATCTTCTTGTACTAATTGTCATTCAAAAAGGTGACCTATAAATTTCCCCCTGCTTTGAGCAGAGGTGGTGTAGTGACCTGGTCAACCCAGGTTCAAGTGTCATTGATTGGATGATGATGGACAAGGAAGAGTCCTTTGCCAGACATGAATCTACTTGACATTTCACTCATCAAGCACCTTGGGTTTATTTTCTAAATCAGCCTTTTCTCTTGCTTTGCTTACAGTTTAGCAACAGTGGCATGCACAGGCACATCATCATGTTTGCATCTGGTCACAGTTCTTGGGAGCAAGCACAAAGGAAAAAAAGCCTAGGGATAATTTTCAATCCACATAACTTTTAAATGAATGGGGTGAGCAGCAGTCAGGACTGAAATACTGAGAAACTCACATCATTAGGAACTTCAAAAGAGGAGGACTGCAAAGCCTCTCTTGCAGCATCATCAACTAATTTGTCTTTCCTTTGGGAATACTTCTGTTCAAAACCCTAGAAAATAATTCACAATCATGATAACAGTTTGAGAAAAAAGTCAAAGTGATCACCTTATTCAGGCCTTTTGAAATGAAATGTACCCCACTTCAAAACATGTAAAGTATTCTTAATATCGGCAAACATTAAACAGATGATGTGCAGAAGTCTGCATCTTTCACTACTCTTATGTTTACAGACAGGATTACAAATCCATGTTCTCTACTGAAATTGTGCAATCAAACCTTTCAAACCTGCAGTTTAATTACTACTGCTTCCTGAAATGTTTAACAATTGTAGACATTAAGACACAGTTTTAAGATCTGTTTTTCCAGTTAAACAGGTGTAACTTTGGGTGTGAACTGAGTAGCAGAAGCAAATTGGCATTGAACAGTGTTTTGGCCACACAGAAAATGTGTCACTTGACCAAATTGGCACTGAAAATATGATGCAGTCCCCCTCTCCTTCCCAGGCCAACAGAGGTGTTGTTTTATTATGACAAAAGTGCTTCATTTTGATATGAATAACCGACAATCAATAAAGTGAATGTACTACAACACTCCCCCTGCATCAGGAGCAGGGAGCACATCAGTCTAGCCATTTCAATATAAAATATTGGCAGAATGAGCACCATTGTGTGATCAGACCTGCTGGTGGCCCACCCCGGGGCCATGAGACACAAAATGGCCTGGGGGAGTCAAAGGGAGCAGAGCACTTCTGCTTATCAGGAGGTGGCTCTGTCCTATCAAGCAGACTGAGCCCCACGGAGTGCAGAGCCTTTTCAGCACTGATTTCCCCTGTCAGGATGACAGGCTTATCTGAGACCTCCCCATGGCTGGCTAGGAGAGATATCCAGGGTCTGGTGCACTGAGGCACCACTCCTCCCTTCACAAACTTGCCACCAGGGTTGAGCTCCCCTGTGCTCTCATTCCCAATAATGACAGCAAGTGGTTTGGCTTGCTATACCATGCCGTCAAGGCCCTACACTCATGTAGAATGAAACTCTGAATACAACTGGTTCAAATTTGCAAAGAAAATGTTCGTTCACAACAAAAAGCAGCTTTGGTTCAGCTGAAAAATGGACAAGTTCATGCCAAGTTCTATGATTTTTTTCTTTTCTCAGAACAGTTAAAACATTTTATCTGTTATTCAAGAATGTTTTAATTTTGCCAGGAAAGAGGTGGTCTAAACCTCTCTCCCCTGGATCCTGGTGTCTAAATGAAATATCTTCATTATACAAAGTTGATCCTTCTTTTTTAAAGGTGAAGGATGTAATTTCACAGTGAAAACTGAGAGTACTTTTAGGTGATGCAATATTTCCATTCAGCTTTCAGACTGCAAAATCAGTTTTCTCAGCTCTACTACTGTGAATACTTGCTCCTCTACTAATACAGCATGATAAAAAAGATCTTTTTTCTTAAAAAAGAAATGAACAATTCTGATATATGCAAGAATATAGAAATATGGTGTTTGGCATTTACTGTTGAGCAAGCAAAGACTGAATATTAGGTATGAGATGATGGAAGAGAAATCCAGGAGGCACTGGCACTGCTGATTTAGTTGCATAATTTAACAGATGAAAGAGAGAGAGTATCAGTTCCCTGGCTAGTTTTGCAGCTGTCTTTGGTAAAGTGCACAGTGTCCACATAAACAGTAATCCACAAAATATGGCTGGGTAGAAGAAAGCTGCAAGTCAAATACAGCATGATGCAGTGATTTGGGAGAATCAGAGCAGAAGATAAGCATGCCCTTGAATGTTTTTTATGAGGACAAGCTGTGAGTCCCCATCATGTGGATAACAGAAATTCCTTGCAGGACAGATGGGGCATCCTGTTGCACAGCCTGGTGTCTGACTGCTCCAGCAAGGGCTCAGAATGGCCCTTCCTCATGCAGATGCAGTTATAAGATCTTCTTCCTTTACATGTCTGATAATTTTCAGGACTATTTCAAGAACTTAATGTATTTGATACCTTTATCCCTCTCTCTGGGAAGCTCAGAGGAGGAGGAAGGACAGGCAGATGAGGGCCTGACTTAGACAGACAGAAAACATGGGATCAGTGCCACATGTGACTACCAGCCACATAGAGTTTTCACACCACTTATCCTAAAAGCCATGTGCTCTTCTCCCCTTGCCAGTAGGTCATGTCCACCCTCCTTAGCTTCTCTTTTTGTTCCAGTGTTGGTTCACTGAAGAATACCTCTAATCTAAGCCTAAATCTAGCCCAAGCTTCAGACCAAATTGGCTCTTTTAAATCTCAACATCTTTGAAAAAAATGGCATGTCCTGAAGTATTGTGTAAGTGTTGATCACAGCAAATAAAAACAAAACCAGCATAGCAATCAAGGCTGAAGGCAAAGCAGACATTTTCAGGAACAGCACTGTCTCAGATGAAGCCTGCACCATTTTTCTTGAGACATATTTTTATTGAGACATATTTTTATTGATACATTTTAAAGAAATCCTGAAATGAGCAGCCATAATTAGAAAATGAATAAAATCCAGTGTACATGCTTTAAAGGTATAAAGAACCCCATAGACAGCTCTTTCTTTGTTCCCATTTCCTCAAAGCCAGCTCGTGAAGTGGCATTGCAACCTGACTGCTCCTCTATGATTTTTTTGCAAGTTCAGCCAATAAAAAGCTCGGAATTTCCCATCTTTGGTAAAGAAAAGGAAGTTTCCAAGATTGGAGTCACTGATAAACTGAATAACCCCTCTCAAAATTGCCTTATTACTTCCGTCTCCTTCCCCAAGCTTTGAGCAGAATAAAATATTTATATGCATCCTGGCAACAGCCCAACTCAAAAATATTACACAGCTGGTCCTATTGATTTTGAGTCCTGTGGAATAAATGCCTACCCATGTGAGTAATGGAGGCAGAAATAACAGTCCAAATTATAATATTTAAAATGTGTGTTTTCAATATGTATAAGAATTCTCAAGCAATGAACTTTTATCTTTTTGTTTTAATCACAACTGTAATACATGGTCTTATCCTGATTTAAAACCTTCATAGAATAATCCTGTTCATGCAAAAGGATATGTCTTTCTGATGGCAGAAAGCAATCTTGTTTGGAACATTTCTGCATGCATTTCCTTAATAACAACTATTACAATATTCTGGATTTGAGATGGGCTATACAGCTTTCTTTCCTTTGATTTTATCCTTTAGAATGTAGGATAAATGCTATGTAAAACATTCCACTGTCTAATTTTAGAACAGAAACTATGTCTACATAAAAAGGGCTGAGAAAATTAAAAAAATTCAACATCAACTTAACTACAAATGAAGCCCTGGGCACTTGCTACATTTTGCTTTTTAAAAAAGGCATATAAACAACAATCTTTCACAGTAAGGCTACACTTAAATTCATGTTGGGAAAATGTATATGAATTCTCATGCACATGAAATGAAATGATTCTCAGGACTGGTTTGTCTGAGTAAGCAGCAGCTATATGAGCTTTGAAAGGGAAATTTATCTGGAGGAAAAATTATTTTTGCCAAAATGATTAAGCATTTGGAGAGATAACTGTCAAAAAAGAACTGCAAACTTTCTTGGTTAAAATCTTTATTGATTAAATTCCTGTAAAAATATTCATAGGACAAAGCCATAACCGCATTTTCTATTCTACAATGCAATGAAAAAAAAAATCAAATATATCAAAATAACTTTACGGGTAACTGTAAATTTCAGTCAGATCTGATGATACAATAAATTTCATGTGTAGGAGAAAAATGAGGGTATTATATTTAGGAAACATATACCTCCGAATGTTACATTTAGGAAGCACACATTTTTAAAAAGTATTTATTCTCTGAAAGGATTCAAAAGCATTTTTTAGAAATGTAAATTAGGCATAAAATGGCAAAAGGCTTTTTTAAAGGCCTTTTTGAAGCAGTTCTGGATTTGTCACAAGACATAAGACACGTGCTGCTCTCCATTAAAACTCAAAGCAGAACAAAGCATAGGACAGGAGGTGTAAAGGGAAGGAGGTATATGAAAGATTTGTCTTTGCTCTTGCTATAAAATAACAAAGCTGTTTCTTTAATCAGATTTTTGTCACTGAGCAGAGGCACAAACTCCCCTCCTCCTGCAGCAGGCTGGGGTCTTGATGTACAGTTCAACTGCCCAAAAGGTTTGAAAAATCCATGCAGCACCTTTCATGTCAGCATTTAAGAATTGTTGTGTAAATGAGTTACCAGGATTATTAGAGAATGAAGAGTCATCATCTAGCCTGTAGGCAACAATCAACCTGTGCAAGTGTTTGGATCTAACTCTCCGTGAATTCCTGAGAAATGCCACTGTGTTTGTATTTCCACTATGAACCACATAGCTTTTATTTGACTGGAATCAACAAATTGAAAATATGTTATTCAACTGAATACATACTTATTACTGCTTAACATGCTATTTTTCAGCAGATCCAACAGTCTTATCAGTGTGTGTAAACACTCTGTGACTACCTCTTAAGCACTAGCAGAGACTGTGATAATGAAGTGCTTGCTATTTAGACATAATTTCCTTAATAACAAAGTCACACGGAGAAGACTACTCACAGCTTGGCAAGAGGTTCTTATTTTTTTATTACTAGCAAGATTTTGTTTGATTTTCAGACTTTCTAAAAAAACACACCTTCCTAAGAAAGTCTGCTGAACAGCCACCTGGTCCTCAGCTGTTGTGATGTTAACACCCACCACGGCAGCCTGTGAAAAAGCTAATTCTTCTTTCATCTCAGGAAATTACTAAAGGTAGCAGGCTACTCATAATTTGAAGACTTGAGAAATTAAAACATTTGAGAATTTCTGATCTTGGGGGAAATTAGGCTAAGTACCTCATTCACATTTTCATCTGATTTAGAGAAGAACAATTGTGAGATTAGGAAGAATATTTATTCAATTTATTTCAATTAAGTTTTATCTCATCTTGCTTTAATACTGGTGAATCCAGCATAGAGGAAAGACAATTTGTCTATATATTAACTAAGAAAAAGTTCACCTAGTAAATGCTAACTACTATAATCATCCCCTATTTGTAAAATTAGGTTCAGCAGTTTTTGAATTAAAAGATTTTAAGGATTGAAAGTGGCATTTAGAAACAACACCATTTCTCCAAAATCAAGCTCAGCCCTCTTGCTTGACTAGGAAACTGCTCCTTATGTGGCACTGACACCATCCTTGACTTAAAAGCTGTTAAAGGTCTCACTCAATAGAGCACATAAATATAACCATATGGTACAAAGAAATGGAGTCATTGCAGAGAAAAGAGACTAACAGCCCGTTTTCAAACTCTCCTTGGCCAGAAACTGCTGAAAAGCAAGTGCAGCTTAATCCTCATCCAGAGCCATACCTCTCCAGGGAATCTGAGGCTCAGTTGGTTTCTGTCCACAGTACAACCATCTAAAGGGATGTTGTGATAAATGAGAGGTGAAATGAAGTCGACTGATATCGTAGCAGGCTGACAGCACACAGATTTGATCAATCATAGAAAAAAGAGATTGCACTGTTGCACACTATTTCAGCGCAGAATAATTAGTTTCAGAGACATCCTCTCCAAAAAAAGGGAAAATTTTGACTGCAGACTAAACCAGTTTGTAACTAATATGTTGACCACTTACAAGGCAATTGAAAAAAAAAATTAGTACAGTTTGTGACACCCAAGAAACAGTAATTTTTTGAATCTAAATATTCTTCATGTAGAAAAATATTAACGAAACAGTCATGCATGTTCACATCCAGTTCACCTGAGACAGCGTTCAAAACCAGCTTGTTTTAAAACTTTTACCAAATTTAACTGGCAAAGATCACTGGAAACTTAGCTTATTTTCCTCAAGAGGTTAGGTAAGCAAACTGAAACCACTAGAAGCAGTATAAACCTCCAAGGCCAAGTTATTAAAATAACTTTCTACATCTCCTTTCAGGATATTTTAGTCTATAAATTGCACCATTCTGCTCCGGTCATCCTGCAATGCCTGTCTGGGTTGTGCAGTCTCTGATCAGACAAGTACATCTGACAGTAATTTGTATATTTAAGGAGACTACAATGTACCCTGGAAAGACATGAATTAGCGGGACAGAAGACAGCTGCCCCAACAACCATTTCACCCTCTTTATGAGCTTACTGCAATGCCTGTTTTCACTTCAGGAGGAACACTAACTACAGCATTATGTTTTCCCTCTTCTGTGGTAAGCATTTGCTCTCCTGTTCTGTCTTCAAGGGAGGAAAGGGCTCTCAGATAAAAGATGAAGTTTGTCCAGCAATTTCTTTTGCCCAGTCATCTGCAGCATAGCCACACAGGTGGCGAGTTCCAGTTTTTCAGGACAGTTAATGTTATTTATGCTGTTTGTCTGGCTTCTCCAAAAGTGGTCTCTAAGCAGGCTGTGCCCATATTATGCCTCCACAACATGAACTTTCCACAACCACTCCCTCAGACATCATTGCTTAGGCTTGATCAGGATGAATATAAACATAAGCAGGTGTCTTAAGGAGACATTTCATTTGGGGGCAGGACAGAAGTGCAGTAGTGTCCTCAAAGGAGAGAAAAGGACAGGTTTTCATATTGCAGAGACAAACATGGTTCTTATTTGATAAGCTATCTTTGCTCTTATTATATACTTCTGTTTATCTTCCTCCTCATGGCCTGGCAGGAAGTCTGCAAAAACTAAAAACTCCACAATGCAAGTGTTTCTTCCTGTTGTTTCTGCTTCAGAGGCTGGTACACTAGGAGTGACCCCATCAGCTTACTGCTTTGGGAGAGCAAAGGTGCCAGAGCTACCCAGAGACTTCCCTCAAACTATGCTCCCCCTTTCTGTGTTTCCTTCTAATTGCTTGGGATTTCTCTGAAGAAACACACAGAATATTGTCCAGTAAATCTTTGAGCCTTTTGTTGAAATATACTCCTTTCAATGACACAAACGGGTTTTGTTAAAAAACCCCTAAAACATATATGAAGAAAATTTTCTTGGCTGATCGAAATTTCAGTTTTTTTCTCTTTTTACGCCTATCCCCACCAAACACTTCATATTTTCTACCTCTTTAGTGGAAGATTCCTGTGATTTACAGCCACCCCCAAACAATCTGGTATTTCATCATAAATTTTACCTGATCAAATGGCTCCTTAGAAAAAATCTCTGCAAACTTTCATTCTGAAGAAAACAAAATGGGACTGCTCTCTCATCTTAGTTTTTAAAGCTGAAATAACTGAGCAGGTGGTAGATTTAAACCTAATAACCTAGGATAATGAACTGCATTTTCACATTATGTGAAGAGGTGAGAAGAACCCAGGGAATCAGAGACTGAATAATTTCTAAGAATCCACACCCTATTCCTCTCACAGACATTGTAGTCTATAGCAATATCTAGGCAATTTCTCTTCTCCTTTTCTTCTGTTCTAGTTTCATGCTTGAATACTTTTGAAGCAGGAGATACTCAAGTGCCCAACTGTTCATTTTTTTTAAAAGACAAACTAAGTCCTGTCACTGTGCTTTCTAGTAGTCAAAGATATTAAGATAGAAATTGATATTAAGAAAGAAAGAAAAAAACCTCAGCTATGTTTAGAAACAAACCTTGCTCTGAGATTCTGTCAGTATCTTGCTAGATGCATCTTGACTAAGTGTTGCTTTAAGAAAATAAAAATTAAGAAATCATTAAAAATGTATTATATCTGTTCAATTCAAGACCCTAGTAATCAACTTCAGACCCCCAAGGTCACTTGGCCAGCTTGTGATTACAACAGCAACTTCAGCGCTTGGTATTGTCCTACGGCTGTGGCAGGTCAATGGAAAAATGTTCTTTAAACACCATAAGCATCTGATTGTGCAATACCTAAATCAGTGTCATTGATTATTCACAGTGCTGGACCGCTCAAAGCTGTGGAAGTAATTAGGGCTTTTTGTGTGGATTATCCACTGAGAAAAGGTCAAATAACTACAAACAGTGTCAGAAAATAGGAGTCACCAAGGACCTCAGCCTCCGTGATCAGTTAAGAAATGCTAAAGCAGGGTTTGATAATGACGTGCTTATGCCAGGTTCTACAGGATTTGATCATTCTGTCATAGAAATCCAATGAAGCATGAGTGATGGCTACTTTTTCCTTTGAAGCTTGCCTCAGGTCCCTGATGCCCGTCAAGCAAGTTTGTCAGTGAAACTTGACTGAGAAGAATTTAAAAGGCAGTTTTTGTTCCAAGGGGAAATGTACATATGTATATGTATATACGTGTGGGTGTGTAAGTAAATGACTGACCAGTAATTTTAGACACAGAGTTTCAAATTTAGATCAATATACTTGTTTTGCTCCATATTTTGTCCTCCCTACAGAAAATCCTGCATTTGCCAAAGGGCCATGCTGCATCCTCTCACAGATCTTTTATCAGAATACACCTCCCAACTCTCCAAATGGGAAGTCTGTACAAAGAACAGCCTTCTTCTAATGACTTTCTCCCTACTGAAATGTGAGAAGCAATAAAAGAAGTCTCTAGTTTTGTAACAGCATTTCCAGCGTTTGCTGAGTTTACAGGGGTACCGCTACTTAGCAACACCCTGTAAATTTAATTGCTAAGCCGGGGTGTACAAAGCATTCCAGTTCCATATGGGAGCCATTCCTTGCAGACCTCCTTCCCTGGGAGTTCCCAATGTTGTAAATCTCTTCCCCTCCTCCCGTCTCTAAATTGCACTAACACTTTGGATGATTAGGGCTGCAGCAGCAATCAACATTTTCCCCTAGTCATTCCTTTCCATTGATCATTTAAATGAGGGATTATTCTGTTTTCCCATTTTAGCCCATGGATCAATTGTTTAAAACAATAGATGGAGGTTAGTTCAGAAAACTGGTGCTTTAAGAGAAACACACAAAGACACTGTACAGGGAAAAGTTACTTTATATTAAAAACCAAGGAAAGAGGACAAACAACAAAAGGAAACTTACGTAAAAAAGGAATAGTAGTAGGTAACAATATGTAGATTTGACAGAGTAAAAGCAGGCTCTAGTCATGCCTGTAGTGAAAATACTGGAAGGGAGAGTTGAATGGCACTACTTAGATGGAAGTTATAGGGGCAATTCACAACCCTTTGGCTTCTACTTCATCACAGAAGAGTATTTCAAGTGTGCAATGAATGCTTGAGAATTTTATTTTTAATTGAAATCTTATGCCACTGGAAAGAGAATTAGAATACTGAAAAACTTTTTTTTTGACAGGCTGAGCATTTGGGTCATCTTGTAGGACTTGATGGAAAAAGAGGTTGGAAAGATGAATAGTTCCTCTCAGGCTCATCACACATCTAAAGGTAGACATGTAGATATTTAGTGGGGTTCTAATCCTTGGACTTAGGTTTTGGAGGAAAAAAATAACTTGTCCTGGTAGAGACAGCATGCTTAAAGCTAACATGGTGGTCTATTTTCTTTAAAATGTCTGCTTAAATATTGTTATCTGAAAAATTTGCGTGTCACTTTCCTGTTAGGATCCCCATTGAACTCAAATGTTAATGATGTGGAATAAACATTTCATGACCACAACATAAGTTAGGCCTAGTGCTATCAGGTAGGACTGCAGCCCAATTAATATATTTATATAAATTCCACAGGGCGATTAATTTACCTTTAGTCTTCTTAAATTTTTTATGGTTCTATATTTGTCACAATATTAGATATCTGGCCCAGGTGTTTTGCAGACCTCTGGAACATGTTTATTTGGCTTCTATTTTTTTTTCCCCACCTCCTTTCTTTCTATTGAAACTAAAGAGGTAGCTCAGGTACCAAGCAGGAGGAGCGATGAACAGGCAAAAAGCCATAACACACAGAGCCAGCTACAGGTTCTCTTTGCCAGTGTGATGTTCCAGACCTTCTGATACTTTGCAGGGCAGTTTATAATTTGAACAACTGTTACTTAGAAATACATGCTTGGGAAAAATAGAAATTAGATAGGAGATACGAAGGGAGAGAAAGGATGTAATTTAACACTTTGTGTTATTAAAAAATTCAACCCAGAGTAAAATGATGTAGACATCACTTAAGCCTTAGAAGAAAGATCTACTGTAGAAATCATCTACTCGTGATGTGTTATTTCCCATCCCCACAGTCCCAGGAAAGAGCAATGCAGCACCTCTCCTGTTGAATTTGTCACAAAAGGGCACTACTCTAAGCTGCAGAAGGGTGCAGGCACCAATTTTTGCAGGTATCCAGCTCCAGGGAGTTACAAGAGGGCAAATAGATGCAAAGTAGAGAAGCCCGTGATCCATGCATTCCCATGGCTCTTGAGGTGCTATCAGCCAGTGGGAGGGTGCGGGGAGGCTGAGGCGGCAGCGCTGGGTTGAGCTGCATGGCAGTCCTGCCTGCTGGGCACAGGCTGAACCAAGAGAGAACTGCATATCCCCTGGCTGCTCTGCACCTTGTCTGTACTGTGTCCAAATACCTGGGCAAGCAGCAAACATGGTTTAGAGCAGGCTTTCCATTCCAGGGCAAATTTGGAAGCTGTTGTGTTCTGCAGTTAATCCTTACCGGGATTAGGAGCTTTATCACCATCTTCTGTGTAACTGTGACAGGGAAATTCCACTATGGCTTTTTTATCATCCATTCTCAACAGAGAGGATTTGAGTTCTGGCACCTGTCTTTATTCCAGTCAGTAAAAATAAGTATTGCTTAACTATTTTATCAGACTTTTATTTTATTTCCCACTATGACTTACCCAGTAAAACTTTATTGTAACATATTGCAGCTAAAGGTATATAGCTCTCCTATCAACAGCTGTATTCTGATTTGTAGTCCAATAAACTTTTGTGCTGCAGATTTCATGTGTACAGTTGTGTTGAGGTGTAATATATCACCACAGCATTTTTAAACTCAGAGCAATAATGTATTCAATTAGGCTGGAAATAAAACATCTAGTTTTCCTTACAATAAATCTTTTAGTAAAACCTCTACATCACATGTTCAACAAGGAAATAATACATGTCATTCAGACTAAGGGTTATTGTAGACTGCTGAGGGAAACATGCAGTTCTGGAGGTTTCATCGGTCCTGTGAAATCTCGCAACACAGTAAGTGTACAAATTAGAAAAGGATGTAATATGTTACTAATGACACCTCTTGGGATATTCTTTGAGCCCATATTTACTGTTATGATCAGTAGCCTCATTTAAGCTGCAGGAGTTGAAAAGTAATACTAAAATCGAGTGAAAAACACCTCTGAGCTCATTAGATGTGGCTGTAATTCAAACTCAGAAGGTATTTCTTTTCTTTTCTGTCATTCTTCATATTACTGGAAATATAGTGCTTGTGCTCCTAATAAAAGCATTATACGTGATCACATATCTACAGTCCCTGCAAAACACGTTTACACCTCAACATCTGTAGCAGTGCCACAGCCTGAGCAGCACCCTAATTCACCCCAGATGTCTCTTTAAAGGAAATACTGTAGTAGGGCTACTGTTCATAATATTTTCTGAGCATTGCCTTTATTACTTTGAAAGACTTTGATTTTTCAAGTGTCACAGACATTTGCAGTCCTTTTTTTTTTTCCTGTGGAGGAAAAAGCTATATCACATGTTTAAATGTGAATAAAGATTTTGATAATATTCACCCCTGGAAATGTCAGTTGGTGAATATATATCTATCCCTATCCATCAGCTGTGTTATATAACAAGGATTTCATTATATGCAGTCTCTGTGCAGCAGAGCACACACACTCGCGCCAGTATTGTATCGGATATTGCTTTGAGCGCTCTCAGAGAGTGGTGTGCCAGAGCTCTTTACCCACACTTCAGTCAGCATTTGCCGGCTCAGAAGCTTCCCAGATGGTCTGCAGTGTTTGGTGATGCTTGCTTCACAGCCAGGACTGTGGTGAATGAGACTCCATGAGGATGGGTCCCGAAACAACTCCTCCCCAGACAACTCCTCCCCAAACAAGTCCTCCCTCCCTTTCTTTCAGATAGAGTGGTGCCGATGAGGGGCTCAACAGCCGTCCCAGCACTGCTGTGAGGAGGGAGCAAGCCAAAGTGAACTGTAGGGATTCACAGGACCAGAAGCACAGAGAGGAGCCAAAACCCCAGCTCTGGATTTCTACAGACATGCAGGTTTCCCTGGTCAAAATTATACCCACCCAATTTCTGACCCATGCTATCTGTACTTATCCCAGAGTCCATAAGGAGCATGATCAAACTCTGGCCACCATGGAATCACAAAATGTTTGAGGTTGGGAGTAACCTCTGGAGATGACCTAATCCAACCCTCCTGCTCAGAGAAATGTCAGCTGGAGCAGCTTGCTAATTGAAAAGCCAATATTGCCCGGTCTAGTTCCAATTATCTTCAGAGACGGAAGTCCTGTGACCTCTCTGAGTAAACTTGTTCTGCTGTTGGATCATCCTCATACTTCTTCAAGATGAATAATCCTCACTTTCAGCCTCTCCTTATGCATCAGATTCTCTTTTCCTTAAATTGTCTTCATGGCCTTTTTCTGAACTTGCTCTGGTGTGCTCAAGTCAATTGTGTACAGGGGAGCCCAGAACAGGACACAGCACTTCAGGTGTGGTATCATCGGTTCTGAGTAGAGGAAAATAATCACCTTCCTCAACCTGCTGGTTATCATCTTCCTAATGCAACCCAGGATGCTGTTAGCCTTCACTGCCACCCTGGCACGTTGCTGGCTCATGTTCAGCATGGTGTCCACAGGGACTGTGAAGTCCTTTACTACCAAGCTGCTTTCTGGATGGCTGTCCCCAGCCTGTAATTGGTGCATGGAATTACTCCTCTTCAGCTGCAGAACTCGGCAATGCCCCTTGTTGAAGTGCAGGACTTTGCAGTTCCTGTTCAGCTAGATCCCAAGGGTTTGGAGGCTTCTGAGTCTGGTGGCGTGTGGGCTCATTTTAGTGGGATGTTTATTGGCAAAGGTGCACTGCTTTTAACAATATCAGCCCTGACTTCGGAGCTATTTAATTGTTGGAGATGCTGAAATGCTGGACATGCAGCTGGTAGGTACCACAGCTGCTACTCCAAGCTCATGTGAGAATCCCCTTCACCCTGGGCCCTAAGCTTCACTACCAATACACTGGTACTTCGAGCTGTAGTGTTTAAAGATGTGAAAGTGCTAAATAAATACAGTCATACCAGTTGTGTGCATACAATCACAACTGAGTGACTTGAAGACTAGTGTGAACATTTTAATTTCTTGTTTGTTCTCCCTCCTCCCTGCCCCAATTCAATATTACATTAAGAAAAGATCCAGCCCTGAACACCACTTGAAAAAAAATCACACTGATGTCAATTTGCTGTCAGGTAAGGAAACAATAAGATTTCTTCCTTTTGTTTCCTTTCTTGTATAGTCTCTTTAGCTCCTGAGCCCTCTAAAATGTACATGAGGACATTCCGCAGTAATGCAAGTGTTCACAAACAAGATCAATATATACATAAAATTAGTCATCATTTAAATATGAAAGCTATGATCTCTTTGGGACAAAGAAAACAGAAACGTAAAATACATATTTAAAGCATGTAGCATATTTTTGAATCATTCCACCCTCATTTTCAACCCTCTCTTCCCACAAAACTCAGTTAGGCAGCTATTCAGGGCACTTGTAAAAGCACTGCACCGGATGACTTACTGAACAGTTTAAATTTTGTGGGAAAAATTTCAAATCATTCTTCACAGTTCATTTTTTAATTTGAAGAAAATACAGATATGAAAAAGAGATTTAATTTTCCATTAAGGTATACCAGATTGAAACCTTTCTAAGTGGATAAAACAGTAACCAAAATGTCATGAAAACAGCTCTTATCTTTTTCTTTTGTACCTACCACGTAGGTATTTTTTAAGTGTGGTAAGGGTCAAGTTTTGAATATCATGGAATACATTCCAGTGGGGTGAAGACGGGGAAAAGAAACAATTAGGGAGAGAGGTTGAGCTGACAGTGCAGTTTCTTTGCAGTGACAACCACATGCATTCATAAATATTTTACAAGTGCAGCTTTCAGACTAGTAAATTTAACTGCCACATTAATGCAACTTGCAAGTTTATAACCTGGACATTTGTGTGTTGTGATTGTCCAGCATTCTGTCCAGGGTGACAGTAAAAGGTTTATATTTTGAAGGCTTTTCTTGTGCAGAGTGATTTCCAGATGTAAGGCTCTTGTCTTATACTGCAGCTGTGCTTCTTGTATAATACTACAATGCATCAATTATTAATTCCTTTGAAAGATGTCACAAATATACTACTTATGACGTATTTTGTGCTGTCCACGAATGGAGTAGAATCTTTTCATGTCCAAGAACACCACAGAGTGGTCTCAGGAGCACTGCAGAAGAAGTTGTATGCTTTTTACATTCAGTGCATTTCATTATCAACGCTACAGAGTTTCTAAACTGCAACTGATGAAAATAAATGTTGTCATCAGAACCAATTATGAACAAAATGATTGCAGCTGACACTCAGAAATGTCATCAGTATCACAAATACCACTACTCAGCATTAAGACTGCTGCCCGTAAGTGTTAAAATCAGTAGTCACTTGAAGAGCTTAAATATTGTTCAGCAAATGGTGTGGATCTTTCCACTTCTTTGGATAAAGCAGGGAAAGAATGAAAAATGGTGTCCTAAAAAGAAGATGACATTGTTAAAGGGCAGACTAGAACCCAAAAAACCTTAGAGGGTCTGGAAATGTGCAAAGAGCCAGATAAACTGGACTTTGTGAGGGCAAATGCCATGATCACCCTAGAGAGTAGAGGTATTCTGTATTGTCTCCATCTAACTTCTGGATTCTGACATTATAATGACAGAAATAAAGAGAGGTCAAGGGGAAAGCAATACAAAGTAAGAAAGAACTTTCTTCTGGAAATTCCTCACCTGTTGTGAAACCTGATTTGCCCTAATCCTGTACCGAAACTTATTTTAATCTTTCACAAGAATTATACTCTTGGCTGCAAAACCAGACCCACCCCATCAGGTGTCATGTCAAGGGAGCATTAAGCCCATGTCAAAGGATGTGGTTTGATCCAGCTTGTCTTCCCTACAGCTTCTGCTGATGGCAGTTGTGCAGAACTTTTGATGAAAACTAAATCTTCTCATCTCTGGCATATTCCTCACGAAAAGGCAATGACAAACACTTCAAGCACAGAAGGTATGCGCTACATGCATTTTCCTCTACAAGCCAAGGTGAATTTATCCCTGTGGACAAATGCTTCAAAAAAGCTGTCTGCCAATAGAATTGATGTCTGGCTCCTTGACTGTTTTCTGCCAGAGTCCGATCCTTTTGATATGCACCAATCTGATCAATCCTTCAGTTTGTAGCAAGGTGTTGCTTATTAGAAGAAACTATACTTTGCAATGAAATGAGCTGCATACTACAAAATTCTTTTATTTTAACCTTTGCATGCACACATCACAATAGCTTGCAGGCAGGTACAATCAAATCCACTCTTCTAGATGACTTTAGTCTGAAGAATAAGACTCTGTAAACTGCAGATACTATTTCTTTTCATTGTTTCTAACAAAGGGAATAAGACCAGTCAAGTGTTTGTTAGAGTAACTCATGAAAAATGCTTTAAAACTGATTGAATCAATTTCCCTCTATCTTGTTACATCTGACCTGAGCAATTTTTAAGAGTTCAAGCCAAGTAAGTGCAATCCATGACTGACATTATATCCATACATTTCCTTCTTTCCCTTTCTATTCCAGGAGTTCTACTGTACATCCCAGAGGGCTAGGTCTTCCAAGCAAGAGATGAGCCACGTGGGAGGGTATCATGTGTTGGAACATGAAATTCAACTCTTCTCTGTAATAATTTCCAAGATACTCCACTTTCTCACACCATACTGCATGCAGATGTGGTAATTGTTTATCTTCTAGGTGTAAGAACAAAGTATTGCCCAATTTATTTATTGTCTAGTGTTTTACACGTCAATGGGATAAAGACACAAGGAGGCTATGAGCCTTCCTCTTTTTTGAGGATGGTTTGTGAATGGTTTTCCATTTACACATAGGTATGTCAAATATTCCCTAAGTGGGAATTGTCTAAGAAAAATTATTTGTTTAAGAAACAACATGGCCAAAATCCAGATAACCTATTCTAATGCATCTCATCATCTTACATGCATAAACATTCAAAATGAAAACTTCTCAGTTATCCCAGCAAGGAAAAATTCATTCTGTTACTGAAATGAATATGATAATATTGCATCTGTATCTTACCATCAGGTTTTTTTTCAGAGGTCTTATTTCTCTCAAAGGTTCTAGGAGGTAGGAAGAAATGTTAGTTGTACTTATATTGGGACCACCCTTGCCCTGCTACAACTCTTAATTTTTTGTAAAACCTCTTTGAAAACCTTTCTGGATTTGATTTATTTTTCATCCCAGTCCCAGATAGATACAGGCAATAAGCAATATGCCCTCTGCTTGCTCCTTTCCAATCTTGTATGCACAGTTATTAATCTTCATAATGTTTCTCAGACAGGTCTTTGTTCCCTAATGACTCCAGGCACACCTTTGGGCATATTAGTAGGCAAAACCCCTGGTGTTTTTCAGGACAGATTTCCCATAGTTTAGTTTATAAACCAAGTTCTGAATGTTTATTTAGGCACTCATTCAAATTTACGCTGAGATTTTTAAAAGTAGCAAGCAGTTGCTGCCATCAGTATTGCATGGGCTGAGACTTTTTTCCAATATATATTTTCAGCACTTAAGAGCCTAATTTTTTTTGTAAGTCAATGTCACCAAAGTTGCCTAATCCCATTTTTAAAGTGAACTTTCACTGTGGCAATCATTTAAACCTAAAATGTGGAGTGAATCAATGCATATATCCTTTAAAAAATACTACAGAAATTGCAAGGAATTTAGATTACATGCCATGTTGCCAGTCTTCAGAGTTCTAATATTTTTTGCTTCAGAAAAACAAATAAAAGGAAAATATACTTAATGTATTGTAGCATTAGCCTACCAAATGTGCATTATACTGAAAGTCACAAAATTTACAATAAGATGTGATGTTTAAAACCATGTATCAGTAGGAAAAAGTCAATATTATTCCTTAGTCCTACTATTTAGAATTAAGGAATGAATTACTTAAATTTGTGAAAGTCTTAACCTCTTCAAGAAGGGTTTCTTTCACCGTGTTTTGTCTAAACAATTATTGGAACAATTTATTAAGTAAATTAATATTTGCAAATAATTTTATAATTTTCAGACTAACTACCTTAACTCTCATCATCGTCAGTAGTGCAATGCCCTCATTTGAAACAACTGTTTCATAGACTTAGAATTTATGAGCTTTTTATCTTTCTGTTTCTAGAGGTGGAATAACACTTCATCTATTACTTCTCAGAGTTTATCTTACTGTTTAGGGAACTTACCTTGAAAAGGTCTTTCTCTTGTGAGCTGGAAATCAGTCAGCTTTGCAGGACAGTCCAAGCCAGACTACATCTCATTCAACAAAAGATACTGCACCAAAATGAATATTTAAGATTTCCTATTAATTTTTCGCTATTACCCATATGTTTATTAATTATTAGTTACACTATAATCTTCATTCCCTCCATCCTTTATTGCTCAATATTCTTCTGCCTTCCACTTTGTAAGGGAGAAGATTTACTCATGAAAAGGCTTGTATATGGAAAAACAATATGAGTGATTTCTTGGGATGCACTCTTTGTTGCACTGACTGAAATACCAAGCCTCCTACTGCCTCAATACTTTTTAGCAGTTCACTTTATTAGGCCCCACCTGTGAAGTGAAAAGGAATATGATTATTGAAGAAAGCTTGCTTTTAGTTGACAGGTTTCAAGTACCAGATCCAATTATCATGCCATAAACTGACAATTTCAAGGGATAATGTTTTGATAAATACTGTGTTAAAGCCAACACATTAAACGCATTTTCTCATTATGCCAACTGGAATGGAAACAATATTTTCCTTGCCATGGGCACATTAAAATGTGGTCAGGCAGAAGCTGTAGCAAAAACAGGTAACATTTTTATTATCATTAAGAATATGTTCAGCTTCAAACATAGAACTGGACATTGATTCCTGCAGGCAGCTAATATCCATAACATGTAATTTTAGCTAAGCCATCCAAGAATATGGTGGTTTTGGTGCTTTGCATTTATTTGTGTATGTCTATGTACCCAATACTGTCTTGGAAACTTTTTGGCTTAAACCTCATTAGAAATGAGCAAATGTTTCTCAGATACTTAAATTATTTAAAAGTTCATGAAAATATGAAGATGAATAGGAGAGGAGGTTCTATAAATTCTGTAGAGAGGCTGAAATGTGAGTTCAAAAGTTTCAACTAAGAGATTAAGAGAATCCACACTGAAAACAGCAGGATCTTTCATACATGCCAGACTGCAAAAAACCTCCCTCAGAAATCAATCACAAGACAAAAACTGTCTTAGTAGATCTGGTGCTCAACTTATTTAGAAAGAAGGCAATATATTCTTATTTAGAAAGAAGGCAATATTTACATATCTGTAAAAGAACAGATATGTCTGCTCTTCTGTGCACTCACAGGACCCATGTGGTCTGGAGTCCCTTACTTGATAGCTTCTCCTGTCCAGAGAGGCTACTGGGGCTTCACAGGCCCCTCAAAAGTGGTGTACTTTTGCAAGCAATACCCAGACACACCAAGATATTCCTTGCAGTGAAAACAAATCATCATCTACGTCCTCAACTTTCCACTTTGATTTAGGAACATGTAGAAGTAAGTGTTGAGCTTGACACCATTATTTCTTTTCTTTTATAAAAACCTGATAGATGCAGCTAGCGAGCTGTGTGATAAAAGCACAATGCCTACCATTATGCCATCCCCACCCTTTTTAGATAAATATATGGCATGAAATATGACAAAAGTGTACAGATCAGATTCTCCTCCTATAGTCTTGCTTTCAGATAAGCCATCTACAGAGTCCCTTACTTTACTAGTGTCACAAAACCAAAAGCAAACTAAATATGGACGAGACAGAGATTGAGAGAAAAAAGACAATCTTTTGAGTAATACAGCCTTCAGATCTATGTTCATGAAGCTACAACACAGGAGATTAACAAATCTTGCTGCAGCCTTCCTAAGGTACGGGTGATATAGTCTGAATCATCTCTAAGCTGCTACTGTTATGTTACAGAATCTTTAAAAGAAAAAGTTAATGATGCTTTGAAGGACTACAAGTGAACAAGGTTTCTTCCACTTAATTTCTGCTCTCCAAGTGATCTGATTTTGCTGAAGAAGGAGTGAAGAAACTGTCCAGAGGGGTTTTCACCCCAAGGTATTTGCTGTTATGCAGAACAGTGCTGGTAGGCACTGATGTGTTGCATTTATTCAAGACAGTGATACCACTCTAGTACTGCTGTATCTTTGATGCCCCCCACATTCACATCACTATTGGACTCAACTCTTAATGCATCTCTGAGGAAGAATATACATATTTGTGCATTGGTTCTGTTAATATGTAACTCACAAAGATACCTTAGTTTAATCATATTGCTAACCAGCAAAGATCTGTTGCATAATTTTGGCAAAGCATCAATACCTCTTTAACCACACTGCTCTCACATGTGTCAATTTTTATATTCAGAGCCATGTCCCATCAGGACAAGAATGTGAAAATTAATTCAGATGACATGCGGTTGGTATGGTGCAAATAAACAGTGTTCTGACATATCTCCAAGGCATTTGCATAACTGCAAGGTGCAGGTGTTTCCAAGAATCCCTGGCATGGCTTATGACTGACAGAGTATTTAGCTCCAGGCCTCCTGGCCAAAATACATTCCAAACACTATGGAAAGAAAGGAAACATACCAGCTCATAAAATAATTTCTAAATATTACTGTATCAGATGGTGATGACTTTCTGAAGAAGCTACCGATAAGTTGGGGGAAGAAAGAAAAGTCCCAAGAGGAGGCAACTGTATATATGGATATGAACTGGCAATCTCTTTGAGACATTCAAATCCTTTGGATTAAGTTTCTGCACCAAGCTGGCAATGCTTTGAGATAGACAATTCTTTTCCTGTTGCTTGCAGTTGCCATGAATTTACTGGAAGCACTGACTCATGCTTAATTAGTGGTGCCTTGGGTTATTTTTATATTGTTTTTATGTGTTTATAGCATCTGCTATTTTTAAGGCATGTTATTATTCTTCAGAAGATTTCATTGGGATCTGGAACAATGATTTTTACATAAGATATTGAAACCTGAAAAATATATATCTTCAATATCTTGTTATGACTTAATTCCAAGCAGACAAATCTATGGATGATAAGCTTTCTTCATGTTAGTTAGTTAATCAAGTAATGGATTGGTTATTAGCTAATACATGGAGTTGGCTCCACACCTAAATTCCTCAGAGATAATGAAATTATACCTATTAGAATGATTGCACAGCTCTTTGTATCTGCACAACAACACGTTTGTATCTGAAGGAGCGCAGGAAAGCGTTAAAATTTTAAATCCCTGGCAAACCTCAGAGGAAAACATCTTTGCTCACAATGTTTGTTCACCACATGGTGCATGCTTCAGAAGGTGCTAAATCAGCAAAACTGCTGAATTTGAAATATTGGAAACATTCATCTGCCTCTGAATTCAGTTATGCTATATGTAAAGATCCTGATTAGAATCTGATAGTATAACAGCAATGTGCAATTGCATATTAAACATACCTAACCTGTCATTAAAAACCTCTAATTACAGTCATCAGAAGAGTCCCTTAGCTGCTACTTGTCATGTTATATCTATACCTCATTTTAATGGGAGAAGATAGTATTTCTGATTATGTCGCTTAATGTACGATGTATGAAAGTTATGGGCCTGAACCTGTTCCCGTGGAGGTCAATGGCAGTTTTGCCATTGTCTTCAATTAGAACAGGATGTCGTTTTATGACACTAGAGTTTCATTTGCATTAATTAATTTACTTAGCAGGTAATGAAAAACTTGAAAAAACAGCCCTCTGGCTCATGAGTTTGGCACTGTATTTTAATATTTTCATTAGGAATAATTGCACTGATAAACTTTTAAGCAGGAAAGGGTAAGATAGATCAGTGTATTGGGCAAAATCAAGCAGTTGATTGGGAAGCCCTGAGACTGCCTTCCGTGCCCTGGCCTCATTTTCTTTTATTTGTCAGTGACTAGGTCTAAGATGTTGAATCTTTAATGCTTAGCAGTGTTAGATTTAAGCACAACAGTTCCATACTTTATGAATGAATATGATTTATACATCATGCAGACGTTTACTCAGCAGACACTACAGAACTGGTTGCTGCTTTTTGCATCAGTAGCCTCAATGGGAACAGCAAAGGCAGATGGGAGATGAGGCTGAAGTGCTTTTTCACATCGTGGTTGAAGCCAGGAGATACCCATCTGGGAAGATCCATACAGATGTCAGTGAAGGCAAACACAATCCTGTGGAAATAGACTTAATATCATGTGCTTTGATTTCTTAAATTAAATATAATCCAGATCTGTCTCCTAACATTTTAGCTTTTAAGCTGCTAACAGCATCTATAATGTTAGCATCAAGCTCATGCCTGGGAAAGATAAGAAGCTGCGAAACAGTGATGGAGGCAGTTCTGCCAAGAGAGAAGGATTGCACTGTGCCAGCTGCTGGGGATGTAGGGTAGCCCCAAAATGCACACTCTGAGACTGCAGAAATATAAGGACTCTATACACAAAACTTCTCACAGAAAGGACGTGAATTAAATGATCTTCCAGTGAGCCACTGACAGCTAAAGGATTACAGTGGCCTGCTGGAGTGGTGGTATGGCCCAGCAGTGAATGTACTTGTTCAGGACTTCTGTGATCTGATCTCCACATGCTGCCACATACTTCCCCTGTCTAGAAGACAGAAGTCTGGCAAAGCCACTTCTCCTCCTGGGCGCTTTTTCTACAGCCTGGGAGTAATAACTCCTCTTTACCTCCTAAGGTTTCTGTTTTGGTTGGGTTTGTAAGGTGCTTAGTTACCCAAGTGTTGAGAGCTATAAAACATCAAGATCAATTGAAAATCTGTCAGTCAGGACTTGAAAACCCATCAGTCTCTGTATTCAGAGCTTTTTATTAAATTAAGAAGTAAAAAAAATAGTGAGACAAATATTGGCTTGAAGTCTGCTTGTCCTCTTTAGCATATTGCTGTGATTGTCCCGGAATACTTTTAGCCAGGCACACCGTACTTTATGGACAATATTGTAGAAATACTTGCTGAGAAAAGCTATTTTATTAATTGGGTATTCTCACTGTAAGTCATGTGATATCCCAGAAGACACTTTATAAATAAAGTGTATTTATATCAGGAGTTCTTCAAGGTTCTCTATTTTACAAAATAATAGTTCACAGCGTAAACTAAATACATTGAGGTGAAGCTTATCAGTTGAGCACTTAAATAAAATGAAATCAAATGCAATTTCTAGTGGGGACAACAAATGTTTCTTATTTGGCATATTTTACATATCTATGTATCACTTTAAATAAGGTAATTGATGATGTTCATCTTGTAGAGAAAATGAGTTTGCATGGCAAGAAATAAGCCTATATATCTGCCTCCCTTGGACCAGTCCCTTCTATATGAAGCCTGAAGATTTTCATCTATGTTTCCCAGAAACAATGCTGAATGCAGACAATTAAAAATACTTAATTTTATATGCTATTTTCTGATTTGTTACTCCTTGTGGCAATCACAAGAGTAGGAAAAAAAAAAAGAAAAGAAAAAAAGCTACGAGCGCCACAAGGAAAAACACTGGGTTAAGCACATTAAGACAAAAATTCATTTGAGCTGTTTTAAAAAGATAGCTAGTGCCTACGCATATGATGCAACATTTAGTTTTTCTTGTTAGTTAGACAATAATCTGTCATATATTCATTTTTTAGGCTGATGGAAGCACTCTTCTAAACTGCACTTTGATTTTTTTTTAAACAACATAACAGCTTCTTTTTTAACTCTTAGCTTACCACTTCACTAATTTAGTTGAAGGCTCAGTGTATCTCTGAGAAATGCCACTTGTTCAGAAAGTTCTTTGTCTTTATTTCAGTTTAAAGACTGGCAGTTTAGAGGCTGTGAGCCTGCATTCTGTAGCCTAATGCACAAATTTTGTTCAGATTTCTTTCTGATTCTGACTCAGTTCTACTTTCAAACTGACTGTTTTATTTCCTCTGTGAAGGGAAATGTAGCATTACACAGAAAAGCCTTGCAACTCTTGAAATTCCCCCCCCTTTTTTTTTGTTACTGTTCCTCGTACAATATACAGAAGAGAGAAATTTAAAAAGGGGATTGCCCTGATACTCACAAAACACAGGCACACTTAAGCTGCCTGTGCCTCAAGGCTTCTGCTAATTATTGTCAAAATTACCTCCATGTCTCCAAAGTAACAATTTTTGCTTGATTACACAAGGACACCTGTCCATCTATTGATTTCTCCCCAAAATCTGATTGCTGTATTTGGTAGATACAGTCTTCAGATATTACCTTCTTAAAAATTTCTTGAAAATCAGCTGCTGGATGAAGGGTGGAGAGCCAGGCTAAAGACACCACTGCAGAAAAGCATCACCTGGGCTCAGTGGGTACCTATTCTGTTTGGCTTGGGTAGTCAATGAGCAGAAGTTTCCGGACAGGCCAAAAGACAGAGCAATCACCCCAAATGGATCACAAAAAAATGCTGCTCCTTTTTCAGTGATGGAGGAAGAGGTATGGAGAAGAAAAATCAGGGCAGCGGCTCAGATGATGGCAAGTCCCTTATGTCACAGGAGTAGAACTGATCAGACAGAACCCATTCCATTGCAATAGGAAAAGGATATAGGCTTTTCATACAGAAATGCAAGGAAAAGTACTCGTCATTGATTCCATTACCTATAGAAGACTTTGTTTAAAATAGGACTCAATGCATTATACCATAGTTAAAAAGAGGGAAAAAGAACTAGAAAGAACACTAAATTTACATTAGCGATTACATAGTTCCTCATTATTTCATCTACCTCTCAAATGGGGTTTAGATTTTACTTCTGGAGAATGCAAGATGATGTTTTAGCATGTTTACTCACTGCAGTGTTATTAAGAATTTTTGTGGTTCCAAAGTATTCATTAGATATCAAGATTGTAGAGGGGATTAAGAAAAGTTTATGTAAAATCTAGTTATTAACTCCAGTCAAAGAGAGCTTCCCTTTCCACTTCCTAAAACCATATTCATCTGCAGAAAGACCCATCAGGACATCTCCGTACATCTTGATGAGGAGAAATGGGGAGAGGAAGAATCTTTATTTCTTCAGCATTTCAGATGTTGAAGAACAAAGGGTGAGATACAAACAAGAACAAATGGATTTAGTATGAGCTGAAATTTCACAACTCTTATTCCTCTGGTTGTCTCCAGACTTCATTGGCACTATTTGCATGATAAACAGCAGAAATCTTCTTCTGTAACACTTGGGAAGTTATCTTTGGCTTGCTTTCATAGATTTCTATGAGAAAAAAGGTTGACTGAAATCTCATATTTGTGCCAAAACTAACTTTCAGGACGTTCCATTTGAATCAATCCAGCTGGAAAATCACCTCAAAACAGGATCTTATTGAAACTTGAAGCCTTTATCTGATAGGAGCTTTCCTAATAATTTTTTAAAATAAGACACTGAACTTGATGAGACACAGAATATTTTTTGTCTAATAACATATTGAAAAATCCCATACAATCTAATGGATGCTTAGGTTAAAAAATCCACATGCAAAAATGTTTCCCATGACATATAATAGAAAACCTCAAAATTATATTCATTATCCTATAGTTTTGATAAAGAAACACCAATCTTTCTTTGCAGAGGTAATTCTTAGGTAAAATTAGGCATTGCTGGAAAATAATCCAGTACAAAAATAAAAAGCTATGCCCTTGTTGCTCCATATTTGGAAAGCTGAAGACTTCAGCATCAAACCCAATAGCTCTGAAAGCAAAGTGCATCAGTTTTATAACTCAGAACACTAAACAGTGACACCAAAGTCTCCAAACTGCAGAAAAAAATGTCACTGTAGCAGTTTTTCAGAATACAAACTAATAAAGAAACACACACCTGGTGTTCAAAATTTTTACAGTCTTGCCGAGTACATTTTAGTTCCATCTGTGATCATACCATAAACTGAAGAGTGTGTTCAGCTCATGTTTGATGGGCTGAATTCCATAGGCTAAATTCTAAATACAAGGCTATGTTTCCACATTCTAGCATGGTACAGTCAATGCAACCCAACTGTGCAAACAATATTTGAATGCCTCAAGGTTTTTGTTTCTGTATAAAATGCCTGTAAGAGGACAGTAAAATAGGAAGCTTTCATGGAGATGGATTCTGTATAGAAGAAGATACACAAAATGATAATGAGTTGTTACATGAAATATCAGCTCTTCTTTATGTTTCAAAGTTAATGTGTAAAGTTATTCTCAAAGCAACTGTTGTGATGTCCTAATAGCATCTCTGCTTTTGAGGAAATAATTTAAACTTGATAGTAGCAGCAAATCCTAAGAAAACTTTAATGATGTTTTGCCAGAGGAAAAAGGGTTTGAATCTGTATTTCTGCTGTTAGAGGCACCTCTGCTTTTCTTCAGTGCAGCAACCACAGACAAAAGGCATATGGGGGTGCCATGTTTAGAGCACTGTCATTCAATAAGATAATTTCCCGATTTTTTTAAACACAGTTTTTGTGCATATAAAGAAAGCAATTCTGTAAAGAAAGTCAGGGCTCCTTCCATTTAACAGCTCCGTGTGCATACCAGAAATCTTTGCCAACTACTGTTCAATGTAATTAATAAAAAAAATACAAATATTCTGACTACTGACTAGCTGTTTTGTTCGGAGTCCAGGAAAAGACAGACAGCCAACAGGGCCAACAGATGAGAACACAGAGTATCCCCAATGAGGCTGCTGCTGTCTGTGTGAAATAGTGCAGGGATCAGTGTAGGGAGCATGCACTGTAATCCAATTAATTTTTTATTAAAGGACATGTACAGAACAAGCAGCAGCTGCACACAGGTCCTGTTTCATTCATCTCCTAGAATCTAAATTTTAAAAGCATGGCTGCAGAAGCATGGAACATTTAAGAGAAAAATGCTGGATTTCCCAATAAACCAGATATGTCACATTTATTGAGGGAGGCAAGGCAGTAGTCATGCTTCTCCTGAATGGGAAAGTTTATTCTTCCCACAGCTGCACTCCTGTAGGCTCTCTACAGATCCAGGTAGGCTCAGTTCCTCCTGAACTTCCTGTTTTCAAAGCTCTCCCCACACAGAAGGACAATAAACTTCTGCGTGTTCCCTGTTCCGTTGCTTCCCACACATCAAGAACCCCTGATTCATGGGCCTGGTTAGGCAAAGTGGTGTGTCTGTTTTCGATGAGGCATAAGCTGTGGAATCCTCAGAAACCAGGCTGAAACAGCACTGAAGCCAGGCTTGTTTCAGGAAGGAGTCTGTTTTGAATTATGCTTCCTATTAGTGGTAGATTTAAAAATTAGGGAACTATGAGTAAATCTGGAACTTAACAAGGCTTAAAATAGGCCTGGGTCACAAAACTTGATGACTGTGTGACAGGCTGGTCTTCACTGCAACAAGGAGGTCTTTAACAAAAAAAGAAAGTAGAAAAAGCCAGAGTGACTGGAGTATGGGAGATGGGAAATAATAAAGGTAAGTTATTTCTTCCCATCTTATGTTCTGAAATGCAGAAAAAGTTTACACAAATGGTAAACATATGGAATAAATTATCAGGAGAATGATCTCAAAACAAAGACTACAACAGAGTTCAAGTGACACATTTCTGGAACAGAAATGCATAGTGCCATAAAGTCAACACAAAAAAGTAGGATTATGATTAACCTGAAAAAGGGCAAGCAAATTAGGTTACAAGCCATTTGCCTATTCCTTATGGCAGCTTCCCAAGACTGCACATCTGAAATGTGTAATTTAACATAAGTCCAAAGAGACTTCCTTGCCAACTACAGAAAAATTAATCAAACATATTCTTGTACCAGATGAGTAGTAGGTATTTATACAAATAAAGAGGCATGATCTATTTATACACATATGCACCCAGATGCTTGTGCATGTTTATTATAGTTGAATTGAAATTAGATAACCAACATAAAAACCATTACACAACATTATACAGGTCAGTTAGTTCACTGCTTGAGTTTCAGCCAGGCTGGCCATAAAGTCAGGTAATAAAGCTGCAATGCTTTGAAAACCCAGATGTGTTTGAAATGTGTTGCTCCATGTGATTAAAAGAGATGTGAGAGGTCAGTAAAACAATATAATCTAACACCATGTCTACACTGCAGACTTCAGCGGGCACAGCTACACCAGGCAGAAGGAGGAAACTGTTTAATACCTGACTGATACAGCCATACTGCCAGCTGTGCCACAAGTGTTAATATAATTACCCTGGTATAAAGCTGAAATTTCATAAAGGGAACTTCTTTCACTTAGTGTTTTTCTTATGCTGGTATGATATACAGATGTGCTAACATAACCAGAACTCTAACACAAACACTTTCTGCAGCAATAACATAGATACAGCCAAAACCATCCAGGGCACAGAAACACATGCTAAGAGTTTACTTTGACTATTTCTACTCTAAATATATTACATCACCAACGTGCTCCAAATACACACAACTAGGGATTTGTGGGAAAAACATACAAAAGCCGCCCCATAAGCAACACTCCAGCAAAGTTGGGCCTTCTAGCAGCCCAGCTGTGTTGCTTAGCAACAGCATCTTTTTTGCCGCTGCCCACACACCTATGCTAACAGACACCAATACGAAATGGCCTGTTTCCACTGCTTCAATGCTCTCCTCAACTTCCATGGCTTAATCTTGCCAGCTGCCATCATTGGGACATTGGCACGGGTACGAGGTTGGGCTGTAGTCTGCTATCCTAAACCCTGACACAGGTAATGACAGAAAGCCGAGGCCGACGTCTGAAAGAAAGATGGAAAGATGTCTGGAAGAAATTAAATCCCCGAAGTACCACCCTCCACACCCACCGACCCAACCCTTCCTGCCCCTGTGGGAGGCGTGGCGGACGCCAGCCCCTGGCTTAGTGGGCGGGACAATCAATGGGTCAATCAGAGAGAGGCCTCGTGGCATTCTTATCCAATAGCCAACTTTTCCTGCCCTTCGGGGCGGAACGCTCAGAGGGAGTCGGCGCTGAGCGCCACGTTTGGTTCTGGCGCGGGGGCGGGCCCGCGCCGTGCCCTCACGCAGGATGGCCGCCGGCAGCGGTCACGTGGGAGGCAGCGCCCTCACGGCGGCCTAGAAACATGGGGGGGGGGGTGTGGGGGGCCCAGAGGGGATGAAGCGCATGCGCAGCGCTGAGGGGCGGAGGAGCGAGCCGGCAGGAAGCTCCGCCCCCGAAGCGTGAAGCTCCGCCCAATCCCGCCCCCGCCCCGAAGCACCGCCTTGGTGGCGGGAAACCACGCCCCGGTGATGATAAACCCCGCCCCCTCGGGGCCGGCGGCCGTGCCGCTGCGGCCGGGGGGCGTGGCCTTCGCTTCCTCCCCGCCGGGGCCGGGGCCGGACCGGTCCGAGCCGTCGAGCCCCGCCCGGTGCCCCCGGCTGCCCCCGCGGCCCGCACCATGTCCGACGCTCCCGCCGTCCCCGAGGACGTCTACAGCCTCTTGGCAGGTGAGGGCAGGAGGGAGGGCTTCCTTCCCGGGGGGCGGGCGGAGGGAAGGCCGAGGGGGGCGGGCCGGTGGGAGTGTGACGGGCCGGGGGAGCCGCGGCGTGCGGGGTCAGCAGCCCCTGGAGCCGCGGCCCTGGCGGGCGCTCGGCAGTCGCTTCCAGTGCCCGGGTTCGGGGGTTCTCTCCTTCCCATCCCCCCAGTTCCTCCTCCCCGGCTACTTCCTCCCCCCTGCCCGTCCGTGGGGAGCCGCAGCTCTCCGGCTCGCTTCCCCGCAGGGGGGAAGGAACGGGCCGGTTCTCCCTCCCGGCTGGGCGCCCGCAGCCCCGGTCCGTGCCCGGGACCCGACACCTCCCCCTGGCCGGGCGCGTTCGGGGCTGCGGGCGCCCAGCCGGGGTGAGGAGTTCGGGGGCTCCCGCGGCCGTGCTGCGGGGTGTGTGACCGCCGAGCCAGCCGGGGGAAGGCTCTGCCCTCGGGGTGTGCTGGCCGGGCCGACTGCCCGCGTCAGCCGGAAAAAAGTAATGAACTTTCCCGCTGAACAGCTGAGGAGCAACGAAAGGGTTGCTGAATTGCTGGCGTGTTGTATTATCTGTCACACACCTCTGACCGTGACTGTCCACGCTCTTAGGATGCGTTGGAGCGTAGGAATGGGATTATTTCTCACCGTGAAAGGTTATAGTGTTAGTACAGAATTCTGAATACGGGTGGCTTCTTTTACCTTCAAGAACTCAAAAAAATTGCCTTTTTTTTTTGTTGTTGTTACTTAAAATACATAGTATATTAAAAGTTGGCTTTCTCGTATCTTTATCAAAAAGTTTGCTATCCTGAAACCATTTTAATTTCAGTGGGACTCTTTTGGGAACTTCCGTTTCTGCCACGCGAACTTCTGTAGCTCTAACTTTGCCATTCAAATTACCCATGCTTTTTGAAATCTTCCTTCTGAGGCCAAGCACTCAATTACATGGCTGGACACCTGCTGGAGTCTAGTGCAGCTCATCATCTTCACAGACTATTATTGTTTTAAACACTTTGATTGTAAGAGCTAATGCTTGAAACATAGCTCTCATGACATCTCGCCTTCTTCTAACTGTCTTGCTTTCTAACTGGAATTTCTAACTATGTTACTTGCATATCATACCATCTGTAGTTAAAATTTGCATGGAAGGCCACCAGAAAAAAAAAGGAAAGCTTCTCATGATTTCATATGATGAAATACATTTGTAATCATTTAGAAAAAATAAATATCATCCTTAGAGAGCCTTTCTAAATTTTGGTCTTTTCTATGACAATACTGAATTCTGGAACTCATGGTCAGATGTGGAGCATATATGTTTGTTTTGTTGCCAGTTTCACTGAGTGAAGCTCATCTTGAAACTCTTCAATGTTTTAAGTACTTTAAAAATTTTTTGAGGGGAAGGATGTGATGCAGATGGGATCTTTTGAGATTGTGGTTTCTCTCTCAGTCATGGTACCTCATTTACACAACTTGTCCTTCCTTCCTTCTTCCCATCTTTATCCAGTCTGCCATGGAAAGAGAGACACAAAAGTTTGTATTTTGAAGTGAAACCAAGAATACCTATTTTTCCTCAAGAGGGTTGTGTATAGGTACTTTCAGAGTTGCTATGAACAGCAGCCTAAGTTATATACAGCTATCTAATGTTTGTATAGATAGTATGTACAGCTTTAGCTTTTCTGGTTTCTTTTTGTGCTGTCTATAGAACTGAAGTTAAGAAGGCAATGCAATGATTTACCAATGATCTTTAAATATTTGTTTTATTATTGCTACTAGTAATAATAGTTTGCAACTTTTAATTGTTATCTTCAGTATGGTTATACAATGTTAAAATTTAATAACCTACTTATTTTTGAAAAAGAGAAGGTGGCATTACTTTTTACAGTTTGTGTTAAACTTTGTTTTTGAAGGTTATCAGTCAAGTATATGAAAGTTAGAAATGAGAGTAATTCAGGCTGTATGAGCAATTCTTTCACTGATATGTGTAGTATCTCACAGTCTTTTATGTAGGCTTCTTCTTTTTTTTTCTCAAACTATTCCTGTAGTGAAGATGTATGGAAGAGGGAAGGGAGCTCTGTAATATTTTTACTATTCATCAAGAAACTGTTACACAATATAAAGACCACAGTTAGTAGATAGTTATTAATTTCTGCATGCTCTTCTTCGAGGGTGCTTCTTAATGTATTATTTTAATGTCTCACAGTTATTGATCCAGCACCTCTTTGAGATGAGGGAACATTGTTTTCCTATTGGTAAAATTAGTGTAATAAACAAGATGTGATTGGGGTCACAAAAAAATAATCAATGGTGGAACAGAATTAGAATTCAAATTTCACCTGCCTCCATGCTGTGCTGGTTTCTCCAGATAATAATATGAGTTGGATGTCTGTGTTTGGTGGCCATTACACGTGCCAGGGACTTCTGTTGGGTTCGGTTGAGAATGTGCAGTTAATAGGTAGCGAGAAGCACTGTGTTTTAGTCTGATGTTCATGTAGCAGAGAGGCCCCCACAGGTGCAAAATCTCCTTATAACCTGCTATTCTACTCTTCCTCCTTTTCTTGGCCTTTTTGCCTATGATTTCCAACTTATGCAATAAGTGGAGGCATGATCATATGGATTTCCTTATCCCTGCTTACCCTTGATTGATGGTTGGAATATGTCCACCCACCATGCTGAACAAGTAGGGGTCCTACTGGAAAACATACTAAGTGCTCCTGTAGTTAAACATGGCGATAATGGGAATAAACACAGCAGGGGATGAATTAAAGTTGCACAGGAAATTTTCCGACTTGTGAGTGCTTTACTTTGAACCTAAACAATATTATATCTTTAACACAAAAACAAATTCTGTCACACATGCTGGCAGGGTCATTATAGTTGCATATCAGTGGCGCTGAAATGTTCCAGGCAGAAGCACAGCTTGAGCTGAGGGCTAACTGCATTAGTAGGAAACAGGAGGAAGCTGTTTCTGTAAAGTTGAAGGGGAAAGGTCAGTGTGGCAATAGACTTATTGCAGAGGATTATTGGGATTGCACAATCCCATCCTGTCTTCTCTGACTTGTTCCAGTGGTAGGAGGGAAACACTGGAGACAGACACAGGGTCCTCTGGTCATGAGTTGAACTCCTGGTAGGAGGAGAAAGTAAGTTTGTTGCTCTCTTATCTCCTTCTTTACACCTTGGAGGTGTGCGGTACTGTATGTAACTTCTTCATTCCCCACCCATTTCCCTGCACTTAATAGATGATGCTTGAGACAGAAGCGTTTAGTGAAAGAAGCCCAGCCCTGCTCTGCTTTTTCTTCTTTTGAAAAGACATCCTCTGTTGTGTTTATGTGATATTTTGGGTGTTTGGCAGAGTGGAATGTTACTCTTTTTTTGTCCCCTCAAATTGTTGCTGGTTACCTAGGTTGTTGGAGGCCTGCTCACATATATTTTTTCCTTACTAAAGTTTGGCTTGTTCATAACTGAGGAGGAGCTTGAAGGCTGTTTCTTCCCCCAAAGGCATATTATTTCTCCTGTAATGTAAACCAGACTAGTTGCTTCAATCATCTTGACTGGAAAAAAAATTCTCGAGTTTTTTTTCAGTAATAAAGATTTAGTTGGAGGTAAGACTTCTTTATTTTTTCACAGCCTTTGATAATGTTATGATCATTAGATATGTGTATCATTTATATTTTTTCCCCTGTTCATGACACCTGTAGTGTAGTATGTAGTGACTGTAGTATGGGTGCTATTGTTCAATTTTCCTTTCACACTTGGCAGTATTTCTTGTTTGAGTCTTCTGTATTAGTATTTTAAAAGTTACAAATACTTTCACAGTGAAAATAGGATAAAATTTTCTCTAGTTTATGTGGAACCTTATTTCCCATCCTAATACCATTTTCCTTGTTCTATTACGCAAAACCCCAAACCTAAACAGAAACCAATGTTCTTGCCCTAAAGATCATTTCTACCCAGATATTATTCAGTTTGTTCAAATGCTTAGTTATATTGTCCAAATCACCTTTTTCTGTGTGATTCCTCTTATTTTTTTCTTCAAATTAATACTGTTTACCTACTTGTTTAGTTGCATGTTGGAAATAGCTTGCAGAAAAGGGTAAGGCAAGAAAACTACAAGACATTGGATCCAGTGCATGAGTTGCTTACCTTTTATTTTTGGACTGCACTGGTTATATTTACCCCAATACCCAAAAAACAAACTGTCCGTTTTCATTTTCCATGTCAGCTGTTCTTGGACTTGCTCCTTACATGAAAAGCTCCTGTCATAGAAAAAGACTTCTGGGTACAGTGTGGCTCTTCTTTATTGATTGGTTCAATTTTAAAAGTGCACTGTTGTTTAAAACTTTACTCGTTTTAAAAGTATAATTTCTGTGTTTCCAAGGCTTTAGCAAATGCTAGTTCATGCTGAAGAATCCATCTGTACAAGATAAACCAGGGTGATTATTATAGACATCTTTTAAGTAGACATGTATTTACAGCTTTGGTAGTATGTATGTGTTTCAGTAGTAATGGACTAAGATTAGAAACAGTGAGGTGAAAAAAATGCACCAGGGATTCCTGGTAAGAAATAACCTCCAGTGATTTGAAACATAGTTCAATTGTCTCTGCCATAAATTTGGGAATAAGTGTCATATATGGGTGATAAAAATGGCATAGGCTATTTTTTATATACTCATTATTCACTTAGTTTGTCTTTTTCAATTAACATGGAGTCTATCTTTCTCATCTGACTGGGTTTACGTTTCTTTCATAATCATATGTCAACAAACCACAATAGACACAGCATAATGTGGCATACAGTGTAAATCTTTAGGTTAATCCTTAACATTTTTTATTATAGTTCATTTGGAATCACTTTGTAACTTGATCATGATTTGTACTGGTGTGCATTTTTTTCAGTATATGCTTAATATGTTACAGCTTCATCTTTTCTCACCTCTTTGATGTAGAGAGAGGATGCTCAACTACTCATCCAATGAGATTAGAAATATATAGCTATATATATATATATCCTTGATTATAATTTTTCTTTTTTAGTCTTTTAAAAGAGATGCCTTATTGATTTACTTCATTTGAGGAGTCTTAGCAGTTTGTGCATATTTCTGCTTTTAAAATCACTGATAAAGCTGTTGAGCGTCAACATTTTTCATGCTACTTACTTTGTATGTGTCAACCCAGCAATGAAACCTTGCTTCTGGGGATTTAAGGTACAGCAGTTTTCAAAGGCAGTCCTTTCCATGACTTTGCACTAAAAGGAATGCTCACCTTCTTGTTAGGCTGGATAAATGTGGTATTTTTAGACAACTTGAAGTTCAGTCACTTTTATTTTACATCATACGTTCTGTTTCTGATTAAGCATATATATTTAAAAGGCAATTTAGCAAACTCTGGAGAGAGACTTTAAAACATAGTTTCAAAGTCGGTTTTGCAAAAGCAAAATCCTCAAATATTTCTTTATTTAAGAGAACAGGCAGTGACAGCTATTGCTTGATAGTTTGTCTTCAGGCTTGTTCCCTATTAATGAGTCGCATGAATACTTTGAAATCTAATTAATTAACTGCTTTCTGAGGCCAGCCTGTGTAAAGCTGAAAGATACATGGCAATGTGTTTAATACTGGTCACCTTTGGACAGTATGTGTGTAATAAATGTGCCTAGCTTGCAGCTATCTCCCAAAATTCTCTGGCCTGCCATCCCAAATTCTCTGGCTGGCAGCCGGCTGCTGGCTCTCTCTGTCCTTGAGGCGGAGGAGAGAGAAGGCTGGTGGCTGCAGGAATTGCTCTGCTGAGCTGCTGTTGCCTTCTTGTGTGGGTAGCAGTACGGCTGCCAGTGTCCCTGGTCATATGATGGATGTGTGTCCAGCCTGCAAACCGGCCTGTGTTCTTCCTTGGGCCATGGGCCCTGCCACGTGCGTGGCAGCGCTTACCTATCTCATTGCCACTTTCTGATTCTTGTCATTTGAATGGCGTCAGCTCATCAGTTGATGTGTCCATGATGGAGTGATTTAACTTGCTGATGTGATTGGATAATGTTTAGGTTATCTGCTGGAGGAGGAGAGAAAGAAAGACCTAGCACCTAGTCTTTGAGTGCCTCTGTGGGAATCTGCTTGGCCCACCCTGACAAAAAATTGAGGTAGTTCTGTCCTAAGTATGTTTGTTAAGTGTGACTTACATTTACAATATTAAATCCTGTAAACAACAAATGTGCTATGATTTGTTGTGCTTAGCACTCTTTAACACAGCACTTGCTTTGGGCTAGAAATTTACAATGTTCTTGAAAAATTGCATCTGTGTGGTTTCAGTCTTCATTAAAGAAAATAGCTCCAAAGACTTCAAAACAATTAAAATCTTGCAGTGTTGTCTGTTTATAATAATTGAAGTAAAGACAACCATAAACTGTTTTAACAATGAGATGCAAAATAAATCTTAGCTTTTCTCCTTGTAAAAGGACTGTAGATGAAAATGAAATTAAAATGGCATTTATCTTTTGACTATTCTGTGAATTGGCGCTTAAGTTTTGAAATGTATGAACTGGTTGAAGTGGACAGAGCTAGACTGAGGTGTGACTTTCCTTTTCTGTCAGTTTGTAACCTGTATTGGCAGAGCAATTTGTGAGTGAATTGTATCAATTGGATCTTTCAGTTTGGTAGCTTTTGTTCATTCCTGCAGGCAAATAATTTCTCTGGGGTATGGTGCAAGCAAATTTAGTATCAGGAGCTTTAAGAAACAGAGCAACAAATATGGCTATTAAAGCTATCAAGCAGTCTAACAAGCTTAAGAAAAGAGGTGTTAAATAGGTTTCCACTGTCTATTTTTCTATGTTTTGTTTTTGTTTATTTGTTTTAGTGTTTTTTTTTTTTTTTTTTAATTTTTGTGTTTTCAGTGGGAACAGCTAAATGTCTGCAATATGTGATCCTAAATAGCTGCTCAGTTCATTAGGAAACATTTATGGGAATATGTAATTTGGGTTTTTTTTTTCCTCTGAGGTAACTGATTAGTTAAAGTGCTTTTAGATCAGAAATCTGTTCAAAGAGGTTTTCTTTTTGGAATTTATCTTTTATTCCTTTCAAAATTTTTTGATCAGCTGCTGCTGAAGCATGAAACAGGTCTATCCTGAAGCGCTTGTGAGTAGTAGTTTTGTGTTCTGAGTAGCATCAAACTAATACAGGAGAGACCAAGTTGTGGATCATCCTGGAGAAGGGAGAGCAAGTAAGTGACTAGAATAGTGGTGAGAAATGGGTAAATTTTGCTGCTTCTCTTTGAAGTTTACTGTATGAAACTTGGATCTGCCATACTGAAGTCTCAAGTTCTGTTTTAATTCCTACATAAATCACTTTGTGGAAGGTCAGAGAAATTACAGCAACATTTCCTTATGTTAAGGCAGTCCATATTCCTCTACAGTGTGGAAGTACAGGAAGTGAAGAGATGATCATAACTTAGATGACTTACTGGCTTCTTGTCCAGAGAAGCTTAGGGTGTTACTCATCTTGTGCATCTGGTACATCCTGGATGGATTTACAACAGTATATTAGAACAAGATATGTAACATACTGTGTAATTGTGAGTAGATAAGAAAAATCTATGGTACAGTAAAATGTAATTTTCAAGTAAACTGCTTCTTTAGCATCATGTGTATGTCAGACCTGTCTTCATATTTTGGGGTTGTGATGAATCAAGCCATATGGTATCTCTGGACATACGGAAGTAATAGTGTTACTGTTCCAAGATGAAAACAGTGCACCCTGACTGTGGGTACACCGAAGCTCTGGGAACTTGTTTCACATACTCATGTGAGAGGAAAGCCATCCCAGGGAGGTCTTCTGTAACTGCTGCAGTTTAGAAATGACAAACTTAGATATGCTTGCTCTCTTTCTGCCTCTCTCCTCCAACTCTCCTTATACTGAGAGTAAATGGAGCATCTACTTCTGCCCTGTCCTTCCATGGCTGAAAATTCTCTATTATTTCTGCTTTAGAAGTCCAAGGTTTTCTGGAAAACAGCAAAATCTGTCAGCAATATAGTCAGTCCTCAAATTTTTGTATCCAACGTATTTTAAGCCAGAAGTGTTAATCCTTTTTTTATAATAATCAACTTGGTCTCTCTTCCCCACATACTCCTTAATTGTGTTATTTCAACATTTGTATTTGCATAAAGCTTTGGCAGTCAGAATCTGAGAAGTAAAGAATCCCACTGAGTTTAAATGAAGACTTCTGAATCCAAGTTTTGTGATTGATTAGTGTCCAAAGGTTACCATGCAAGTATTGCTCCTGATTTATAAACATAACTAATTCCTCTTAAATTTCGCATATTCGTCCCTAGGTAGAACTTTGAAGCTGCTATGTAATTTTTAAAATAAATGTATAAAAGTGTTGAAAAATAAATATTTAATTAGGCATTCTCTCTCCAAGTGAAAGCTTGTTTTGTACTGGAAAATCCTGTTATGCTTCACTGAGAGAAAAACTGTTGATTTGTTTTGAACTGTTTTGATTTTTGCTCTGAATAGTAAAAGTATCAGGTTTTTTGACCTTAGTTTTGTCGTTGGTCAATATCATTGGGTTCTGTGGGTTTCTCATCTGCCAGCTTGATTGGCAATTCCAGTCATTGGAATTTACAAAGATGTGTACTTTTTCTATGGATTTGGAAAAAATCCCCGTAGGCATTCTTGGTGTACAGCATAGAGGTTGTTGGGGGTATGTCTGGAGGATTCATTAATACATGCTAAGTGCCTTTCCTTCTGTCCTTTTAAAGAAGGAATGCCACAGAACTGAGTGAAAGCCTCTCCCATTTAGGATTACTTTGGAAAATGTAATGGGGAAGATTGTCTTAAGGATAGAAGAGGATCATTATCATTCTTGAGAACTCTAAAATACTGTAAAAAATGAATATTTTTGCCACACTCTGTGAGGACAGTAATCTAAACATCTAAATGATAATCTAGTGAATTATTTGTAAAGAAGAATATTTTTGTAATAGCTGTGCTGGTGTTCTTAAAGGGTAACTTTTGACTTTTTTTCTTGCAGCCTGTAATACAGAGGGTGATATGTTTCTGTTTTATAAAGGAAAAAGCAGGCAGTTAAATTTTTCATTTAGGAAATCTGCAGTAAATATTCATGTAAACTTTTGCACGTAGACCATTGTACTTAATTGGCTGTTATTTATGTTTCTGTATTAAAGTGGAACATCTTCTCTGATTGGAAAAGTTAGAAGATTGAAATAGTACTACCATATGCACTTGCATCTATAGAGAGGGAGCCAAGGTGTATATATGTTTCTCTGTGTGTGTGTCTGTGTGGGTGAGCAGGCACTGTGAGAAGGTGTTTTGTTACCTACAAATGCTTTCTCTTATTCAATGAGCATTAACAAGCAGGATTTTTTGATTGTATTTCTCCTTTTCTGTTTTTGGGATAATTGTATGTTGATTAGTAACTATAAGAAACTTTTAGTGTTGCTTTTTGCCATTGTGTTTTAATCAGGAAAACATACTACTGGGGGAGTTACACTCCCACAAATTCAATACACTGCATTTTTTTATCCTATGGAATGGATATTTGCTATATTAAAAGAACTGTGGTAACTTCTATGGAATGTTTTGTTTCTACATGACTATGTAAAAGTATCATCTGAGTAAGAATTAAAACTTAACAGTGTGGGCTAGAGCCTTAGTTTGTGATTCTACAAGTGCAGGTGTCCTTAATTTAAAGTACACTGTTGAGCATGACTCCTTTGATATGGTTATGGTGCCCAAGTAATTGTTTTCAGGATTGCTTTGGATGTGAATCTTTTCTCTTTAATCTAAATTAAATGTAAATCTTTAGTCAATCTGATTTCAGAGGCATTGTGAGAACACTTGAAAATACTATAACCAGTAAGTGAGCTATATTAGTATCTGGGTAAGTGTTACTGCTGAAATAATAAATTACACAACCATCTTTGGAACTTGAACTTCTGAAATAACATGGCAGTAATATATGCATAAAGGCTATTTCCATGTTTTAGCTTTGTCTTTTACTTTAGGTGATGGAAAGTAATTGTTATAGGACTGCAATTTATTAGGACTTATGTAGCATAATTAAGTGAGCAAGAATCAAATGTCACCGTAGGATTTGCTGTGCTAAGCATAAGTAGATAGAGAACAAATGTATCCCATTTAGAATCTAAAATGTCTGTTAACTATGCTGTGAGTAGGGCTGAAAATAATTTTCTTAGTTTTTTCACGGTAGTATCAGGACAAACTCATTACAGCAGTATTTTGTCTTTTTTTGAGGTGTATTTATTTTTCTTCTTTATTTAGATGTTGAAACATTTGTTTCCCAAACACTAAAAGGAGAAAATCTATCTAAGAAAGCAAAAGAAAGAAGGGAAGTTCTTCTTAAGAAGATAAAGGATATTAAGGCAAGGTAAGTGAACTTCATGGCTTTAATATGTTATAAAGACGCTTACTGGTAACTTAAAGTTTTTTGCCATCTTTTAATAAACATTAGCCATATTAACAATTAAAAAATCTGTCTAGGTCCTGATTTTTTAAAAAAATCTGCATGGGTTCAAGCTTTTTCTTCTCAAAACTGCTACACTTAAGTAAGAAATGGAATCAGAATGACTTGTCCTATTTGAATTGCTTAATATTCTGAAACCTGATTGCAAGCTGGTTGGGCAGAGCTTGCCTTCACCTCTGCTTTGGTAAGATTCATTAAAACATGAGAAATACAATGTATTGAGGATATGAATGAGCTTCCTATCATCATATTCAGCTGGTATAAGACAGCATAATTCAATGCTGACTTTGCTTTACTACGTATTTTGTTGTTTAGCTCAGTAATAGAAAACTGAAACATAACTGAAAATTATTTATAAATCATGTTTGTTTAAGCAAACTGCTGTGACAGACAAAGCAGAGGGCTGTGGGTGTTGTTATTTTAATATCAAGGATGATTTGAGAGAATTCTATGGTGTGTTAATTTCAGTCAGCAATTCAGCTGAAGAGATTTAGCTGTACTTTCATTTGCACTACAGAATTTTCTTTTACAAAGCTCTTACAACTCTTATCAACTAGTTTATAGCCTAGTACTTGCTGTTCTTTTCATATTGTTGTTTTCATAGTGTTTTTCTAGCAATCACTCCTGTGTGATCTCTCCTAAACATTCCATTGATGGCATGCTTCTGCCCTTGTGGCAACTTGTTTGTAATTTTAGGGACAGCACAATCATCTGGTGAGGGCGCTAACGGTAGGGAGACACGAGATGTGTCCCAAAATATTGTATTTGAAGTTTTGTGTTCCTTTCATTCAGGCTGTAAATACTTAGGGAGCTAGCTCTCCCTTGTACTCTCCTTTAAGAAAGTAGTATTTTATTTATTTTTTTTGTTCTTTTTTGTGTTTTCCATTCTGGGTTATTGAGTTAACTGTGACTGTACAGATGACTTGCAGATACAATGCTACTGACTTTTTTCTTAACTGACTGATGCTTTTTTGGATGATGAAATACCAAAGGGAGGGAACTTGCATTTATGAGCATACTGACACTAAATCTTTTGCTATTCATTTATGTGATCCCATGGTTTCACATCTTATTTTAATTTCTAATGCCTTCTTCATTTCCTGTAATATTATTCACTGTTAACAGTGTTTTGCTTTTCATGCAGGCTACAAAATACATGCACATTGTAGTCTCCTTTGATTTTAACATCCCACATGTTGGGCTGTGTCTATTACTGCCACTTGCTACTCTGGATTTCTTAGATCTGGCCTTTTATCTCTGTTTACATTTCTCAGTTTCTTATCTCTAGACCATTCCTTTCTCTTCTGTTTGTTTCTTGCCAGCATCTCCTTATTGACTAACCTGATACCTTACTACTGCTTATTGTTCATAAAGATGATCTTGGCAGCTGCATTTTATTTGCCAGTTAGTTCATAGCCCATGAATGCTTCTTGAACGCCTCTCTACATAACTCTGTTCTGATAATTTTTCTGTGTCATCAAACTGCACCCAATTTTGTTTCTAAAATAACAAGATTGATCTCTGAAGAAACAGTATATAACAGTATGTTTTCCCTGTGGGATGATAATTTTTTTTCTTTTCTAGGCATTATATATGAGATCTCTTTCTGGTTAATAATTCATACATTTTCATTTGGATTTCTGCAAATTTACTGCAGCTATACCCACTATTTTTGGTTTTTTCCCCCTTTCCTATTGAACTACTGGTTTATTTCAAAATATGCTTAATGATTTTACTTGTGCACAAAACTTTTTGGAATTTGTTAATATTTAGAAGATTTAATAAAATGAAAGATGCTTTTGTGTGTTTTTATACCTTAAGAAATCTGAGCAGATGTATGTTCCTAGAAAAGGCTGCTCAGTCTGGATTTGGCTTTGTTCAAGTCACTGGGGATTCTGCAAAGGCAAAAGGAAAACTGAGTAAATACCTTAAGTAAAAGATAAAGACTTCAGAATTTTCAAGGAAAACTTGCAGCGCTGAGTTTCGATCACAAAACTTGTTGAAAACTGGTTGATGTGTTCTGTGCCACGTCCTCGTGCCGTGGGTTTGCAAGTGCGCGTTGCTATATGATGTTTCCTCTTCTTTTCCCGCAGCTATCCTCAAGAACTCCCGGAGGAAGGTGAGTCTCGTGCCCTTCTCCCCGCCGTTCCCGCCGCGGTGTTTTCCCGAGGCCGAGGGGCCGGGCGCCCCCTGCTGCCTACGGCGGGGAACGGCCGCCCGAGCGCCCGGGGCGCGCACAGCCGCCGGGGCCGCTGCCGGCAGCCAGCGCGGCATCAGCGGAGCGCTCGCTGATGGAAGGAGTGGTTTGGAAATGCAGCTCAGGATTTAATATATAATGGAGCTCGTTATGGAGCTTATTTATTATAAATTTAGTATAAATGGAGCTTTGTTAGCAAGGGTGCAGCCTCGCGAAAGACCATGTGACGTGGGTTTATTTTTTTCCAGAGGAAGTGTATGCAAAGTAGCCTGCTTAGGAGATAAAATTTTAGCAGGGATTACTTATTTCAACCGTTTTTCTTAACGTTTCAAAAGTCTTCAATTCCATAGTGATGTTTCTTTAACCTTTTAATAGGATCATCTCGTGGCAATATGATATTGGCTTTCGATCCACACTGAATGAATGTTTTCATAGTGCAGTGGGAGCTCAGACCTTTAGCTGGAGAGGAGATGATTTAGTGTGCAAGTAATGAAAACTGAAGTGTGGGTTATCTATTGTCTTCTAGTGGAGTTTAAACAAAGCTGCAGAGTTCAATTTAGAGAAGACTGAAGGGTTTGTTGCTACAGTGTTCTGTTCTGTAACTAAACCTGGAAGGGCTCTTATTTCCATGATGTTAATTCTTGAGGTCATGACCTATAGCCTGTGGATGCTGGTATGAGGGTCACAGTGCGAGGTCAGAAAAGCCTATGCAAAGCTTCACTTTTTGCAGTGGTTGAAGAACTGTCTGTTTCTGGACAAGGAGGTTCAAATGTGTAGGTTGCAGCGTGCCTCCTGAGAAAGTGAAAATATGTAAGTCGTATTAGGCAAGTAATGTTGTAACAAGGCACAACATGTTCATACATTTCTTATGCCTGTTTAAATCAAGTTATGCAGCCACAGTTCAACTGAAAGGGACAGTGCAAATTCAAACTTCCCAAAGGTTCAAGACTGCCAAGATTTTGTAAACTCCAAATATGTGATGGTTTAAAAATGGTATTAAAGTAATTTGCTATTTTTTATATTGCATATCAGCACTATTACAGAAGATAAAATGTAGTTTTCCTCTTCTCCTCACTGTCCAACAGAACTGAGTGTGAGAAAGTAAAATGTTATTTTGTTAAGAAAATTACTAATATGAAATTAGGTGAGGTGGTTGTTTCATTGCGAACCTATCTTACTTTGGAAGAGCATGTTTTTGAAGATTTAATAACTTCCTGAGGCACTGACTATAATAGGCATGGGAGTTGCCTACAAAAAGCAGAGTTTGCATTTATTGCTTTGTGTAATTTGAAGGTCAAGAAAATTCTAGTCTATTTACTTTCTTCATTGGTAATTTGATTCGGAATTTCTTTTCCAGTTCAACAAATTATTAACAAAAATGAGATTTCATTATCTCTAGCAAAATGGATGATTTGATTTGTATAGTCCATAATTGTTACTGCGTAACTTGCTGTGATTTCTGTGAAAATTATATTCAGTCTTACTCTCTTCATTAGAGTACATTTGATTCTTAAGCAGGATATATTGCCTTTTAAAAAATTCTCGCGATATATCTCTGGTTTAGGTCATAGAACTATGTATAAATGCTGGGGCTTGTGGACACTGACACCTTAATTTTTAGCATTTTTCAATAAAATGAAAGTTATACCATTGTTTTCTGCAAGCAAGGATACATTTCTCCAAGTCAACGTCCATTTTCTGCATGCAGGAATATAAAAAATTACGAGAAATAGGGGCCTTCACTTACTTGCAAATTATTTGAAGGAATGTGATTTCAGTGAATGGTTGGTGTAATTTCCAGAGTTCAAGAAGTGCATGCTAAACTTTATTTGGTTGTGTCATTCTTACTTTAGGACTGTACAAATTAGGCGTGACTTTTGTAGGTGTAGAACAAAGGACTCACATGGAGATAAGCAGTCAGATTCTTGGCCAGCTCCTAGTGTAACAAAGCAGTGGCAGCAGCTGAGGGAGGTCAACTTTTGTGCCCATTTTCATACCTCTATGCCCACCTAGACATTTGAAAAATGGAAAATTTGGAAAGTATTGAAAACTCAAAAGAGGGTGATGGTCAGTTCCATTCCCTCCAGAGAAAGAAGAAATATTTCAACATATAAGGTGAAAAAAGAATAATATCTTACAGGAAAAAAAAGGAGGGGTGGGAGCAGAAATGTGGAAACTACATTGAAACTAGTGTTGAATAAAAAAAAAAACTACACTAAGGAAGAATAAAAACTAAGGAAGCTAGAAAGAATAAAAATTACTGTGTGTATTTAAACTCCATATTTACTATTCTTGGTTTCGTGGTAGCAGTCACTCCATTTTTAAAATGTAAATAAAATCTCTGTTCTAGCTGAAAGGGAAGGTGAAAAATGGTGCATACTGTCATGGTATGTTATCATGATATAGTGGTTACACTACATCAGCTGTTTCCAAGAATCTTGAGTTGTGATGTGTCACCCTTTCAGAGGCATCCAGAAGTATTTTTGGAGACTGAAAGAAGTGGACTAACACTTTCAAAATTCTTATATTTCCTGTAGGACATAAAGATCCTTGACTCCGCTCTCTCAAACAGCAGCTCCTTCAGCTTGTGAGTTGTTCCACAAGGATGTGTTGTGGACATACTTTCCACTCCACTCTCTTTCATCACTGAATGTTTTTGAAGTCCAACTGACTTTGCACATAGTGGCTAGCTGGTTTGACTAAGCTGTTTGTAAACTCTTGTTTTATGGCCTTTGGCCAATAGCATACAGAATCCTAACTATCCATATGGGTAAAGCAAGGAGGTTTGAAAAGAATAATAATAAAAAGAGCATGTGTGCAAGTAGAACCAGGCTCCTTAAAACTATAATCACACACGTGCATCTCTCTCAGAAAGTGCCTAGATATTTTTTTGCAACCAGATTGACGAATTTGAGGACTTTCTTGAATCGTCCTAGAAAGAAGCCTTCTGAAGTTGTCTATCAGGTCAGTAAATATGCTGACGAAAGCATCTTTTGTGTCTATATAGACTGAAAAAAAACCTGAAGCTTTTTAGGAGGAATGTGTACACATGCAAGTGAAAGACAAAAAATTAATTTTATGGGAAAATATTTAAATCTGGTGTGTGATGTGTTAGCTGATTGAACACTGACTTTTACAGTTAAGTGTGTTGTTAATTTATGGATAAAGAAAGCCCATGTTGTTCTTATGACTAAAAATATACTATTATATTTATGTCCAATCCACTGGTCTTTCATCAGATTTTATTTTTTAAGTTATTAGACATTTATTGTACCTATTTTATTCTTAAATTGAAGAACTCTGTAGAAAAGTCTTTCTCTTAGACACTGCTTTTTTTTTTCTTTTAATTTGAAATAGTTGACTATTTATCTAAGCAGTTTAAGCAAAACTAAAAACCTGTAGTCACACTCAATGACCTGTTCTAGATCTTAGAATTCAGAAGAAACTTGAAAACAGAGGTAATTGGCATACAAATTGGATTCATTTTTTATAAGACTAATATTTCACTAAAGGTATGAAAGTCTGAACTTTGTAAAAGATTCTGACTTAATACAGTTTTTGTTATTTCTCTGTTTTGAGATTAATTGAATCAATACTGTGACTGCCAAAATGTTTAGTTAAAAGAACCTTGTTTTCAATTTATGCTAAAAATAGTGCTAAAGTTGGCAGAAGCACCCTAAGCTCTAGAAACTGCATTTGTGTTTGAAGTTCACTTGCCATCTGTTCTATGCATTTATTTTAGTAAAATATATAGTTTTAATAACTTCTCACAAAATACTTTGGCTCAGTGTTGAAAGTGAGACACCAAAAGTACTAGCCAGCTTGAGTCATACTATGGGAATTTGCAGAACCAGTTCCCCATAAAGCACTCATTGCACCTCCTATTTGATCTACAGCACTAAAATATGCAGAGAAATATGCCATGATATTTTCTAACTAGCATTTTTCACTCTGATAAAAACTGATGATGGTCCACTTTTGTTTTTATTTCACTGTAACATAATAGAGGGTAAATCTGTGTCTGTAGAGCATTGGTGTTAGTCACTATGTAATTATTGGGAGCACCTGTAGGAAACCTTTAGATGACTCAGATGCTTCTAGCTCTTGGCAGAGCAGAGTGTGTCTGGAGCCCGAGACCTCTGCTTCCTGGAAATAGTCAAGCTGTTAGAGTAGCACTATATGCAAAGAATTTGTGTTTTGTATTTTTTTTCTTTTCTGTTTTTGTACAGGGTTCATATTTTATTTTTATTTTTTCCCCTTCTGTACTCTCTTTTTCAGAAAATGGCAGCAAGTAGAAGTCTCTTTGGACTTGAGAAAGGGAATCAGTATCTTGTGGTCACCAGAGCCGCATGTGCACACAAGTTCTATATTTTAACACACTTGACCTTTTTAGTCAAGAGCATAAATACATCATTAGTATTTAGCCCTAAATGGGAAGAAATGGCTTAATTGTTACCCAGTTGTTTGAGGATCATCCTGACGTATTTCTGGAGAGAACATCAAATGCATGAAAAATGTGCCAAATATACCACTCTATCCCAGAAGTCTGGGCGGTTTCACTGTAGGCAAGTCACTGTGTTGTCTCTTTCAGCTACATACAGCTGTTATCTGTGATGTGTCCACACCAAGAGCAATTTCAAGTAGCGTGAGAGACATCCACCAGTGCAGCACAAAATGGTTTTGTCCTTATATCCATTGTAAGAATGAGAGGCAACTCGGCAAGCAAAAGTTGCAGTTGCTTTTTTTGCTTGAAGCATATTTGCTTGCAAACTTAATGCTGTTTCAGTATTGTTTTAAGAAGTAGCTGCTAAAGAGTTTCTACTTGACCTTTACAAAACAAGCCATTAGTTAATAGGGGACCTGAGAAGGCCCTTCAGGAATGAGTGTATTGGAGCAGACTGCATGGCAAAGCATGCATTGAAAAATTGATTGTCAGAAGAATCCAGTCGTGCAGGGTGACGGGTGAATTGGGTCAGTAGCATCTTAAAAATACAGGATGCCCCTATCAAGGGGCTAAAGTATAACTCTGCCAGCTTGAAAGCAGCTTTGTCTACTTGTTCTTATGAAAAACTGTGTAGTGAGAACCTTGCTTGGTCTGCTTGATGGCTTCATCCAGTCCTTTGTTTCATGGGTTCTTACTGCAGCAGAGATTGGACAGGAGGAACTGATCTCAACCTGCTGTGACTTGGGACCTTCTGAAATGGCAAGAAGCAGGGTGGTTTGACCTACATATCTTTTTATTTTCCTGTGTTGTTTTATTTCTCTTATACTTGAGCAGTTTTAATGCATCATTCTGTCTAGACATCTTTAGAAATAAATTGAAAGTGTTTAGTATCTGAGGATGAGAGCTAGCAAGTCTCTTTCAGAGGCATTGGCTGAAACATTTTGCTTGCTCATTTTTAGAGTAAGTGGTGGAAGCAGTGTCTTTAATGCTTAAGAATTCATTATTGTAATCTCAGTGTTGCAGAAGAAAATTAATTCTTGGTGGGGGGGAGGCCTGGATTTTTTAAAAGCTGGATTCTTACAATGTAATAAGGTCCTATTCATTATATTGAGCTTGTACCAACTGGATTTGTTGGAAGCCTTCAGAACAAGGGGCAGGAACTGAAGTACAGCCCTTGTTTCAATGAAGAGAGTTTGTTTTATGCTCCGTTCCTAATGTGGTAAACTTACCCTTTGGTATGCGTTATTTCCTGGATCAATAAATAAGCTGTAATGGAAAAGGTAGCATTTAATAAGGAATGACATTGTATTTTTTTTTACAGACTTCATAAAATATTGATTCTGCTATCAAACCTGTAGGAGATTAGTTTAAGTTGCAGAAACTGGAGAATAGGGTCAGTCCATGTACATATTTCTGTTATTGTGACTGTTAAATATCTACCTTTAATTAATCTATTTTTCCCCCCATTTCCAGATAAATCATGTTATTCTGGGGAAACAAGAAACTGTATTAATGAGCATTAACTCCATAATTATACTTGTGGCTGCATAACAGGGACACATTCATGTCATTTCTTTAGGCAATAACTTTTCTTTCTTTTGCAAAGAAGTACTTTTAAACTGGTCATTAATTTTATGACCATAGAAATGAGATGCAAAATTTATGCTGTTGTCATTGGCATGGGTTCAAGGCACTACTGACATTATGTGTGATTGTAATGGAATGGCTGCCAACTAATGAGTCTATAGACATTTTGTTTGAGCATGCTTTGCTTTTAGATGTTTGATTAGGCAGCAATGCTTTCAATTATGCCTGCAAATTGTATTGAATACATTTACCTGATGCTCATTGTTGCTTTGTAGTTCAGTTTTCTCTTACATAAGTGCAAGTTGAATGCTTTTCTTTAATTTATTGATGCTTTTTGGGTGTATTTTTAGATACTTGGCACCTGAAGACAATAGTGGTTTGTGCTGCTCAACACTGACTCCTCTGACTGTTCAAGGAGTAACACATGGAGCTTCAAATGCAATTCTGACTGCTGTTACTCTGTAGATGGAGTATCAACTTCAATGCAACACATTGATGGAGGAGCATGTAAAGTGGAGAAAGGGTAGAGATTGCTCTGAATAGGAATGTAGGAGACAGCATAGGATCAACAGGAGCTGTCAGGAGCAGTATTTTTATATATTAACAGCATACAGTCCTAAGATATCTTTTAACCCTGACAGAACTAGGAGGCAAAAACCCGAAGGTTGATACCAGAAAGTAGTCCTTCTTTTATGCCAGCACATAAACACAAACACATTGTGAAATGTAGCCTGTTAAAACTCCAGAGTACAATGAGTCAGCCTTCCTATTGAAATGCCTGCAGTTCTTCTGTACAAATTAGATTATTTAGGAATTGTATTTTTCAGTGTATTATATAAATTGATGAAAACTATTATTTATTTGTTACTATTTTTCTTTACTCTAAAATATAAAATGGAGGATTTTTAAAAATTTAATCTAGTCCTGCGTCAGTGCAGGTTGCTTGTACTTCTATCCGGAGTCTGCCACCTATTCTCCACATTTTTTGTGTAAAGTGTGGTACCTAAATGTAGTATTGTATGACACAGGATTTATATATTGGTTCTGAGCATCATTCTCAGTGAGGGCTTTTTTCATGGAAGTCTTCAAGCCTTCTTTAGGATTTAACATCTAGATGATGCTTTGACAAATGTAAAGCACTGAGTGTGTAATTTCTTTCTTCATAATACACCCAACACTTTTCCTTTTTTGATTATTTTGTTTTAAGATCATTTTGAATTTGGATATTCTAGACATAAAACAGAAACTTGTTTTATTATGAATCTACATGCAGTATTGCCATGGCTTTTGTTGTTTCAAATACAGTATGTAATTGTCATGGTTTTCATCCCAGATGGCTGCTAAAGCCCATATAGGCCCTCACTCATTTGCCCCTGCTGGGATAGAGGAGATAATCAGAAGGGTAAAAGTGAGAAAACTCATGGGTTGATATGAAGCTGGTATAATAGGTAAAGCAAAAACTGTATACACAAGAAAGAGAACAAGGAATTCATTCATCACTTGCCTTGGGTAGGCAGGTGTTCAGCCATTTCCAGGAGAGCAGGACTTCATCACAAGTAACAGTGACTTAGACAAACATTATCACTCTAAGTGTCCCCTACTTCCTTCTTTTCCCCCCAGCTTTATATGCTGAGCATGGCATCATATGGTGTGGAGTATCCTCTTGGTCAGTTGGGGCCAGCTGTTCTGACTGTGTCCCCTCACAACTCCTTGTGCACCCCAGCCCACTCACTAGTGCAGTGGTGTGAGAAGAAGAAAAGGTCTTGACTCTGTAAGCACTGCTCAGCAGTAACTAAAGCACGCCTGTTTTATCAACACTGTTTTTAGCACAAATCCAAAACATAGCCTGATACCAGCTACTGTGAAAAAAATTAACTCTATCCAAGCCAAACCAGCACAATCTGGGATAGGTTTATGATATTCCCTAAATACGTATGTATGTATTAAAAAGTCCCTTGTTCCTAGGTCATCTGGCCTTTATATTTCATTTCTTTATATGAAAGTAAAGCACAAATGTTTACTGAATTTGAAATCCTAAGTGTAATTGGAAAATGAGAGTATGGTGACTTAGTGGAAGAGCAAGGTAACAGTGCAGCCGTGCAAACTTACAGAAGAGATTATGTGTTGCTGAGTGGGACAAAATCCTCTGGAGATGTTCTTTCTGCATATATACTCACCTACTTGTCATCTACAAGTCTTATTCATTCAAATATACTAAGATTTGCCATTCAGCCCATGAATTGTATGTGCTGGAGTGTGATGTTTGTTTGGAACTGTTTTCCTCTAGAAATACAGCGTAATATTTTAAATTTATGCTGGCACTTTCATGAAGGTTAAATGATAACATGTTTATGCATAGCTGATAAGAGGACATTTTTGATTGACAACCAGGGCTTACATATACACATAGATTCTATGCATTCTAGTACTAGTAAAAGTTTAGGGCAGGAAAACAGTGGAACATTTTTGCTATTGTTTAGGTTGTGAATATCATGTTTGCTCTTTTTATATGGAGTGTATCATCTGATAAAGATATATATATATAGGCAAAGAGAGACAGGCAACTGGTCTCTGGAATCTAAGTGTGAAAGATGATCATGCTGATTATAAATAAGGCATAATATTTTCTGTTCATGTCCTATCTGCACTGTGTTTTTCTGTTTGGAGGAAGAGGTGAATTCTAGAGAGAAATAATTTACTTTTGATTGGTTTGACAGGTGTGATGAAGTGCAAATATTTTGATCAGATTAACACGATGGCTGGCATGCTACTGGGAGAGGATTGTGTCAAAAAATAGGTTGGAGTCAGGTTCAGATTCAGAGCAGTTGTTAAATGGCATGGGAGCTTGGGAGGAAGCTCTCCCAAGAAAAGCATACTAAATTAATGAAGGGAAAGCCTAGCTAGTGTTTGACAACTTTTGAATGTAAAAGAACTCCAGCAAAGCAAAAATCAGGCTTTGTTGTTTAAATTGCATGGGAAACTTTGCCGTTCTTTACAAACGGCCATGGTGCTTTCTGTACATAGTATCTGAATTTTCTATGTATTTCCATTATTAAATGGGAGGGGGTAAAATTCAGCAATGGTTAGGCAGTCCTACTGATGAATGCAATTTCTATGTCTGTGAAGAAGAATATTTTCACTATGCATGGGTTTATTTTTGATTCTTAGAAATTAGTTTTCTGATCCAGTGCTCCAAGAAGGAACACATAAATAGAGAAGGATATTTGGATGGCTCTGAAAAGCTTTTTGTGTTTGTATATACCAAAAAGCAATGCTTGAACAATTTAGTGTTACATGATTTTCAAGAAATTTGAGGGCTATTTAATCTATTAGAGCATCAACTTTATCGTTCTGGTCTAATGATTTTTGTCATATTTAGTTTTTTCTCCTTCACCAAGATTTGTTTTTTTTTAGGAGCAATGTAGTTTGTTATTTCCCCCCACCCCACTTCTTTGCCTAGATGTGTTAAATATATCTGAGAAAATATACTGAGTTTCAGGAAGAAGAAGTTAAATTCTGCTTAATTAGGTGAAAGCCTCAACTAATATTGATTTCACCATATCTTTCCCAGACCTTTGCACTTGTGCATGACACTGATTTTATATCTGTTGCAGTGCGGGGTCTCAGTTGGGCAAGAAATTCATTAACAGAATGCTGCATTAAGCCACAGGTTCATACCAGGTGCTGCCAGACGGCAGTTCCACTTCTAGTTTCATGGGAGGAATACACACACAGTTTTGCAAGGCAGTGCCTAATTATAGCAAAGAGAAGTAAAAGTGGGCAGAGGTCACTGCTGCCAACAGTAGTTTGGCTTTTCCTGGGAGGGGGAGTTGCTGCAGCTCCATCCCACACTAGGACAGGCAGAACTTCAGAGCCTGGTGCTCTCCTTTTTTCCTTCTGCCGGTGTTTTCTCTTTCCCCCGTCGTGAGAAGCTGCCAGCTGTGCAGTGCTGGGAGCAGGTTCATTGTATGACAGCATTTAGGGAAACTGCTCCAGCAGCGTTTATGCATCGGGTCAGAAGGTAGCCCTAGGACGGCACTGCTCACAGCTGTGCTGGAGCCTGCCAGTGTCCATGAGAAATAGGATTTTTTCAGGTCCAGATAGGAATTAATATCCTGCTTACTACTGGAAATACTTTTATTGTGTATGTTTGTGTGATAGACTTTTTAACTAGCTGTGTGTATTGACTTTTACAGAGCTGGAAGATGAGGAAGAGTCTGAGAACCCTCTTTCTTCGCCTCCTGATAGCGTCTCAATAGCATCTGACCGATACGATAAAGAGGATGAAGCACCTTCTGATGGTATGTGACACTGTTTACCTTAGAAAGTACTAGATTTGCCAGTTTGCTATCAGCTGATGTAATCAGATCCTCGTGATGCGAATGTTAGTGTTGGAAAACAGATAAACAGATAAGCAGCACAGCTGGACACTTTTCTTACCTTTACAAGAACCTTTAAAAGAACTGAAGAGCTCTCTCTAGTGGTCCTAGAGCATAGTGAAGCTGTCTCAAATTTACGCGGTGTTTCTCAACTCACATTTTTTGATAACAAAGCATCTTCTGTAGATACATATGTTTTTAAAGATAGATCAGTGGCTAAACCAGTGTGAATATTTGTAGTAACAAATTGTTCGTTAATTCAACATTATCAGATTCTTGCTTAATTTTATTGTGCTGCTTAATGGCTTACTGTATTATTTATCTAATAAATAATGAAACAGTTTATGTGATTGATATTTTTCTGCAAACTCCATGCAGAATAGGTTCATAAAATATTAAATTAATTATTCCTACAGCGTTTCCTTCCATTAAGACAGTCTTTTGTCCAATGTTTTTGTTATATAAATTTTAAGTTTGGGTTTGCATTTAAAAAAAGTCTACGCTTCATAGCTGTTTTCCATGTTGTTTTATTTTGTATTCAATGAGTTTAATGCTAAATGCAACTGTTCTGAAGATATGAACAATTGAATATTTCAACAGTTAACAAGCTTGCTTTAGCATAGTGTCCATATTTTTGAGATTAGTTTATTGTATACATAATATAAACACCTTCTATGGATAATATATGGCAGTAAATTAAGAATATGTACAAATAAGTTAACAATGTATATTAATTTGTGGCACTGGAAGTTAGATAGACTTACTAGTGAATGATGTTTTCTGACATGATATGATGATCAAACTGTGCAGCTCCATCTCGAAATACAATTGCTGAATGAAAATATGCTTCCTGCAATGTAGCACTCCACATTTTATATTATCCAGATTATTCCCTTTGGAAACATAAATTGCTTTTATGAGGTATAAAATTATGTCTATTGCAGAACAGGGATAAGTCAAGTACATGCATAAGTGATAAACCTTCTAACCACTGATTCAGAATAATGCTTTTTTTTTTTTATGTCCAGAACTCTGTAAAATGTATAACAATAATAATCACACTTTTTTTTTTTATATTGAGCTTATTGCATATTGGCAGAGTGATCTACTAAAAAAAGTAAAACCAGGCCTTTTCACTCTCTGGTTGAAATGTAATTATCAGTCAAATTGAGTATGGCTTTTAGAAAACCCAAGCTAATTTTCAAAACTACAGATGATTGCAACTTTCTATGTATTTATTTTTGCTTACAAACATAATCTTATCATTATTTCTAATTATAACTTAATAACATGGTACTGATTGCATAAAGGGTATGTGGCAAAATTATATGACTATTTAATAGGAGATATGATTATAGAGTTGTTTCAAAACAGTTAATCAAGAGAAAAGTGATAATGTTCATAACCTAAATAATGAATGGCTGGAGAATGCTGATGCAAGAGTATGTGAAATACTGTATGAGCTTGTACAGAAGGATGATTAATTTTTAGCCTGTTTTCAAAGATACAAGACTAGGTATAATAGCTGCTCAACAATGTCTTGACTAGTTCATACTAGTTTAGGTAGAAATATAGGGGGTGCAATTCTTTTATATTTGAGGTGATTTTACTGTGCTGGTCTTTCTGAATTTTATGATAAATCCTCTTTAATTACCTAGTGGGAGTGTAGCATGAAGAAAATTTGAGAGAAGGCAGTAAATTCTGATGTGTAAATACTTAATTTATTGGAGTAAACAGTGTTCCTCTTTTTCTCTTTGAATGTCTAATGTGTCATTCTAAGACCATTTTGATTTTAACATATATAATCCATCATTCCAGTCTAGCCACCTAGCCTGTGTATGAAAATGTATGTTGGGAAAATTTTATAAGAGGTGGATTGATCCCCAGAGGTGCCATTTGTTTCAGTTCTAATAGGCATAAATGGGTTTGTTGAAGCTTAGTACTGTGTTTTAGTTTTTTAGCAGTCTCTTAATGTTCAATATTTAAATCCTACTCAAGAAACTGGGTCTGAAAGGTAGATGCTTGATTGTGTATATTTACCAGTTCAGTGCAGCAGGGCTCTGTACAGATCTAAAGCCTACCTGATTTGTGTAGGATCAAGACTCTCAGCGTTAACAGAGGGCCCTGTCTGTAGGTAACCAAATTGAGGTGGTTTTTGTTTATGTTTGAGTCCATTTCTATTTTTATGTAAACCCTTCTACATATATTTTCTGCTAAAGAGCCCCAAGGCATTTCTCTTTATATACTTAAGTTAGGCAGCAAGGTTTGTGTGACTTGCGAAAGTGTTGCAATTTGACTTTGCGGCATTACTGTCAAAACATAATTTGTGAAGGCACACGCTTGGTAACAGATAAAGAATTAGTGTGTTATGTGTACGTTACAGTCATTGTAAAATCCTGGAGTTTTTGTGTGACCTTTGTCTAATGGTGTATTAATTACAAGAGAGATAATCCATTTAACAATAAGTATGGGATAACTAAATTAGCACAGGTCACCTAAAGGCCTTTTGTCAAATCTGATTGTTATGTTGTCCTTTTGACTTTTACCTTATGGTAGGCACTAACAAAGTATCTAAACTTTGATGGATTATAAACTCTAAACATGATATGTATTTTTCATAATGCTAATGTAATTTTCTAGGTACTGAAAAGGTCAAACCCCCACATCTCTGTGTGCATTCTAAGTCTGTCTTTCCTTTTAATATTTCTTTTTCTCTGTTCCTCTGGTTCAAAAGTTCACTCAGTTCCCAAATGGCCACCTAATTTTCCAGTTATTCCCTCAAGCCATATGTGTTTTGGTTTCTTTATGGTTTATTAGGTACTGTAGGAAAGTAGCATAAGTTATATCATCTAATGAAATTCAAGCACACTTCAGTGATGCTTTGACTGGATTGCTGGCAGCAATTAAATCACAATGAAAGAGAATGATGCATGGGCTTACATGTCCAGACACCCTACAGAAACTGGAAGAGGGATAAAACACAACAAAATCCCCAAATAAAATAACAAACTGAAAAACAAGACAGACCAAACAAAACAGCACAGCCAGGCACTCTCGTCTTAACTTGATTTCTTTTTTTTTATTGGCTAACAACCTGATTGATAGCAAAATCATAACTTGCTGTATGCTAACAGGCAGAGTTCACTTGTAGGTTATTGTGAGCTGATAAAGGGTTAGATGGAGTTTTGATTTTCGCATTGGTCCTTGGTGCACCAGATTAATGGAATTTCAATGAGAGACTGGAGTAGTCACAGCTTTGTCAGAAAAACAGATGGAGATTCTATAGCCATGTCTGCTCATTAATACCAGTTGCCTGAAAGGTGTACTACTTCTCTATACAAAAGACTCAACATAATTGATTTTTGAGCGAGGTATTTTTTCACTTATTGATGACTAGGTTTCTTGCAACTTAAATGACAGGTTTTTGTATAGTACATTGTATAACAATGTTATGTCTTGTAATTTCTTACTCTCCTTGCATCTGCGTATTGAAGAATATATGTAGTGGGAAATACATATGTCTTGATTAGTTAAAAACCAAAGCATACCAAAATACTTTAAAATTGAAAGACCGAGAGTTTCTTTCAGGTTGGAAACAAACTTACCTTTGATTGAGAAGTAAATGGGAAATAAGTCACTATTTTTCATTTAATTATCAAGTTTCCTAGGTATTAAATACAGGTTCAATGGCAGGCTTAAACTTTCCTGTTTAATAATACTGTATTCTTCTTTTATAATAGATAGGGATTTTTTACTTTTTTTGGTTTATGGTATGGTATCTTGATTCTATAGTAAGAGATGTCACTAGTATTAAAGGACTGAATGAACTTTCTGAATTTGTAAGTGGACCTCTGAAGAATACATGTCACTTTGGCTCTGCAGGGAGTATGTAACTGGATAATTACTGGATATAAAAGATCACAGTGAATGGTGTGATGAAATAATTTAGATCATCACCATTTCTATGGAAGGTCTAGAAATGTTGCCTTGAGAAGGTAAGGGTGAAAGAAGTACTAAAAATGTGTCTGGGGACTTGTATGCTCTTCAGATTATCATATTTGGCTATAGCTTATGAGTAAAATATGCTTTTTAGTAGAAAATTTTTAAACAGTCTGAGAATGTCTTATTAAATTTCCCCATAGTTGAAGTGGAGGAGGGTAGGGCTGGAGCAAGCAAAACTGGGCACTTGGAGAACTTTGAGGAAAAAGGGTAAATGAAAGGGTTGTGCTTTTACTGTTTGTCATCAAAGTGCAGTCTTGGAAATTAGCAAAATTTTTTGCTCCTGCAACGTGATTTTCTTGTGATAATTTCTGGATGAAGCAACAGGCTTCAGTGCTTTGTTTTCAAGTAGTTGCTTTGGAAAAGTTCTATACAAGCCTTTGCAGGCTGAAGCCAACTATTTTACATGATCTATATTATATATTTTATATGAGCATCAAATTTTTCAGTTTGATTGATCAAGTGAGAATGAAAAATTGTGTGACTGAATTTTGCATGCTGTTTCTTTTTACATGTTAAGTCTGAAATACAAATACTGATTAAGCTTTTTTTTCCCCCCTTATTTTTCCTATTTGTTAGGCCTAGTTGTTTGAATACTGTCACTGAAGAAGGTGGGTAGAGTTCAGTGTAAGGTTTTATCTTTGTTCACACACACAAGTATTTTTCCACTTTATGCAGCTACATTCCTACGGAGTTTATTTTTGAGGCACTATATTAAAGCAAAAACTGTTCCTCACCAGTTCAGAGGCAGTTAAGCAGTGCTAACAACCAAGGTATCAAAGTTCGGAGAATGGAAAATACAACTAGGAATATCTATCCTTTCTCCTTTTGCCCTTCTTATCCTTCTGGTCTTGTCTTGGTATACCACTTTTTAGTAACACAATCATGTATATGGAGAGGATGTTTAGTTGTTTTGGGGAAGACAGCATTGGGAGTGTTCCTGAGTTATTGTAGGAGATTAGTTATTTATTTTCTGTATTGGAGACAGAGGTACAAACTTAAGTGCATGGCAGCCATTCAAAAGGAATGAGAAACTTCTTTATTTGTCTTGTTTTTCTAATAGGTAGATCTCATTGAAGGCAGAAAGCCTTCTTTTAAAGTACCTTCTCAGGTACATTATTATTCCTTATATCTCTTTTAATATTCAAGATTGAATAAAACAGGTCATATTGAGGGGAAATAAGATCTAGGTTTACTTGGGCAGCTGATCTTTCGTGTGAAATGTGGCTTCTACTTTATGCTCTTACTAGGCACTGGCAGGAGGGCAGTAGCCCATCATATCGAAAATGGGTCAAGACTGGACTTTGTCATGCTAACTTTATTTTGAGGGGATACTAGTTCTTGTCAGAATTTTGAAGGGGATTATGATTCTGCGTTTCTGCCTAAGAAGGTAATATGGTGATCAGAAATGTTGCTTTCAAAATAATAAAAAATTTTAATTAGCAGCACAGTCTCAAGCAGGGTGATTAAAGTCTAAAATCTCTGATGTGGTATGCTGAGGTTGTCAGAGGAAGGATGAATCACTACAAATTTAGGCTGACTCACTTATGGACAGCTTAGATATCACCCAGAATACAATCTTTTACAAGCTGTTGGAACACAGTGCAAAGTAAAACATACTGAAGAAGAACTTAAAATATGAAGCTTTTTTTTTAAGTTCTGTTTTTTAAGGATATTGGTACACATGGGACCAACCATATGAGTGTAAATTCCCGGATGCAAATCTGTTTAACACATGAGAAGGGGGTGCTAACTTTGTTGAAATTGTCAAAAGCTGTAAAGAAGATCAACTGCTTATTGAATAGGAGAGGCCCTAAGAGTGAAATCAATGTGTCACCCATAGTCTGCCTGAGACGTTTCTTGGTGGGCACCTGTATCATCTTTCCTAAAAATCTCTGCTGGTGCAATTGCACTGTCCATTGGACAGCTTGTCCCAGTGCTGCACTCTGCTTGCTCCGAGAGAATACATACCCTAAACTCTCTCAATCTGTTGACATTTGACTCTCTTTTGTCCATAAAAGACGTGGCAGTAGTATATTTTTTTCCTTCTGTAATGAATATTTCTGAAGACTGAATAGAATCTTTGTAACTTTCCTCATATAGCTGCGTTTGAAACCTTATGAAAAGAACAAACAACTGAACTGCTTGGTTGCTCGCTGGTTTGTTTGTAGGATCCATACCTATGCATATTGCAGCAATGACTTAGATGGAGAAGAAAGACATTTTAAAAAAAAGTGCATGTGAAATATGCGAAGCTAGTCTAATTAAATTTGATTTAAACCATTTGTACAGAACGTAAGGGAATAATTTCTGATAGGAAGCAGAAGTTTTAAGTGAAATTTTGGCCCTAATAAAGTCAACAATAAAGTTAAAAATGGCATCGTGTAGGTTAACAGTGTGTACAAATTGATGATACTAAAATGTTTGAACTTCTAATTATCATGATGAAAAACTTCCCATCAAACAATAAACCCCTGTGTTCTTTTAACATTTACCTTTCTCCCATGGGAGACATGACATGGTTTGTTGCTCATTTTATTTCATCTATGTTGCTTCAGTGACTGAACAATAACAAAACAGCCATGTATACTCCACCACTACATGGGACAATATCAGCAATAAAAACTAAATAATGACCTGCTTAACCCATTACTTTTTCATATTAGATCATCATTCTGTTCAAGATATGTAACAATACTCTGGGTAAAAAAAAGCCCAGAAAGTTGAAGTGAAAAGATTTTTCTATTTACATGATACTGCCTGTTGGCCTGATGTTCTTCTAGTTTGATTCTTATACATCACAAACAGCTGACATAAAAAGGAAGAGGAGAAGTTTTCCTTCTGCATCTTGGATATGTGATGGGCTTTACAAGTAGGTTTTGGAGGCAGTTAATTATGATTTTAGGATTTTATTGGTGCTTTATCTTGACTGAGTGAACTTCTATCTTCTGATTTCCCCGTAATTCCTCTTTCTTCCTGCCAAGCAGCAGTGGCAAGGCAGTGTCCATTCTGCTCCTTAATCCTTTCCTCCTAGAAGCAGAAAGGTGCATCAGTCATAGATGATAGCACAGTGTCACGCTACTCCAGTGGCACCTTGAGGTGGGTACCAGAAGAGAGCGAGTCCGACAGATTGATGCTGCTTGGCATTCAAGGCAAGAGGCATTTTTTCCTTCCTGAGGTCTACCATGTATGATAGAAAAATGGGTCTGCCCTCAACAATGCTATATAGTAGTCACGAATATCCTGGGGAGGAAAAGCTCTACAGAACCATAGCATCTTCTTTGTTTTAGATTAGATCAGAACTATTCAAAACTGTGGTCTGTGTTGTAATTTGTATTTTGTTTCAAGGATGAGGCTTTAGAGGTCCCTAGATATGGGAACCTACTGGCAAAAGAAAAGTATAACCTTGCAGTGTAAGTACAAGCTAAGTTTGGCATTTCTTTCTCTGAACTGACAATTAAGAATTTGTGCCCATATTTAATTTATTGCATGCGTGAAGTGTTTATCAATCCTAATGAGCAGAAAAAGATTTTTCCCATGTTCCTGTTTTTCTGTATTAATAGATCTTAAACAAGTACAAAAGAGGCCTGTTTTCTATCAGGCATCATGCAGTTCAGGCATTAATTTTAGTGAATTTGGGTTTGTTTCCTTTTAAATAAAAGCAAGCTTGCAATGGATTAATATTTGTGAATTTTGAGATTAATTGGAGTGGAAAAGTAAAAACTGTGTCATGAAAGGTTTACTGAATGGTTTTGCAAATAAATTCCCGCGTAGTAGATTAAATCTTTATGGTATCCATTGAATGGACAAGTTCATTACTGGCATTCTCAAGAAGATGTTGCAGATAATTGTTCGCTGCTTGAAAAATTTTCAGCAGGAACCATACTTCTTTGGTTATCTGTCACTAGGCAGTATTAGTATGATACTTTCCTCAGTAATTTTTATAGATGTTTACTTGGATAACGTACAACAGTAGTAATTAAGAATAGAGTAGCAGACTAAAATTGCTGAATGCTGTATTTTCTCCAAACTAAAATTACTACTACAATTTCTTAATTAATATTAGACGTAACCTATTCACCACTAACTATCACTATAATAACGGGTAGTATCCCATGAGTATCTTGGTGTCTTGCCTTTTCTATTGCTGGTAGTCAGAAAGAATTTTGAGCCCCTTTTGGGCAAGGAATTATTTATGAACCTACACTACATAATGGAGGAAGACCTCTTCTGCTCTAAATGAGATTTTCCTGTCCTTCTGTATATTTGCTCTGCCTGCCTGGAGAGGCATTCCTTAATGCAAGTTGCATCAGACCCTGATAATACCTTTTCAGGGATATCCTGTTCTTCATATAAAACAATTTTTGTTTGTTACTTAACAGTCAAATTTTGTATTTCTCTGCATCATAGAATGGTTTAGGATGAAATGGACCTTAAAGATCATCTAGTTCTACCTCCCCTGCTGTGGGCAGAGGCATCTTCCATTACACCAGGTTCTTAAAGCCCCATTCACCCTGGCCTTGAACACTCCTGGTATGGGGCATTCACAGCTTGGACATGAGTGATGTGTAAATACTCACAATACATATTCAAAGGTGCAATTAGTTTATGATGTCCTTCACATATCTGCAATTGTGCACCAGTGCTTTACATTGAAGAAGTAAGGGAAAAGGATTAGTGTTGAAATAATATGAATGGGAGCAGAAGGATATTTAGACTATGAAAATGGCTGTGCAATAAAAATGAAAATGGGTTGGAGGCAAGTGAAGTGAAGGTGGTCTAAGTCTTTTTGGTAGGTAATAGGATTTGTTTTTTGCAAGGATGAGTACAGGAAATGGGCCTAATTATTACCGTTTCTTGGAAAAGAAGTTAATGCAAGTCTTGTCATTGACTTCCAATTAAAAAAAAAAATTAACCTTGCCTGTTTTCACAGGAAGAGTCTAACACATTCTTATAATTCTGTCTATTTTGTGTTCAGTAATTTGAATATTATGCATATGAAGGTAGTGGGGGGAAAAACTTGTCTTTTAGTTTTCTAGTACTGCTTTCCTTCTAGTAGGAGTGGACTGATTTTTCCTTAACAGCTTCTTCAGAAGTTATCTTTAATACTGTATTTTATCAGAAAAATAATTGGTGAGACTACCACAAACTTGTTTGATCAAAGATTTTTGAAATATTTTAGCAAAGTGGTTCTTGGTACTTGTATGTGTAAAATAACTGCATGTTAAGAGTTGAAAATACACAAAAGAATATAGTCATATTGAAAAGTGCAGATATGTTTTTGTCTGTAATCTTTGGAATTTCAGGTCAAAAGTAAAACTGCAAAAGAAAAACTTTGTTTTTGCTTATTAATGACAGTATATCTGCAAATTTCATTTGGAAATATGGACTGTGCAATGCAGTTGACAGAAGTACATTTAAGTATATATTGCTTTCTTAATGTATGGCACACCTTTTTTTCTGCCTCAGATTGCCGTAATCTTCCAGTGCTCTCATTCACTTGAGCGATATTTAGAATGTGGTATAAAAATAATGTGAAAATGCCGTAGTGAGCTAGTGATAATTGATTTACTCCATCACACTGAAATACCTCTTGTTTTCCTCTTCCTCCTCCCTTGGGCAATAATCATGGGATCAAGCTGCCAGTCTGTAGATATAATTTTTCCAGCAGTGCCATCTGGCTCCTTGGCACTGGAAGTTGTATTGGCTTCTTTGCGGTTTCCACTGATTTTTGTCAAATGTTAGTCTGTTGATGAGAGGTTTTTTGTGAGTGGGTGCTGATTTTTTCCTCCCCCCTAATGAATGTTGTTTTTTATTGGTATTGTAGGGGACCACTTTTTTTTTTTTTAATGGAATTTAGGACTTAACATAATAAGATTGCTTTGAGGAAAAGATAGAATTTATGTATAAATTGGCTTCTTTTCATCTATGTTGAAAAGAGTTGCTCAGGGTTCTGTATGTTTTGAATAGTCCTAGCTTCATATCCTCCCACAGTTTTTTAAACATCTTCAGCATTAATGTAGAATTTATTTTTGGAAACTTGCATTTAAAAGACATTGTGAATGAATGGTAAGAATTTGTAGAGTCTGTGTAACAGATATAACAAGCTTTATGTTTTTAAATAAAAAGCCAATAAAGCTTTCTTTTTTCTCACAGGACTGCAGTTTTATTTTTGCTGTCAACTTTTCTTAAAAAGAAGATTTAAAATGTAAAAATGGTAGCTTAATAGAACAAACACATCTGAGTTGCTTTATTCTATTCAAGTCTTAGATACACTCCACTGCCATACAACATATAGTGATGGCATTGATAAAGTGTTAGAAAGGAATGATCTGGAAATAGTATTTTAATAGGGGTGGGAAATAGGAGGAAAATCCTGTTGATCTAAACTATTTTTGTAATTATTATTAATATTCTTACTAGTTAATTTTTTTAAAAATTATTTCCAATACTGGTCAGAGACATTCAGTTAGAGGACGAAAAAGCGTGAGGAGCTGAGGATCCCAATCACATAAGAGGAATAGAATTTCAGATTACACATTTTTATTCTATGTTGTTTAAAAAATAAAGGCAAAAAAAGAGCAAGCTTTGAATATTGTATGTGAATTAAAAAATATCTGAAGCCTGTTCTATTATTATGTAAGTTAACTCCTATTAATCAGGACAAGGTGAACTAATTTAAATCCTTTATATATATATTTTAAAATTTATATTTCAACCTGCATTTTCAAGTGTTATATCTCAGATGAAAGAATTATACTCATCCCTGGGTATAAATATAAATTTTCTTTTGTTTTGAAAGTATTCAGTTAAAGTTATTCAAGGTAACCTTGGAAATTCTCAAACATGAACAGTTGTATTTAGTTGCCCTATTAGATTTTTTTTATATTATTATCCCTAAAAGTAGAAAATAATAAGCACTATTTCTTTGTCATAATCTTAGTACTATCCTAGTGTAATGCCTTTGTTAATAAAATGCTATTAGACTGGTATTTAAATCAATATTTACATGTTTTCCCAGCATTGGAGAAATTGTCCTGTACTGGAAATGATAGGATTAAAAATCTTGGGTGGGACAAGGAAGGCCTTGATGGGATTTTTGTAGCAGTTGCTTTGAATTAAATTTCAAGTATCTTCTGGTGTCTCTTTATAGTAGCTTTAAAAAAAAACAACCAGCTTCGACACACAGGGTGTCTGAATGCAGGTCTCATCAGTAACTTGACTCAGACACAAAGTGGGTATTTTTAACATACGAGTTCAGTTGAAAGAATCTATAGAAAGGGCTATAATATCAAAGTAAGGCAAACATAGCTAAATATACATGATCTATTGTTAATAGCAAAAGTGTAAGTCTTTAGTCTCACAGAATATATTCTCTCATGAAAAATTTTAAGGGCATGGGTATATCATGATTTTCCAAAATAGCATCAAATCTTCTTTTTGTTCGTAAGTAAATGTGAAGATAGAACGTTGCTGCTAATCAATTGTCTGGGACGCCACCTCATTAAGATTTACACGATCATCAAAAATGCCCAGAATTGTTTGTTGGCTATATCCTAACTCAAATATATAAAGGGGATACCACAGCATTTTTCTTTAGAATCACAGGGAGTTCAGTGACCTTTTGTGGCAAATTATGTAGAAAGAAAATATTTATATTCATTTAAAATAACCTCCATGAAGAAATAGTCTCATTACCCTGTTTGATCAATTCCTTGCAGCCTGAGCTGTAGCATGCTGCTATTGCCATTGGTTGATGGAATACACTGAGAAGTGGCTAATGGTGATGGTGCTCATCAGGACAGGGTTCAGCCAGCGGTCAGCAACAAATAATTCAAGACTGTTTCTAAGTTTGTGGCTGGTGGAATTTGCTTCTTGCCCCAAGCCAGCAGCATTGCTGAGCTGGGCTATTTGATTAGAGGAGAAGCATATTTGCTTCTTAGCAACTGCACATTTGCACAACACACAGACCTATACTGCCTCCAAAGGTTTGCCTTTTGTGATGGTGGAATAATACTTTTCTGTTGATTGACAGACAAAAGAGATCTTTGCTATGCAGAGGAGTTTACAATCAATTTTTTCTTTGTCTTTTGTAAACTTATCAGAGGTGCTTTTTAATTTAGCACTGCCTGGTGCAGATTTGTATATGTAGCAAGACTGGCCATGATTTGAACTGCATTTAAGCTATTACTGCTATGCATATTTAAAGGACAGATGCACACTTATGCTTAATCATTGGTGTGTGCAGCTTTTTCCCCAGCAGGTGTACTTAATGGAAATTATTTTCTACTGTATTTTGAAATAATTTTTTATATCTGTATTGCTATTTCCTATGCAAGAGTGATATTCCTTTTACAGAAGATAATCATAAACTGAAGGCTGCTCTATTCTTACTGCTTTTTTAATACATGAACAGAATTGCGGCAGTGATCGCAATTCTAATAGTGCGTGTGTAATTTTGGATGTAACATTTCCCACAGGAAGTGAGTCTACGGGAGAAAATGTGTCTAGTCAGTAGAAGGCAAAGGTATTTATAACACTGGTATTCCTTGAAAGAAGACAATTTAGGAAAAAGAAAGCCTAAGATTTACAGTCCTAGGAGGCCAGGATAAGAAAAAAGCAAACTTTTTTTTTATGGTTTTACAGCTCTTTTCACTCCTGGTCTTTATTTTATTGTGGAAGTTTCTGTACTGCCATAACAATAAATAACAATAGATTGCTGATGTGGTTACTGAAATGTTTCATGAAATAGTAAGTACAGTTAGTGTTAATGTGAATTTCTGCAGATATCTGCTTGCATATTTTCCTAAATAAAACATATATTTTAACTTTTGTAACTCAAAACAGTGATTACCTTTCTAAGTGGATTTTATAGTCAATTAAAACTGTATCTTTTAAGGGATAGGACAATTTAAAGGAGGGGTGAACAATAAAAGGACTGTGGGCTAATGTAAGCACTCTGGAGTTTTCTTATTAATAACCATTTAAGTGGCAGTTCAGACCCAAATGGGGGGAGCAAGAAAACACTCTGATATGGTGAAGCAATAAAAAGCCCCAAATGTCCCTCTTTAAATCAACACTAATTAAACCAACAAAACTTGTAAATCCTTTTTCAATTAGGATTTTTTTAAAGTCAGATGAACATTTTAAAATTATTTGTAATCAAGATTTTTTAGGGTTTTAAGAGAATTTTGGAGATTATAGAATGAGGCAAAATGAAAGCATTGGGGTGAATTGGTGGCTGTTTTGGGGAACAGGTATGCAGGGTGTGCACACTGCTGAGCAGGAGGCAAAGTCTAGGAATAGGTACAACTGTGGTTTTGGAGGCCCTCGAAGGGCTGGTTGATGACTGACTTTATTCTCTTCCTTGTTAAATTTGATATGTGTATATATATGAGTTTTTAGAAGGGTGTTTCAATGTACTGGTAGGATTTCAGAGTCATTTGTGAGAGGTGTTAACTTTGGCTTAATTTCTGAGACATTCAAAGTTGAGATGGTGTGATAAGATGGCTGCTTGTTACGCTGCTGAATTGCCAAAGAGATGCTTATGCCTGATTGACTTATATTTGTACCTCAGTACCTATTAACATGTTCCCTGTGTTCTACACAGATTATATACTTCTGTCCTTAATAGATGCACAATAAATTAGCGTTGGGGTTTTCTTTTAGTTGGTTGGTTCTTTTTCTGATAGCAGCCTTTTGAAAAATTAAGGTTTTTGAACAAAGTAACTAAAAAGTAGGAGTTTCCACATTATTACTATCAAAATACAACTGTACCCAGGGTAGAATGTAGCAGCTCTTACAATGGCACTATTAACAATACGCAGCAGTTTAAGAGCAGGATGTGAGGAATATCTTACCTAATTGAAGTGACAGGGGATTTTGCATAGGTAAAAGCAATTATTCATACTGGAGGTGGGCCAGAATGCTGGGGTTATTCCCCTCATCTTGCTAATTAGGCTTTCAGTTTCATTAACAGTCGTTGAGATATTGGGTGACTGACTTGTGTATGAACATAGCCATAATAAATATAAAGAATATTTTATTTAATTATTGTGTCTCATTTTTGTTTTTATAGCTCAAGAGGGGTAGAAACAAGGAGTGTTTTAAGATGTGCAGAACACTGTATAGTATGAAGGCTGAAGGCAGCCATGACTATGTCTGGTTTTGGGTAGACTAAGGCCATAATTAAGACACTACCACATTTATATTATCAACATTTTATTACCTTTTTTAAGATGGAGTTTACAAGGGCTTCTGCCTAATGTGTATGTTGAGAAGGGAAATTAATCCAGCTTTGCTGTGCTTCCAGCATGTTTTCAACCTGGGAATTTCAACTGAACAGGTCTGAGGAATCTAGAGTTCTTGTTGCCTTTAAGCCTTAATTTAGGAAATGTAACTTAATGCATATGGCATCTTTAAATTCCCCTTTCACTCTAGTACACTGTCATTTTTTTTTTTTTCACCTGCCCGTGTTAATTGCCTTTGTCCTTTGGAAACAGACATTTTGAAGGAGGATTGTTTTCCTTTTCAAGGATTGATAATGAGGTGCAGCGATTCATAACATAGTGTTGATATCAAATAGCTGCTTGTTGTATTTTGGAAAGTGCCTTCAGTGTCTGAACCTTTATTAAATCTCTAGGTTAGTCTTTTTTCCAACTGACTTCTCCTTTCCCAAGTTCTATGATTAGGAATGTCAGTTAGAGAATTTTTTCACCCTATCTGCAATTAGAGATGATTCAGTTCTTAAATTAAAAATAGCCTTTAATGAATAAAATTTCCAAATAGAAACCAAGAAGGTGAAAATATTGTACAAAAAGCAAATCCATTGAGTCAAAATGTTTAAAAACCTGAAAATCATGTGTATGAAACTGAACAAGCTAAACGGATGAAAATCATCTTAAAACTGAGAAAAAAAAATTCATTCACAACTGGAGTGGTTTAGGTTGTTGTTTAGTTTCCCCTTGCCTTCTAATAAACAAAACAGAATAATGGTATTATAAGATAACATTATAATAAGAAAAAGTGTGGTTACAACATAACTACCTATTCTGGTTCTTACCTTTGTGTAGATGTGGCCATAATTTGTCCTTTTGGTTTGATAATTACATTGATGGCCTTTGTGGAATTATTAATTCTTTGTGACTGAGAGTCAATTGTCTAGCTCTGATGGCTTTTTCATGTTAGTTTCTTCATCTGTAAGATTGTTCTAAGTAATATACCAGTGATTTGTAAATATTTTGAACCAAGTTATCCTTACGTGTTGCATTTCCCTTACATATCCAGAGGTAAATTTGCTTGTCAGTATGTTTTATAGGCTAACACGTGTACTGTTGAATAAAATAATGCTAATGAAACCAGAACAAATAGAACAGCAATTAGTAATTTTGTTTGTTCAGTATACCTCTGATCTTGCACAGAAGTGGGCTTGGGTAGTGATATAAGACACGTAATGGTATAGATAATTCATGAAAAGTTGATTCAAGTGTCTTGTCCATTAGTTCTTGTCTCACTGACTCGTTCTGGGTGGTGTTCTCTGCTACCATTTTGTCAGGTGTTTTTGCGAATTTGTTGTCAAAGTATGCTATTTTTAGAGGATTTCAGGTTTATGTGGGGAGATCTGAGAGTGCATTTGCATGTTATAGATGCAAACACTTTTGTGGGAAACAATATAAAAATAAATCTTTATAATGACTAGATTTTTTATTTGATACAGTTTTGTTGGTAATCATAGACTGGCTGCTTTTGGGAGTTCAGTTTATGGACAAACTGAAGCTGAATAAAAAAGCCGTGAAAACTGGCTTAGTGCCAGTAAATGAGGTGATGTATTTTGCATATGTCACCTTACTTTCATTGGATCAAGGCAGTTTTAGAATCCTCTGCTGTATGTATGAATTTGAATAATTTCATGCTTCAGAAAACCTTATCAGGATAAGACAAAAAACTGGGAGAAAAAGTTTGGAAACAGATGTGCAAATATACTGGTGGAGGACCGAGGTTGTACTCGGTGTGTAGCAGGAAGTGGAATTAAATCTCTTGTGGCTGTTGAAGTCCACAGAAATCTCTTCTTCCTTTACTAGAAATATAACTGTCAACTAAGAAAACACCCAGGTGGTCAGGCATACAACAGTATTGCTTTGTGCAATGCCACTTTCTTCTTATTATTTCTATATTACAATATTTAGGCTTTAATAGTCAGCATTCTTTTGATATGCTACTTGTTCACCACTTCAGGATACACATGTTCTTTATGTGGGGAAAGATGTAGAGTGTCAAAAGTTAAGTCCTTAAACTAAAATTTTACAGTTGTTCTTTTGCTTTTTGAGTGACAGTGAGAGTTGAAAAAGTGCGTATCCAAACTGAGGAGATTTTGACTTGGGTTGATGGAACTCCCTCCATTTTCAATGACCTATTAGTATGTTTTATAAAACAGTATTTTCACTTGACGTGATTTTGTATTTATAAAGGAAGAAAGAAGAAGGCAACATTATTAGAATAAAAAATGGGGTTTTTTGAAAACCATTTCATTTATATAATCAGAGTCATCATTTATCATAAGGATACTCTTCATGGTGTTCTCGCTTTTCCTCTGTCAATTTAAGGTATGCTATAGCAGTCACAGAGGAACGTGTGTAGTTTTCTGAAATGCAGGAATCAGTACATATGTGACATCCCAGTCTTACACATGCTGGAACCTTCCCTCCGCCCCTTCTCTCTCCCTCCCTCCAACTGCTTACATTACTTTGAAAAAGTGTGTGGGTGCGGCAGGGGAAAATCAGTGGCACAGCAGGCCTGAGAATGAAATGTTTTTCCTGTAAATGCATTTTTAAAGACAAGCATAATGAAACCAACAACATTTCACAGCATTTCTAGAAAAGATATGAATACTGTCTCTCTGTTATGAAGAGGAACAGTGGAGGCAAAGTAGCTGTGACTTGCCAAGATTGCGAAAGGAGTCTGGTTAAGAGCCAGGACTAGTTCTGCGTTTTCTAGCTCCTGCTTACATGGTAAGATCTCTTCGTTATGTCTCACACGTTCCAGCTTTCTGAAGTTTTTGACAATTTGAAATGGATATTAAGGGGACATAAGGTAAACTTTTTTCCCCCTGTCTTCAGAACCACATCATTTATTAAGAGATGTCATCCTAATGTGTATACAACTTCCCTGGCTTTGAGTGTTATTGTAAATGGTAAAAAGACTCTTTGGTTGGGTTTAGACTGATGCTGCCTTCTGAAGTACAAGAGGTGTTTGTAGTTTTGTATAATGTCTTAGTTTTAATAATATTATTTTAATATGAAAATGTTGGTGTTTCTTTAACTGTTTAAAAACAGCATATCCTGCTCTGATTTTTCAGTATCAGGAAAATCATTTAGATTTAGGACCCCAACACCACCTCCCCCTCCTCAGGAGTTACAGAAGTGCCTTAAGCTGCTGATACAGACACTAAAACTGTGAGTTTCGCCTTACTGGCTCATTTGAAGTTTTTTTCTTTTTCTTTTTTTTCTTTTCTTTTAATGAAGAGGGTGGTGGTGCAATTTAAAGGCTGGTATAATCTATATACCAAAAGTAGTACAGTACATTCTGTAGGCAACAGTACAATGCTTTCTATCTGAAAGATCACGGATAGCTTATATAAACTGGTGGAAAAGTTTATGAAAGTTACTCTTCAACTTGCAAGTGAGTGAAGTGATTTGGCTTCACTTTAAAAACAGCAGCCTAAAACTGAGCTGCCTGAGTATTATCATTACTCCAAAGCAGCATAATTACCATTAGGAGAGAATTGGTTCCTTTAAGGGAAAAAATAATGAAGGGAAAACTTCTTAAAATGAGTTTTATTACATTTTTCTTATAAAATTAGTCTTTCATTTTGTTGATTA